>CM031956.1:2604725-2962225 GCA_018749465.1 Paracanthobrama guichenoti | reverse complement strand
GAATCTTTGAGAAGAAACTTCCAAATGTTTTACTGACCCTCATTTGCAAAGCAGCCCAGTGATTCACACAAACATGTTCTGAAAACATTAAGTAAATGTGATGGAAGGACCTGAATAGGACCAACAAATAACATTCTAGGTTGGTCCCATATAAAGGTCCTGCAAATGTTATGGGAATATAGTGTAGAGACCACTGAACTGAACAAGATGTGTTGCAGGGCAGTCCTGAATTAAACATCCCCATCTGACTAACAGGGAACAGTATGAGAATGTCCAAAATATCCTCTTTGTAACATTCTTATGTGACCATAGAATAACCATTATGGGATGTCCACTTAAATTCACATTGGGAATATTATTATATGACCAACAGAGGACCATGTGGAACTGTTCTGTTAATGTCTCAAATGTCCTCTTTGTAATGTTGCTATGTGACCATAGAATTACCAATATGGGACGTCCACCTAAAGTCATATTGGGAACGCTATTATATGACCAACAGAGGACCATGTGGGAACGTTCTGTTAATGTTCCAAATGTCCTCTTCGAAACGTTGCTCTGTGACCATAGAATAATGTAAGAATGGGACGTCCCCCTAAAGTCATATAAGGAACCTTGAACTGCAGCATTTTCATAACCAAAAGAGGATGTTTTAGGAACGTCCCTAATGTTCTATAAAGGTTCGGGATTTTCGTCACCTTCAGAGAATCTTTAGGGAACATCGCGCAAGGTTGCGAGAATGTCCCCTTCTACATGGGTAAAGCCCAATGAGTCATATTGACTGGCAAGGATCTGATATAAATTGTGCATGGTGGGTGGTCCATACTCTAGAGCAGTGGTTCCCAACCTTTTTTTGTCTGAGACCCCCTTATTCCCAAGAAAATATTTTAGGGCCCCTCTTCACATTTAATGATATTATCACTCTTGTTAGCTTGCAGCAAGGATGACAAAACATTTTTTTTTCAAACAAACTGTATGTTTATTACTATAACTAGATATGTTTATGTACAAATAATAGCCTATAATATTGAAAATACAATAACAAAAACATATTTTTTGTTAGCAATCAGTGTGAGGTTCGCTGCTGACAGTGAGTAATAATTTGGTCAATGCATGGAGGGATCTTTGACAATGCAACACGCATATCATCCTCAAAGGTTAGTCTGGCCCTGTATTTGGTTTTAAGGGATGTCATGGTTGAAAACCCAGCTTCACAAAGGTATGTGGTGCTGAAGGGAATCAGCACCTTCATTGAAGCTGTGTGACAGACAGGGTGTTCTGTAGTTTCAGACCAGAATGATTCCAATGGGACCTAACTGAAACAGGCTCTCAGGCTGGCACCAGAGGATATTTCTATAAGCTCTTCCAGAAGTCTTGATGGCAGAGTAGCTGGAAGATTTGCTTCAATGTTCTCAGTGAAAGCTGCCCGCTCCTCAGTTAGAGCTGGGAAATAACTATTATTTCCCATATTGAGAGAAAGCGCATATTATACACTGTTATTTGATATTGAATGATTTTAAAATTCAAGTGTCTGGCTGCAATAAATGCATGGGTGTGCTTGAACATGTCACTGATTTCGGAAGAGACACGGATTTTCCAGATGTGTAGTTTTCTTTTGAAAGCCTCTACTCGTTCATGTTGCACCACAGTGTTTATGTTTTCACCTTGCATTGCTCTGTTAAGCTTGTTCATTTCATCATCATTTCATGTCTGAAAGGTAGCAGAGTTGAGCGAGCCATTTGTCATGGTCCAAAAACTCTGCAAGGTCTGGTCTGGCAAGAAAGTCCCGCATCAGCAGGGTATGGTAATCAGCGGCTACCTCTTTGCAGAGAGCAGTGAATTTGAAAGCAGTGGCTTTCACAAAGTTCACAATTTTTATAGCCACATCTAAAACTCCATGAAGACTGGGTTCAATTTCTTTTGTAGCAAGCGCCTCTGGAGAAAGCAGTGTGTTGAAATGGCACGGGGAGCAACATCTTTGATACACTGAACTACCCCGGAGTACTTGCCAGTCATCATGGCAGCTCCATCAGTACAGACCAATACAGTCGCTACGGTTTCTCTCATTTGATCATTAAATTATCCAGAGTTTCAAAATATTGTTTGCCGTCATTGTGATACATAGCTCTTTACAAAAGATCTTTTATCTCGTTTTCCCATTCATAACGACCGTATGCAAGGAATTGTGACAAACACATCGGTAGACTCGTCTATTTGACGTGCCAAGTCATTACCACAAAATCTGATTTGAATGTTCCACAGTTGCAGTGCAATGATCTTACTTTAAAATGGTAAAACAAAGTACCTTTGTTTTAAAGCTGTCACAAACTATAGTGATCAAAACTCTCAAAGAAGTTGGAGAATTGGAAATAGGAACTTTAATAAAAACTTGGGATACACACAGGAAACACACCAGAAACTAGGACACAGGAATGCAATGAACACAGACATGTGACATTAGCTCCCCCTCCTAGTAGCCGTATCCTCGTGCCGTAAACAGACCATCTGAGGAGGGTGTGGAACCAAAAGAAAAACACAGTCCAAAGCAAAGAAAAACATTCCAAGGAGGAGTGGATGGAGGGAGGAGCCAGTGAGGAGCCTGGAGCAGGAGAAGCCAGGTGTAATGCCAGGGACCAGCCAAGACAAGGCCCCACGACTCGATGGAACACACCCTGGGGACGTCCGACGAGGATACCACCAACGATGATGGAGCCACTGGAGGAGCTGCTGGGTCGATGAACCCGCACAAGACCAGAAACCCAGGAAACCGAGGTGGAGCCACGGCGATGAGCATCTGAGGTGGAGCCGGCTGGCCGCAGGACAGAGGCTGAGCCGGTGTGACAGAGGACAAAGGCGGAGCTGAGGGGAAGGTGGAGCCAGACGAAGCCGAAGGTGCAGGCAGGTCAACAACTGACCAAGGCGGAGCTGGAGAGATGAGGGAGCCTGGAGAAGCTGTATGGCTGAAGGGTTCCGGTGGAGCCAAGGGAGGGAGGAGCCAGGGCGTAGCCAAAGTGTCGACGGGCCATGGTGGAGTGTAGGGTGCAGAGACTGGCGCTGGCGACAGGGAATCCTCTGTGCTGGATGGAGCTGATGGACTGAGGACACGTGGCGGGTCGACACAGCATGTGGGCAGAGCAGAGGGGCTGAAGGACAGCAGCGACGGCAGGGCTGAGGAACTGGTTGACTGAGGAGGTGGGTGAGGCAGGCTGGGTGGAAATTCTGGAGACGCTGGAGAAACAGGGGTCACTGGAGAGACATTTTAAAACCTCAAAATGACAGTCAAATTCACCTCAAATCACACAGTTCCACGAAATATCCACCAGAGGTCCTCACCATCTCCTCCACCACGGCAGGATGGTGGGCGGGGCTCCTTTCCCAGCCTTCAAGCTCCACGAGTACTCCCTCCACGACGCACAAGGTTGCCGGCTCACGCACCTGGTCAGACTCTCACTGTGGTCTGGGCTCTGGGGCGATGACTCTACTCAACCTCTTCCTGGGTTTGGGCTTGTCTATCGTGGCAGGCCAGTCTCCACAGTCTGCGGTGGGCACAGGCAACGCCCTCGTGCCGGTCGCGGTCAGTGGTGGATGGCTGGTCTCTGGCGGTGGTGGAGTGGGACTAGTAATGCTGTCCTCCTCATACGGGCCGACGGTACAGGCAGAGCCGAGATTTACCAGTACCCACTCTACATAAGTGGTGAAATCCACTTGGGACCAACCGCTGGAACGCGTGCCTTTGACCACTCGCTCAGGCTGGTATAATAAAAAACAAAGAGCCAGCGGTCAGGGTAGTGTGTCAGCCACACCAGGTCGAGGAAGTCCTGTGTATGCGCGGAAGACGGTCTTCCTGCTCCAGGCAGAGTAGCTTCACAGCGGGGAGGCCCTTGGTGGGAAGGAAAAGAAACCAAAAAAGGTGGAAAATGCCACAAACAAAACAAATATATATATTTTATCGGTCGGTGATCTACTATGGTGATCAAAACTCTCAAAGACACTGGAGAACTGGAAATAGGAACTTTAATAACAAAACCTCAGGCTACACGCAGGAAACACATCAGTTAACATAGACGACAACCGACCAACAGTGAGAGGAGAACTGAAGACTAAATACACAGGGCAAACAAGGTGATTGACTAGACACAGGTGAATGACATTACTTGGACAGACTGGGGAAAACTAGGACACAGGAATGCAATGAATACAACAGACATGTGACAAAAGCCTGTTTTATGTCACAGTGTCAAGTGCGTGTTTTCACTGCCCATATCAATGAATGAGAGAGTTCACAACGGAAGCCTGACAGCTGACTCTCGTTCATTAACACGGGCAACGCAAAAATATGCGTTGCTCGCGCTCCGCTGACACTAGTGATGGTAATAGACAGCGGAATCGTTGACATTTAGAAATAAGATAGCGTAGGTGTTTGAATTGACATCGCGATCTTTTAAAGATTAATTGTGCAGCTCTACTCCATAGGGTAGGATTGGTGAGATAATCCCAGCTGGTCAGCCGTAAAAGCTTTTTACCTCAGGTAGCAGATTGTGTAGAGCAAGCTTCAGACGTGCAAACTCATTTGGATCTTGTGTATAAAGTCAGATGGTCCATAAGCTTGGTCTGCAGCATACTGAGGTGGATGTGCATACCACTGTGAGTTGGGGTAGCTGGACAGTGACATCACTGTTTTCTCCAGAGCGGATGTATAGATAAATTAACTAAATTAATAACTTTTTTACAACAGCAATGAACCATCACTGAACTTGCTTAAGATGGACCATGACACTATTTTCTTCTAAATATGCTGTACTGCCAAAACAAACTTTGCATTGTTTTCCTGTTATCACTGTAAAGCGGCTTTGGAACAATCTGTATTGTAAAAAGCGCTATATAAATAAATGTGACTTGTCTTGACTTGAGCTGTAACTGACCCATCATTTTGTCAAGCAGAACCATCATGGCTGTAGCACTGTGTGGCTCAGTCAGGGGAGCTCTCTGCTGCTGAGGGGGATAACTTGGATCATTAGCACCACGACTCATGCACTGAAGGAATAATGTGAAGTTCCAGCTGGTGGTGAATAAGGATTGGAGAAACCACATATGAAGGAGAAGCATGCTAGTCAAGTGTGGCTGTTCTTTCATACAAGGTAGGCAAAGCACTGGTACAGTCGACCTTTGAGCTGCAATAGATAGACAGACACAGGCAGACAGACAGACAGATAGATAGATAGATAGATAGATAGATAGATAGATAGATAGATAGATAGATAGATAGATAGATAGATAGATAGATAGATAGATAGATAGATAGATAGATAGATAGATAGATAGATAGATAGATAGATAGATAGATAGATAGATAGATAGATAGATAGATAAAAAATGAATTTATTTAATTTTACTTTTTCTGAGCAAAACATTCCTGGATTTTTCTCCACATAATGGACTTCAATGGCAACCAATGATTGAAGGTCCAAATCAATGCAGTTTCAAAGGAAGGGCTTCAGAGGCTCTGCACGATCCCAGACGAAGGACGATAAACAAGAATGCACATCTGAAGGCATGTGGAAAGATGTTAATACACACAACTTTTCAAATTCAAGTCCACCAACGTTAATCTACTAATACTGGGGATTGAGTTACTTAGTTACTTTTTATGGAAAGTAATTTGTTACATTACTTTTATGTTACTTTTTCTCACCTGGGGTGGGCTTGCTTGTTTGTTTTTTAATAACAACAAAAAAAGTTATATTTTTGGCAAATGTAAAGGCCCTTTCACACCAAAAGTGAAATGAATAAGCCTAGTAAGCTGAAAGAAAGGCAAATTCATGCCTGTACAGTAGTGTGTGCAGTTAAAAAAGAAAACTGCCTGTGCACTTACTATTTCTTTTATCATTTTAGCGACTGTCAGTCGAAAAAAAAAAAGTAACTTGAGTTACTTATTTGAAAAAGTAACAGATCTTTTGTTGTAAATTTTCTAAGTAAGACTTGAAAAAAGTAATCTCATTGCGTAACTCAATTTACTTGTAATGCGTAAATTAAAAACCCCAACACTGCTAATTACTAACTCTACTAACGTCTGGTCTGTTTGTCAGACAAAACAGTGGATTTGGCGTTATGATTGGTCAGATCACCTGTCAATCAAACTCCCGGTGAAAGGTGAAAAATTGCTAAGAAAAAAAAAAAAAACTTACTGTCTTACTGTATCATGTTCAAACCCAGAGCAGTTTCATGTGGCATTATTGTCTGGATGTTAATTAATTAATTGAATAATAGTAAGTTACTTTGTGTAACATTATTAATTCGCCATTCTAAGGAAAACAAAATAGACACAAGACCAAATATTCTCTGATGAGTCACTGAAATTTAACAGCCAGTTTGAAAGTACAGTGCAATATGGTACAGTTATGATTCATTTGAAACAAAACTCAAACACAATAAAGTAGTTTGCAGTTATTGTTTGTGTCTGTCTATAGGATGGATGACATTTCTAATCTCTTTTCTGAAGACACATTGTAAAATCTTTTAATTCTGAAGTTCATACAACCAGACAGTAATTGTGAAATCTGAAATGGGGAAAATTGTGAAATCACATACTAAATTGAGACTACAGAAAAAAAAACAAGATTTTATAAAATATGATTTTATAGTTAAAACATTAAAAAAATGTCAGTGGGGTTAGAAAAATAATCTTTATTTTTCTTATTTTAAGCACAAACTCACTTAATTTGTATGCCTTTTTCAGAAAATAAGTTTTGAACAGAAAATTTTTCACATTTTGCTTCTAAAGTAAATCTATATTGGTTTAATAATTTGTTTGATATTTTGAATAAAAAGACAAAAAATACTAAGCAAATACTTTTTTTTTTTTTTTTTTTTTTTTTGCAGTGTAATGGCAAACATTTTAAAATAAAATCAATTACTTCCTTACAAAAATAGAAACACCTTTGCACTTATTGTACTGAGTTTATGCAAATCATCATGTGTGGTTATTGCACCACCAAAAAAAAAAAAAAATTCTTGTTTTCCACAAAATCAAGATACATTTACATGAGAATCAAAAAATGCTTCAGATGTGGTCCTTGTTTTCTGAATAATTAAGTGTATTTGTGCTTAAAATAAAGAAAAAATATTTTTCTTTTCAAAGAGAAAAGTTTATTTTTCGGAAATCACTGGCAATTTTATTTCGCTTGATTTTGATAATTTATTTTTCAGAAAACAAGACCTAATATCTTCAGTCATTTAGCATCTCAAGTAAATCTATATCCATTTAAGAATGTTTAGATATTTGTTCTGGAAAATGAGACAAAAAATACTGATTAAGAACATCATTTTTTTGCAGTGCATATGCTTGTACAGCTCAGAAAAGTTCATTTCTTCCTGATGAGGTTGTTGCAGATCCAGTTCATACCGTCCTGAAAATACACAGAAAATGGAAGAAGATTTAGGTGATGGCTGCACCTGGTAATCTGTTCTTACCCCTCAAACTGCTGGTACAGTCTAGGTGCATTTTCTAGTAGTTAGTTGTTTATATGTGAGGCTTTAGCGCCCCCTGCTGTCCCTCACCTGTACACCCTCTCCTGTGACCGCTGAGCAGGCCTGGATTTGCCAGACTCGGTCTCTGTATGTGTGCAGGTTCAAACCCTCTGCGATCTCGCTGGCTGGAGACGCCGTATTTAAATCCTGTTTATTGGCAAAGATGAGGATGGGAACGCCTGCAAGGTTTTCCTCATCTATCAGCTCTGACAGTTCCTACAGACACATAGCATGCTATTTAAAGTCAAAATGTATTTATTATAAAGGTTTATCTGTGCACATCATTATTGTTTTAAATTCATGTTCCTGGTAATCTTGAATCTGAATATCTTCCCCTCCCTCTTCATCTCTTCTCTTCTCTGATGACGAGGGTGGGGCAACCTGTTACTCATATGAGATCCACCAATAGCAAAACACAACCATCCAATCAATTCCCCACAGACAAAATCAAGCCCCGCCCTACATTTGTTCTTGTTGTTCTGTTTCACTCGGATATACACTATATTGCCAAAAGTATTGGGACACCCCTTCAAATAATTGAATTCAGGTGTTCAATCACTTCCATGGCCACAGGTGTATAAATCAAGCACTAGGCATGCTGACGCTTCTACAAACATTTGTGAAAGAATGGGTCGCTCTCAGGAGCTCAGTGAACTCAAGCGCGGTACCATGATAGGTTGCCACCTGTGCAATAAGTCCATTCGTGAAATTTCCTCACTACTAAATATTCCACGGTCATACTGTGGTATTATAACAAAGTGGAAGCAATTGGGAACAACAGCAACGTAAACGGCCACGTAAAATCACAGAGCGGGGTCAGTGCATGCTGAGGGTCACTGTCAATCGCTACAGACCTCCAAACTTCGTGTGGCCTTCAGATTAGCTCAAGAACAGTGCGTAGAGAGCTTCATGGAATGGTTTTCCATGGCCGAGCAACTCATCCAAGCCTTACATCACCAAATGCAATGCAAAGCGTGGGATGCAGTGGGGTAAAGCACGCCGCCCCTGGACTCTAAAGCAGTGGAGACGTGTTCTCTGGGGTGACCAATCATGCTTCTCTGTCTGCCAATCCCATGGACGAGTCTGGGTTTGGCCGTTGCCAGGAGAACGGTATTTGCCTGACTGCGTTGTGCCAAGTGTAAAGTTTGGTGGAGGGGGGATTATGGTATGGGGTGGTTTTTCAGGGGTTGGGCTTGGCCCCATAGTTCCAGTGAAAGGAACTCTTAATGTTTCAGCATACCAAGACATTTTGGACAATTTCATGCTCCCAACCTGTTCCAACATGACTGCGCACCAGTGCACAAAGCGTCGGTCCATAAAGACATGGATGAGCGAGTTTGGTGTGGAGGAACTTGACTGGCCTGCACAGAGTCCTGACCTCAACCCGATAGAACACCTTTGGGATGAATTAGAGTGGAGACTGTGAGCCAGGCCTTCTCGTCCAACATCAGTGCCTGATCTCACAAATACGCTTCTAGAAGAATGGTCAAAATTTCCCATAAACACACTCCTAAACCTTGTGGAAAGAATGGATTAAGAATGGGATGTCATTACAGTTCATGTGGATGCAAAGGCAGACGTCCCAAAACTTTTGGCAATATAGTGTAAGTCACAATAGGGAAGAGAAGCAACTTCTGTTTCATGCAGACTTTAAATACAGATTGCTATATCCAGTGGGCTCTAAAAGTAAAATGTTTCTATTCTGTTTTCTAAATTGAATATACACCGATCAGGCATAACATTATGACACCTGTCAGTGACAGGTGAAGTGAATAACATTGATTATCTCTTCATTACGACTGGGTCAGAGCATCTCCAAAACTGCAGCTCTTGTGCGGTGTTCCCGGTCTGCAGTGGTCAGGATCTATCAAAAGTGCTTTAAGGAAGGAACAGTGGTGAACCATACACAGGGTCATGGGTGGCCAAGGCTCATTGGTGCACGTGGGGAGCGAAGGCTGGCCCGTGTGGTCCGATCAAACAGACGAGCTACTGGAGCTCAAACTGCTCAAGAAGTTAATGCTGGTTCTGATAGAAAGGTGTCAGAATACACAGAGCATCTCAGTTTGTTGCGTATGGGGCTGCATAGCCGCAGACCAGTCAGGGTGCCCATGCTGACCCCTGCCCACCGCCGAAAGTGGAGGCAGTGTGATGCTTTGGGCAATGTTCTTCTGGGAAACCTTGGGTTTTATTTGAATCCATGTGGATGTTACTTTGACACGTACCACCTACCTAAGCATTGTTGCAGACCATGTACACCCTTTCATGGAAACGGTATTCCCTGGTGGCTGTGGCTCTTTCAGCAGGATAATGCTCCTGACACAAAGCACACAAAGCACAAATGGTTCAGGAATGGTTTGAGGAGCACAACAACGAGTTTGAGGTGTTGACTTGGCCTCCAAATTCTCCAGATCTCAATCCAGTCGAGCTTCTGTGGGATGTGCTGAACAAACAAGTCCGATCCATGGAGGTCCTACCTCGCAACTTACAGGACTTAGAGGATCTGCTGCTAACATCTTAGTGCCAGATACCACAGCACACCTTCAGGGGTCTAGTGGAGTCCATGCCTCCACTGGTCAGGGCTGCTTTAGCTTCAAAAGGGGGACCAACACAATATTAGGAAGGTGGTCATGATGTTATGCCTGATCAGTGTATATTATAAATAATTAAAAAAAAAATCAGGATGCTTTGATGAATAAAAAGAAAAGCATTTATTTGAAATAGAAATCATTTGTAACATTATGTCTTTACTGTCATTTTTGATCAATTTAATACATCAATGCATATATATATTTTTTAATCTTATTGACCCGAACTTTTGAATAGTAGTGAATCAGGGTTTCCACAAAATATTGAACAACAAAAACATTTTCAACATTCTTTTCAGTAAAGACTTGTGGACTCCACTATATGTTTTCCCATGTTTTACTGTGTAAATTTAACTCAGCTCACCAAACATACAAGGAAAAAACAACAAACAGAGTTTGTCCATGGAAGAATCTAGGGATTTTATTTGCATTTAATTTCCAGTCTTACCAATCCTGTTTCCTCAAACCGCTTCTTGTCAGCGCTGTCTATGACATAAACCTATAGATGAACCAACAAACAAGTCTAGTTAGTTACCAAATAGCAGCACTTGACACATATAACTAATGTATTTCTTTGTAGTATTGTGCAGTCTTTCTAAAATAATAATTTCTCACCAATAAATCTGTGTTTTCTAGGTATTTTTTCCAGAAAGGACGGATCTTTCTCTGTCCGCCAATGTCCCACACGTTCAGTTTCATCCCATGAGACGCCACGCTCTTGATGTTAAAGCCCTGAAAACATCTTACTGGTCAACATCACCCAAATAACTTCATTTGCAAATCAAAGAATATGTAATTTGATATAACAGGCTCTGCATGTTCCAACAGGCCCTGTTCCAAAATCTAGCGAGTTGCCTGCATAGGCAGCATTTCAAGGCATCGACATGAAGGCTGGTCTAAAATCTGAGCTAGCATCACATGTATCCTTTAAAATAATCCCATAATGAATTGGAATGATCTTAGTAAAAAAAAAAAAAAAAAAAAAAAAAAAAAGAAATCCAACCAAATAAACTGAGAAATGCTTATTACAAATATACCTATTTTTCAGTACTATTTTCAGTACTAGGTAAAATAAAGAGTAGGCCTACTTCAGTCTACAAATTCCATGGAACCTTTCCATTGTACAAAAGGTTCTAAAAATTGCCTTGAAAATGGTTATTTTAAGAACTGTTGACTGAAAGGTTCTTTGGGGAACCACAAATGGTTCTTCTACAGTATCACTGTGAAAACCCCCTTCTGGAACCTTTATTTTTAACAGTGATAGTTAATAGATTTCTCCAGAGATGACGTATTTTTATAGGCCAAAACCCAGAAACGAGTTGCATTTTAACATTTCTGGTTCAATCATCCTGAAGTCAATGTATTTGTTTAAATGGGAGAAATAAGGTCTCTGGTAAAGCTCAAGATACAAACCCGATTCCAGAAAAGTTGGGACACTGTACAAATTGTGAATAAAAAAGGAATGCAATAATTTACAAATCTCATAAACTTATATTTTATTCACAATAGAATATAGATAACATATCAAATGTTGAAAGTGGATTTCACGAGAGCTACACATTCCAAAAAAGTTGGGACAGGTAGCAATAAGAGGCCGGAAAAGTTAAATGTACATATAAGGAACAGCTGGAGGACCAATTTGCAACTTATTAGGTCAGTTGGCAACATGATTGGGTATAAAAAGAGCCTCTCAGAGTGGCAGTGTCTCTCAGAAGTCAAGATGGGCAGAGGATCACCACTTCCCCCAATGCTGCGGCCAAAAATACTGGAGCAATATCAGAAAGGAGTTTCTCAGAGAAAAACTGCCAAGAGTTTGAAGTTCTCATCATCTACAGTGCATAATATCATCCAAAGATTCAGAGAATCTGGAACAATCTCTGTGCGTATGGGTCAAGGCCGAAAACCATACTGGATGCCCGTGATCTTCGGGCCCTTAGACGGCACTGCATCACATACAGGAATGCTACTGTAATGGAAATCACAACATGGGCTCAGGAATACTTCCAGAAAACATTGGCGGTGAACACAATCCACCGTGCCATTCGCCGTTGCCGGCTAAAACTCTATAGGTCAAAAAAGATGCCATATCTAAACATGATCCAGAAGCGCAGGCGTTTTCTCTGGGCCAAGGCTCATTTAAAATGGACTGTGGCAAAGTGGAAAACTGTTCTGTGGTCAGACCAATCAAAATTTGAAATAGTTTTTTGGAAAACTGGGACGCCATGTCATCCGGACTAAAGAGGACAAGGACAACCCAAGTTGTTCTCAGCGCTCAGTTCAGAAGCCTGCATCTCTGATGGGATGGGGTTCATGAGTACGTGTGGCATGGGCAGCTTACACATCTGGAAAGGCACCATCAATGCTGAAAGGTATATCCAAGTTCTAGAACAACATATGCTCCCATCCAGACGTCGTCTCTTTCAGGGAAGACCTTGCATTTTCCAACATGACAATGCCAGACCACATACTGCATCAATTACAACATCATGGCTGTGTAGAAGAAGGATCTGGGTACTAAAATGGCCAGCCTACAGTCCAGATCTTTCACCCATAGAAAACATTTGGCGCATCATAAAGAGGAAGATGCCACAAAGAAGACCTAAGACAGTTGAGCAACTAGAAGCCTGTATTAGACAAGAATGGGACAACATTCCTATTCCTAAACTTGAGCAACTTGTCTCCTCAGTCCCCAGACGTTTGCAGACTGTTATAAAAAGAAGAGGGGATGCCACACAGTGGTAAACATGGCCGTGTCCCAACTTTTTTTCCCCTTAAAATTATACATTTTCTCAGTTTAAACATTTGATATGTCATCTATGTTGTATTCTGAATAAAATATTGAAATTTGAAACTTCCACATCATTGCATTTTGTTTTTATTTACAATTTGTACAGTGTCCCAACTTTGGAATCGGGTTTGTATTTTCATGTTTTATTTTACGACATAAGCTTTCACTTGTCTTGAAGAAGGTGTTTGCTAATAACCCAGCTAACAGGGAACTTCTGGCAAGGTTTTCTCAAAGTTATGAACAAACATCCTTCCAGTAAAATTAATAGAATTAGTTTCATATTATTAGTTCATTCAAACCCAGTGATAGCTGTCATTTTGCCGTCTTGGTTAACTATAGACTCGATATAGTCCGGCTATGAGTAACCCACTTCTAGCCAAAATAACCTTGAATTTGGTTACATGTTTTTGCCTAAATAGCTTCAGAGATGTATGATATTGCATCATGTATGCAAAGTCAACAGAGATTACACGGTGTTTGGTTTCATTTCTTTGACGTTTATATTCTAGATGACTAGCCTATTTTTGAGCTATGGTTAGATGAACACAAAATTACTTCTTAAATAATGTTCTCAGACCGTTAGCACAAAAATGTGTATAAATTATTCATGGAATGTTTTTTCAGAACTTTTCAGCTGGATGTTTGACATTTTGAAATGTTACTACTTGTTTCAGAATGTTCATGTTTGTTTCAGTTTGTTTCAGAATGTTCATGTTTGTTTCAGAATGCTCATGTTTGTTTCAGAATGTTCATGTTGGTTTCAGAATGTTCATGTTCATGTTTGTTTCAGAATGTTCATGTTGGTTTCAGAATGTTCATGTTCATGTTTGTTTCAGAATGTTCATGTTGGTTTCAGAATGTTCATGTTGGTTTCAGAATGTTCATGTTGGTTTCAGTTTGTTTTAGAATGTTCATGTTTGTTTTAGAATGTTCATGTTGGTTTTAGAATGTTCATGTTTGTTTCAGTTTGTTTTAGAATGTTCATGTTGGTTTCAGAATGTTCATGTTGGTTTTAGAATGTTCATGTTTGTTTCAGTTTGTTTTAGAATGTTCATGTTTGTTTCAGAATGTTCATGTTGGTTTTAGAATGTTCATGTTTGTTTCAGAATGTTCATGTTGGTTTCAGAATGTTCATGTTGGTTTCAGTTTGTTTTAGAATGTTCATGTTGGTTTCAGAATGTTCATGTTGGTTTTAGAATGTTCATGTTTGTTTCAGTTTGTTTTAGAATGTTCATGTTGGTTTTAGAATGTTCATGTTTGTTTCAGAATGTTCATGTTGGTTTTAGAATGTTCATGTTTGTTTCAGTTTGTTTTAGAATGTTCATGTTGGTTTCAGAATGTTCATGTTGGTTTTAGAATGTTCATGTTTGTTTCAGAATGTTCATGTTGGTTTCAGAATGTTCATGTTGGTTTCAGTTTGTTTTAGAATGTTCATGTTTGTTTCAGAATGTTTGTTTTTTTAGAATGTTCATGTTTGTTTCAGTTTGTTTTAGAATGTTGTTGTTTCAGAATGTTCATGTTGGTTTTAGAATGTTCATGTTTGTTTCAGTTTGTTTTAGAATGTTCATGTTGGTTTCAGAATGTTCATGTTGGTTTTAGAATGTTCATGTTTGTTTCAGTTTGTTTTAGAATGTTCATGTTTGTTTCAGAATGTTCATGTTGGTTTCAGAATGTTCATGTTGGTTTCAGTTTGTTTTAGAATGTTCATGTTGGTTTCAGAATGTTCATGTTGGTTTTAGAATGTTCATGTTTGTTTCAGAATGTTCATGTTGGTTTTAGAATGTTCATGTTGGTTTCAGAATGTTAATGTTTGTTTCAGAATGTTCATGTTTGTTTCAGAATGTTCATGTTGGTTTCAGAATGTTCATGTTGGTTTCAGTTTGTTTTAGAATGTTCATGTTGGTTTCAGAATGTTCATGTTGGTTTTAGAATGTTCATGTTTGTTTCAGAATGTTCATGTTGGTTTCAGAATGTTCATGTTGGTTTCAGTTTGTTTTAGAATGTTCATGTTGGTTTCAGAATGTTCATGTTGGTTTTAGAATGTTCATGTTTGTTTCAGTTTGTTTTAGAATGTTCATGTTGGTTTCAGAATGTTCATGTTGGTTTTAGAATGTTCATGTTTGTTTCAGTTTGTTTTAGAATGTTCATGTTGGTTTCAGAATGTTCATGTTGGTTTTAGAATGTTCATGTTTGTTTCAGTTTGTTTTAGAATGTTCATGTTTGTTTCAGAATGTTCATGTTGGTTTCAGAATGTTCATGTTGGTTTCAGTTTGTTTTAGAATGTTCATGTTGGTTTCAGAATGTTCATGTTGGTTTTAGAATGTTCATGTTTGTTTCAGAATGTTCATGTTGGTTTTAGAATGTTCATGTTGGTTTCAGAATGTTAATGTTTGTTTCAGAATGTTCATGTTTGTTTCAGAATGTTCATGTTGGTTTCAGAATGTTCATGTTGGTTTCAGTTTGTTTTAGAATGTTCATGTTGGTTTCAGAATGTTCATGTTGGTTTTAGAATGTTCATGTTTGTTTCAGAATGTTCATGTTGGTTTCAGAATGTTCATGTTGGTTTCAGTTTGTTTTAGAATGTTCATGTTGGTTTCAGAATGTTCATGTTGGTTTTAGAATGTTCATGTTTGTTTCAGTTTGTTTTAGAATGTTCATGTTGGTTTCAGAATGTTCATGTTGGTTTCAGTTTGTTTTAGAATGTTCATGTTGGTTTCAGAATGTTCATGTTGGTTTTAGAATGTTCATGTTTGTTTCAGTTTGTTTTAGAATGTTCATGTTGGTTTCAGAATGTTCATGTTGGTTTTAGAATGTTCATGTTTGTTTCAGTTTGTTTTAGAATGTTCATGTTTGTTTCAGAATGTTCATGTTCAGAATGTTGGGAAAACGTTCTTAGAACATGTTGTTAGCCGGAAAGTGTCTAAATGAGACTCCAGATGTTGTCAGACATTACACTTTATGTAAACTCATCTACTCACTACTTTCACAGCCTCATTGTGTTTATAATCAAAGTATTCTAACTCAAACTTTCAGGGAAAATGTTACAGTATTACAGTTTTTCTCCACTGGTTTGGCTCATTTCTTGAAACAGAAATTACATTCTCAAAATTCTAACAGTCTTACAGTTCAGCACAACACTATAGCTCACTTGCAAAAGCTAATATCTCTCCCAAAACTGTTCACTCATGCTTCAAAACTAAATTCCTTTCCCATATAAAGAGTCAATGCCATGAAACGTGGATGGTTCGGCACAACACCATGGTTCACCAGCAAAAGTTCATACCTCTCCCAAAACAGTTCACTCATGTGTCAAAACTAAATTTTGTTCTCATTTAAACAGTCAGTACCCCCAAAATGCTTCGTCCCTTTGGCATTGTGTAAGCACTGGAAGTCAAAATGTTTAGATGTTTTGTCACTATGGCAGAGGACCATTGAAATATCCCTCATGTCCACCTTTCATTCTTAGCCCAGTCTCTACCCCCTTCCCATCTCATCCCCCTCCCCTCTCTCCCCCCTCTACCCCCTTTCCCTCTCTTCCCCTCTCTACCCCCTTCTCCTCTTATCCCCACTTCCCCTCTCTACCCCCTTCCCCTATTATCCCCACTTCTCCTCTCTTCCCCTCTCTACCCCCTTCCCCTCTTATCCCCCCTTCCCCTCTCCCCCTTTCCCCCTCTCTTCCTCTCTTCCCCTCTCTACCCCTCTTCCTCCATGGGCTCCCCCCTCTCATTCTCACTCATCCTCTTACTGTGACACTGTTACATATAATGTTACATATAATTCCTTCATTGGCTGACCTCATACCTGTTTTCCCAATAAAAGGTTTGAATGTTGAGCGAGGCACATTAGGCTGCGACCTGTCTCCGCCATTGTGAGGCCATGGTTGATGACATGGTCTATAATTGTGGCCCGAATTTCATCCGGGACAGCATGATGTCTTCGTGCTCCTCGGCCTCTTCCCCCTATTCCACCACCACGCACCCTTACTCCTCCTCCTCTTCTTCTTCCTCTTCCTCTTCCTTGAGCAGGCAGTTGTACTTGACATGTACTTAGACATTTCCAATTTGATGAAATGAATGAGAAATTCAATTCTGTTGTGAACAATTTCCAAATGGTTTGGAGGTCTGTCCATGTTGCTTTGAGAATGTAATTTCTGTTTCAAGAAATGAGCCAAACCAAATGGAGAAAAACTGTAAAATAAAGACTGAAAGAGTCGTTGAAGATTAGTGATGGTGACGTTGAAGTCGTGTAATTGTGGTGTAGCTCGATAAGCCTTTTTTCAAGAAAGCTGCATTTCACAGAAATTCCACATTTGTCAGCAAGCTGACTATCTAGATTCTAGACAGTGTGGTGAATATGGTTGTCAGTGAATGGGGAAATATCATTTTGGCTTTTATAAGATTTTCCCAATAAATAGGCAAGAATAAACCCGGTGTCCTCAATGATTCCTGCTCTGTCCAATAACAAAGCACTTGCACAAACGCGACAAGCTCGTAATTACGACTTCAGTAGCAATTTTCCAATAATACGTGAATGCAGCATAATTTACGGGTCGGCCTATGATATGCAGCACTCAATAATGGAATGTTTTACCCAATATTTTGTGAGCTTCCGTGCTTATTCTTTTTAGAGCATCACAGTTTAGCTTAGTAACACACTAATGCCAATTCTCCCATGGTAATTTTTACCCAAAACTGTGTTCATTGGAGTGGTCAAGACCCTAGTGGTCCTATGACCCCCATAGGAATGAATGGAATGCGAGGAATGCTTCAGTACACATAGAAAAACATAGAAATGCTAAAACTTTACCAAAAAAATTATTTTATAATGTCTACATATGTATCTGAATGCACACTGAAGAGAAACTGACTTTAAGACCCAGCGGAACAGCTCATCTGCTCCATATAGAGCTATGAGGCCATCTAGTGGCAAGAGTCATGAAATATCATGTTATATTGTTTATAAGAGGTCGGCAAAGACACCCAATGTAAGATATTTTGAGCTGAATTAAAAGGGTTAAGTGTGAAATTGTGTTATTTTGAATTTAAGTTGAAAAAATGTGGTGTTCTTAAATTACTATTTATTTATTATTTATTGATAAAATCTAGTCATTTAAAGTTAAATCAAAAAAAAAAAAAAAAAAAAAAATCAAACAAATTGCATAAAAAAATTGAAAAAATATTATCAAAATGAAATTAAAGAAGTTTTCTGGACAAAAAATAAATAAATAAAAAATTACGTATAATTTTAGGGCTTCGGGTCATTTTGGGCAGGATTTGTTATAAAGTGCGAGGGAAGCATGAGGGTTAAACTGTGCTGTTTCTATGAGTGGCTGTCCATGTAGAGTGTTCCAAATCAGAACTTATAAGGTTCCATTTCAGTTAGAATGCTAAAAAAGTCTTTCAGATGGTTTCTTTCTGTCTTAGTGAGCAGTTCTTAAGCTGCAAACTGGACCAGAAGACTAAACCTGCTCAAACCGCCAGTAAACTGGAGCTGGTTTATGTTGGGCTTTCGAGCAGGAATGATCTGTGTGCGTTTAGACGCACCTGTGTTGGCGTGATGGTGCTCACGTCCTCTGAGGCGAGACACTTGAGCAGTGTGGTTTTACCAGCGTTGTCCAGACCCAACAGAACTAATCTGAGCTCAAGATCTGTGGATCCCTTCAGCTTCTGCATTACCGACAGCAAACCCTGAGGAGCACAAACACTAAAAGTTAAAACCACTTATTGTTATGATTCTAGAAAGGAGAGAAGGGGAGAACAGGATCAGGAAATATTTTGAACTAGATTATATTATTGTTTTTTACTCATTTGTAACATTCTAGGATCATTCACATTTATGCTTTTACCCAAAACGCCTTACATTGCATTCAAGATTTACATTTATCAGTTCATGCATTTCCTGGGAATCAAACCCATGACCTTGGCATTGCTAGTGCCACGCTTTACCATTTTAGCTTCATTAATACTGCTTGTTAGGAACGCTGCTTGTTATTTTTTCAAAAATTGTTAGCAGAGTTAAAGAGCCCTATCATTCATCCGACACAATCTGACGCCAGGCATGATGCTAGTGTTTTTTGCTAGTTTCAGCCTGATGCAGTTCTCATTTTCACGTCCAGCTCCACGTTGTTTAAATATCAAATGCACTCGTGCCATCTGTTCACCCATGGGTGTCTGGTCTGAAAACCAGGTGTGTTCAGGAGCACTGTTGGCGTGTTGCTATTTTGAGGAACTGAAAACGACTGTACCATTGACCAACACAAACCTGGTCTAAAGTCAATAGCACAGTATTTTTTGTGTTATTTAAAGAGTGTGTTAGTAATATGTGCCTATAGATGGTGCACAACGCACGTACACTCTGCTCATTACACACACAGAGACAAGCAGCAGCACACACACATTTATAAATATTAAAAATAAAAGGATTCCTCTGGAGAAGCGTTCAGTCTTTCTGCTCACATGTAAATAGTGAATCCGCCATGGTGCGAGTGCAGCTGGCTTTTAAAGGGAACGGGAGATGAAACTCTGACTGGTTGCACGTTACGCCCAAAACACACCCATGACTCATTAAGAGACGAGGGAAAACCCTTTTGGACCATACGCCTGGTGCGGCAACCATTTTTTCCATCATTAAACTAGCAAAAGTGGATTCAGACACAGCCGAAGTGCACCTGCGCCGTGAGCTTCAGACCATGTGATCAGATCGTTAAAATAGGGCCCTCTGTGTCAGAGCAAAATTGTTTTACTGGTTTTATTATTTGCCAGGCAAAACATAAATCTGATCAAAAGTAACAAAAATTTGATTTGAGGAATTATTTATTTAGAGGTTTATTCCATGGTTATTATACTAAACCTTTGTTAGCTAAAACTAAAATAATACTGAAAAACTTAAATATATGTGAAAAGCTTATTTTATAAGGCAACATTTCTCATTTTAATTTAGTTTAACTTGATTGCAGCCTACTAAAATAACTAAAACTGAACAATTACACAAAACAAAATTACGAAAACTTTAAATATAAATATAAAAATAAAAAATGAATTCAAAATATAAATAAAAACTGTTATAGAATATAAATGATAGCCTACTAAAATAACACTGGTTTATCAAATCCCCAGTCTGTAGCAATAATAGTGATGCCTGCCTTTACAATAATAATAACGTTCTTCTTCTTTATGCAGTGAGTAATCTAGCATGCACAGATTAAGGCTCGTTCTGAGGTCAACAGATTAAGCAAATAGCATTATGCCTCAGCAAATTTACTCTAGAACATAAAGTGTGTATTTAAGACAGTGTCACTGGACATTCAGACTCTGAGAGTAAAACACAAACACCATTCATGTGGTTAAGGCTTAGAGTAATGAGATTTATTTGGGTCATGTGACCCATCTCTGATTGTTATATAAGGCAATGCTAATCGTCCCAGAACACTAAATTGTACTCAAACCTAAATCACACAAAATTCATTCAGATTATTCAACATATACTATCTTTATATTTATGTATTTGGCAGATGATGTATCCAAACTTACTCACACTTTAAAAAAAAGAAAGGTTCCAAAAGGTGGTTTTCACATGATGCCATAGAAAAATCATTTTTGGTTCCCCAAAGAACCTTTTAGTGAACAGTTAAGTCATTTTAATAATCCGAAGAATCTTTTCCACTTTTAAAGAATCTTTTGTGGTTCCGTGGATGTTAAAGGTTCTTCATGGAACCAATGATGTCAGTAAATAATCTTTCTTTTTAGTTCATTTGGGGTTAATGCACTTGCGTGTATATAAATGTGTTCTTCCAAAACCACCGTAACCTTTTGTAATCTGGTGAAAATGATGAAACTAGCAGAAATGGTAGTTTACTTTGGGTTTTCTGGTCACAAAGGTTGTGTGTGGTTATAGTGACACAGAGAAAGTGATAAACGTACCTTTGGAGCTTCGCCCATCGTGACTTCTGTCCTGTCCCGTTGTCTTACATTCCTCCGTTGTCTCTGCAGGTTTAAGGATGTGTGTGTGCTGACAATCCCTCTCCCATATTCAGGGGTTTGTGAGTGTGATAGTTAGTTGTGTTGAGCGAGCGCAGAAGACGTGCAGAATGAAGGATTAGGAAAGACGGAATTAGTGTCTCTCTCTCCCACCCCCACTGAGACTTTACAGAATTATCTCTGACTTACTAACCCTGCTAACTAGTTCTATTACTACTGGGTTAACACTTTTCACCAGTGTATTTTCATTCATTTTTAAAAATAATATTATAATTTATGTAAAGACATTTAGGTCACACTTTAGAGTAGGATCCAATTATCACTATTAACTATGACTTTTGCCTCAATAAATTCCTAATGCCTGCTTATTAATAGTTAGTAAGGTTGTTAAGTTTAGGCATTGGGTAGGATTAGGTATGTAGGGATGTAGAATATGATCATGCAGTTAATATATGCTTTATAAGCACTAATAAAAAGCCAATATCCTAGTAAGATACATGCTAATAAACAACTAGTTAATAGTGAGAATTGGACCCTAAAGTAAAGTGTTACTGACATTTCTAAACAATTAAACATTTATGAGTTGAGCATTAACTACAATGTTTTATATAAATTTTTCATGACTTTTACAGAGAGAAAAAAGTGTACTTAATGTTTACATACAGTAGGACCAAATGAACAAGTACACTTAATTGTATTGAATGTGTGCTTGTAGTGTGCTTCAAATGTTAAAAGTATATATTTTTTTAAAAACTGTACTTGCATAATAAAATTATACGTAAATATACTGCAAGAGAGTTCATTTTCATGACTGTTTCTTAAATAAATGAACTGTTCAAGTATATTTGAAATCATTGTTTTAATAATCTTTTCTTATGCTTTAAAGAAGTGCATTTATTTTTATGTGCTGACTAACACACTAAAGCACATGTAAAGTACTTGATTATAATTTTCAGTGTAGTGTGTTATTCGATTATTGTAATTGAAATATATTAACTTGGTTAACTAATATATTTTAAATGTAGTAAAATAGCAGCCCTTACGATTAAAAGTATTGCATAGTACAGGTTTCATTACAAATAACATTAAAGTACATTGTAATCCCAAATAAATTGGCAAAACTCAGTTGAAAAACATAATAAAACAATAAACATATAACAATTCATTTTGGCATTTACTGTCCCTTTTGAGTGTCATAAAGCATGCTGGGAAATAGAAATCCCAGCCCAGTTTCCCCACTAAAGTTAATTTGATTGAATTAATTTGTTTAATTTGAGTTGGCTCTACTCGAACCAATAAATTATTTTGAACATTAGGGTTTACAGTGCTATATTTTAGTTTAGCATAATGCTTGTATATATTATATTCATCAGTACACTTTAACTATATTTCAAAGACAACAGAAGTAATTATGAAATATAAAGATGTACTTAAGTTCAACTGATTGCCTTTCATTTAAATGTAAACATAATACATTTTCATTGAATTGCAAATTAAGTGTCCAAAAGCATTACATTCAGTTTACACTCATACTTTTAGTATAAGTATGCTAACGGGTACTACCTCGAATCTCAGATTATTTTGGGAGATTTTGATGAGAAATGTTTGAGAAAATAACTAAAATGCTGTATTCTGCTGTCAGTCCAGCAGATGGCGATGTCACTTTGTAAAAAACGTGCATCTAGACTGAACACATGATAACGATATCGTTTTCAACTGGCAGGAGATGAAGAGATGGCAGATGAAAAGTGGATCTAAATGTATTAGAGGCTTCTATTAACCAAACAAACATTATAAACCAGAAACAAAGAAACACTGAGAACCAGGAAATATAGACAACAGGAACATGCATTATCTACAAACATACAGCAAACATCGACTGACAAAGAACAAGAGAAACAGACATAGAACTATAAGCATGGCACTCGAGACAGGACGCAACATAAAAGTCCAAAAAAAGTCCAGTTTTTGGGTGTAGAAATGAAATGGCTCTAGACGCTGAGACCAAATCAGGACCTTCAGCGGTAGGAAAGCTCAGTCTCAGTAGTAACTGGTGACAGTGTTCACTGTGCTGTGGATGTTCTCCATGTTCTGCTGTCTTTGTCTCTTCCTGGCCTGACTCTGAACTGAGAGAGGGAGGGAGGGAGGGAGGGAGGGAGAGAGAGAGAGCGTGAGGGGAGAGGGGAGGGGGGGAGAGAGAGAGAGAGAGAGAGAGAGAGAGAGAGAGAGAGAGAGAGAGAGAGAGAGAGAGAGAGAGAGAGAGAGAGAGAGAGAGAGCATGAAATACAGTAGGACGACATGCAGATGTTTACTGGCAGAGGTTTATAGATGTACCTTGTCCTCTCCTCAGCACGATCTTCATGCCTATGGCAAACAGCATAAGGAGACCAGCCGCTCCCCCAACACAAATCAATATAATCACCATATTATTAGCAGCTGAAAGCAGAGAAAAAAAACAAGAGAGACATTTGAAATACTGCCTGTCACAATGTGTAATGCGAGAGTGTTTCAGAAACAAGGAAGTGGAGGATCCAAATGCAGTATAGCAGTTTATTTACAAAATAACAAAACATCCAAACAGCAGGAGACTGAAAACAACTCACACGATACATCCACAAAGGACAACACCAGTCAAAGAACATGAGAAACACTGAGGTATATACAGTATACACCTATCACACCTGGGAACAATCAGAAACTAATCAACAAGAAAAACTACAAAGGACTACACAACATGGTGCAAAACAGGAAAACACGAAACAAAAGTCCACACAAGACAAGGGGAACACAAGGCAGGAATCAGGCCATCTTGTCCGAAGACACAGGTGTGGTGGCCATAATAAACCTCTTGTAATAATATAAATGTCTTTACTTTCACTTTTCATCAATTTAATTGTCACGAACGGTTCTCCTAAGACAGCTCCCTCTCTCCAGCAGATCCCTCACCTGAATTTTAACGAGACACTTCCTGGACTCCATTTCCATGCCTGGACTGATAGCCACACCTGTTCCCCATTTACTAGCCTATTTAAGCACAGTGTTTTCTACACTATGTGCAAAGTCTTGTTTTGTCATGGCGGACATTTCTGTGCGTTTTCTCTTGCCCTGTTTGCTACTGCTGTGTTGTGACCCGTGGACTGTTTTCTCATGTACGGTTCTCTGCTGCCTGCCTTGTTTACCTAGCTTTATTTACCCTCATTCTGTGTCTCTGACTGTTTGTTGCCTGCCCTGACCCACTGCCTGTCTCCAACCACGAATATTATCTTGCCCATGTTGTTGTCTCCTATCGGTGATTGACTGTTTGGTTTATTCTACTGTTCGCTATAATAAAGCTGCACATGGATCTTAACCCAACCCCATCCGAGTCTGCGTTACAGAAGACTTTGCCAGAAATGGATCCAGCCACTATCATGCAGTTATCATCCGAGGTCTCAGCCCAAGCCAGTGTTCTTGCAGGTCAACAACAACAACTCAATCACTTAACATCAGTAACAGAGGAACTAGTTAAGATGCTGCAAGGCCTTCGTCTCCCTGCACCGGACCCACCTGTACCACCGTCAAGCCCGGAAACAAGATTTGCCTTTACCAACTGTCGATGCCAGTCTATGACTAGCGTTTCCAGATAAATTTGACGGCACACCATCTTAATGCAATGGTTTTTTAATGCTCTATCCCACCAATATCAACATTTTTAGGGCAACTGCTATCTGGAATCACGATGGTTCAGCCTTTACCTCGTTTAATGATTTCCTTCAGCACTTTCGTGAAGACTTCAATCATCCTGAAGGGGGTAAAGATGGGGATCAACTGTTGTCTCTTTGGCAGGGAAGAAACACGGCATCTGAATATACTCTATCGTTCTGCACGCTAGCCACTCAGACTGTATGGGTGAATGACACTTTAAAGCTGTTATTTCGCAAGGGCTTGAACCTGCAATCCGAACTGGCCTGCCATGATGAGGGGAGAACGTTAGACCAATTCATCAACCTTGTGATTCATATAGATAATCTCATTCACTCACGGAGACCCTCAGAACCTGTCAGTCACAACACCACGCTCAACTCCAAGTACAGAGGACACGGAGCCTATGCAAGTGGGTGATGCTCATCTATCTATGGAGAAGAAAGAGCATTGCATGAGGCAGAGCTTGTGTTTGTACTGTGGCAAAGCCGGACATCTATGAGCCAACTGCCCAGTCTGCCCCAGCAGTGAGTACTGGTACTGGTATGTGATGAGGGTCTTGTAACAATAACATCCTCAGCTAATTCTTTCAGCATTAAAGCAATGCTGAATGATAAAGAACTGTCTAGAAGGTATGAGATACCACTAATCTCTTGTAACAGTGGCAGCACTAGATGGACACCCTCTAGGGACTGGACATGTCCATTACACCACCACTAACATCACTCTTCAAGTGGGGGCTCTGCATACTGAAGTAACCCGTTTATACCTCATCCAATCACCTCACAACCCTGTCATTCTTGGTCTGACGTGTTTACAACCCAGAGGTCTCATGGAGGGAGCAAAAGATTTCATGTTGGGACGACACCTGTCATTTCCACTGCCTACAGTCAGTCTCACTGATCGCCGTTGGAGCCACCATAGTTCATGTTGAATCAACCACAGTACCCAACCTGCCTGTTGCATATTCAGACCTTGTAGAAGCCTTCAGTAAGACCAAGGTCTCAGAACTCCCTCCTCACAGCCAATCCGATTGCGCTGAACTCATGCCAGGCACAACACCACCCCAAGGACAGAAACTGAAGCGATGAAGAACTATATTGAGGATGAGTTATCAAAGGGCTTTATACGACCATCCACTTCACCTGCATCAGCTGGGTTTTCCTTTGTGGGCAAGAAGGATGGGGGGCTCCAACCCTGCATCGACTACCGGTGTCTTAATGAAGTCACAGTATAGTTCCGATATCCTTTACCTTTGGTTCCCGCAGCCCTAGAACAACTAAAAACTGCAAAGTATTTCACCAAACTGGACCTTCGTTGTGCCTATAATCTCATTTGCATCCGAGAGGGAAATGAATGGAAGACAGCGTTCTCCACCAGCAGTGGCCACTACGAATATTTGGTCATGCCGTTCGGACAGTCTGTCAGTCTTCCAATCCTTCATCAACAATGTATTCAGAGACATGCTGAATCGATAACAAGGTAATTGTTTACATTGACGTCATTCTTAATTTACTCTGACTCCCTCACTGAATACGTCACTCATATCAGGGCAGTCCTCCAACAATTAATCTCTCATCAACTGTATGTAGGCAGAGAAGTGTGAATTTCACCAGACTGCAACATCCTTCTTGGGATATATCATCAGTTTGGAGGGAGTAGCCATGGACGACGGCAAGGTGCATGTGGTACTAAACTGGCCTCAACCCACCACAAGAAAAGAACTACATTTCCTACTCTGAATACTTAGGACCATGTGATATTTCAGTTTTTCTTTTTTAATAAATCTGCAAAAATGTCAACAATTCTTCTGTTTTTCTGTCAATATGGGGTGCTGTGTGTACATTAATGAGAAAAAAAATGAAATTAGCAAATGGCTGCAATATAACAAAGAGTGAAAAATGTAAGGGGGTCTGAATACTTTCCGTACCCCATCATCAGTGACATATGTAAAAAAAAACAAAACAAAACAACACAATTTATAATCGAGGTATAATCACCTTCTACGGTAATAATTAAAGTAGAGTTGAAGACCCCACAATCACTGTTAACATAACAGTCGATGACTGTTTCCTTTAAAATAATCTTGATCTGAAATGTGTCTTTATTTTCTCCTGACTGTAGCACATTGTCCTTCTTCCAGATGATGAAGCCATTGGGAAGATCATGAAGGCAGGTCACGGTCACGTCTAAACCCTCCTTGATTGGGAGGGTGGAATTGAATGTATGTGTGGTCACATTAAAATCTGGGAAGGAGAACAAAAGGTCAAAGGCCATCATACATTTCATTTACAAATTAGATCTAAAATATGGAAAATCTTTATTTTTCTACATTGATTTGATCAGTGTGTGTTTCAGGCATTAATTGTACCTTTGATTGTGCAATTTTGTGGAACACCTGGGGAAACGGAGAATAAGAACAGATTTAACTAAAGCATTTTTTTCTGTTTATTTTTTATACTTCTATATTTTCATACATTTGTGATTTGTAGTTGATTACATAAAAGCTATTCTTAAAACATGTCTACTGTTTTTTTATACACAACCAGCTGCATTTGAATATAGTTTAATTTATTTAATAAGAAGACGAAATGTAACTTACCATTGATACAGTTATGTGACGAGTTCAAAGCACAATTCAAACATTCATCCGGTTTACATGTTTCAGATTGCCCAAAGCCTTGTACTGAGAGAAAGAGAGAGAGAGAGAGAGAGAGAGAGAGAGAGGGGGATGAAATAGATTGGATTAAACATTAACCTTACAATATTTAAAATAAATTAAAATCGTGTTTGAAATCATGTTTGTTTGCTTTTATAATATAGCATTAGTAAACATAGGGATGAACTTGTATTCCTAAAATAAAAAATAAAAAAAATATTTTCTCATTCTGTTTGTCTTTTATCTTAAACTTACTAAAATGACAATCCTCCAGGAAGTGACACTATTTTGGTGGGAAGAACAGCACAAGCATCAGTACCTATTAGCAAAGGGTATGATGATTTCTTGGATTGTTTTTTAGTTCATAAAGTATATTTGATATGCCATATGATATTGCTATTAGTGTGTAAAATCTATTTAAATTATATATAAAAATATATATATTTAAAAACTGAGAATGACACCATTTGTGTTTCACATTCTTTGTGGGAAAAGAAAGCATCGCTACAGCTTCTGAAAGTGACCAGCAGTGTTTTAGCAAAAATTTATGTCACAAATCTGACAATATAATTTTAACATCAATGTAAACAAACAAAAAATGTAATGCAAATATTTAAATACCAAAAACTCTTTGCTTGACTTGGTAATATATAGTGATATCAACCTAAACCTTAACATCAAGAACATCCAGGTAAACAAAGACACCTGAACTAGGGGTTAATGATTATTTTTGTTATTTTAATTAAAAATAAGAACAAAAAGCAGCAGTCTTCACATGAATTAAATATACACTGATACATAATAAAGCTACAAAGGTTATTCAGCCAAGAGCACTGAGTGATGTTCTCTTGTTCTTTTGTTGTTTGACAGACAGCAGCAGGTTTACTGTATCAGCAGGTTTACTGTATCGGCAGGTTTACTGTGTAACGACGTTCACGTGTATAGGGAAGAAGGAGGCGGGAACCGGCGAACATTTTAAAACTTTAATCAAAAATATAAACCATAACATCGGCGGCAGCCCCTCATGGACGACTGCCGCCTAAAAACAAAACAAAACAAAACCAAACACAATAATGGCGGCAGCCCCTCACGGCCGACTGCCGCCTACATACAAAACAAAAACACACCATAAACTCCAGGCCTGGTCCTCTCTCGTCTTGCCATGTCGTCGCTCCTCCTTTTATACTCCCGTCACTCCTCCATGAGGCGAGGCCGGTGTGGCGCACAGCTGACGCTCATTAACATTCGCCACCGGCCCGCTCTCACGGTCCCCCCGCCTCACCACATACCCCCAACGCCCTTCGCAGGACTGCGCTCTACTCCTTCCCCCGGGGGGGGGCGATCCCGGCGGCCGCGGCACCTGGGGGTAAAACAGAGGCGAGAGAAACAGAGCGGGGAGCATGAGGAGCGACAGAACGAGAGAGGGGAGAAAAAAAAAAAAATCTGCCCGTTCCGGACACACTGTCGCTCGGTCCTCAGCCCGCCGAGAGGCTCTTCCTCGCGGTGCCATGCGATGGCACTGGACGCTTGGTGGACGGCTCGATCCTCCTCCGCCCCCTGGCAGCCGGCGGTGGCTCCTCCTACTGAGGGAGCCGGCAGCAAGCCCCGCGCCCCCTGCTCCTCCCCTATGCGGCGGACGGCAGCAGGCTTCGGCCAGCGACTCCTCCGCTCCCTCTCGGATGGCAACCACCCCACCTCGGCCCAGGGGCACGACAGCGAGTTCTCCGTCCCACCCCGATCTTCACTGTCTCCAGCACCACCACCTCGGGCAGCCACTCGCGGTCTTCCTTCATCCGCGCTGCCCGAACTCCTCAGCACCGCAATCCCCCTCAGTAGCGAGGGCTCTCCGACAGCATGTCCCTCCTTCCTCCCGGGTTTCGGCACCAATGTAACGACGTTCACGTGTATAGGGAAGAAGGAGGCGGGAACCGGCGAACATTTAAAAACTTTAATCCAAAAATAAACCATAACGTCGGCGGCAGCCCCTCACGGCCAACTGCCGCCTAAAAAACAAAACAAAACCAAACACAATAATGGCGGCAGCCCCTCATGGCCGACTGCCGCCTACATACAAAACAAAAACACAACATAAGACGAGCCTGGTCCTCTCTCGTCTTGCCATGGTGTCGCTCCTCCTTTTATACTCCCGTCACTCCTCCATGAGGTGAGGCCGGTGTGGCGCACAGCTGACGCTCATTAACATTCGCCACCGGCTCGCTCTCACGGTCCCCCCGCCTCGCCACATACTGTATCGGCAGGTTTACTGTATCGGCAGGCTTACTGTATCGGCAGGCTTACTGTATCGGCAGGTTTACTGTGGTTTACTGTATCAGCAGGTTTACTGTATCAGCAGGCTTACTGTATCAGCAGGTTTACTGTGGTTTACTGTATCAGCAGGCTTACTGTATCAGCAGGTTTACTGTGGTTTACTGTATCAGCAGGCTTACTGTATCAGCAGGCTTACTGTATCGGCAGGTTTACTGTGGTTTACTGTATCAGCAGGCTTACTGTATCAGCAGGTTTACTGTATCGGCAGGCTTACTGTATCAGCAGGTTTACTGTATCAGCAGGTTTACTGTATCGGCAGGCTTACTGTATCAGCAGGTTTACTGTATCGGCAGGCTTACTATCAGCAGGTTTACTGTATCGGAAGGCTTACTGTATCAGCAGGTTTACTGTATCGGCAGGCTTACTGTATCAGCAGGTTTACTGTATCGGCAGGCTTACTGTATCAGCAGGTTTACTGTATCGGCAGGTTTACTGTATCAGCAGGTTTACTGTGGTTTACTGTATCGGCAGGTTTACTGTATCGGCAGGTTTACTGTATCAGCAGGTTTACTATATCAGCAGGTTTACTGTATCGACAGGTTTACTGTGGTTTACTGTATCAGCAGGCTTACTGTATTAGCAGGTTTACTGTATCGGCAGGCTTACTGTATCAGCAGGTTTACTGTATCGGCAGGCTTACTGTATCGGCAGGTTTACTGTATCAGAAGGTTTACTGTATCGGCAGGTTTACTGTATCGGCAGGCTTACTGTATCGGCAGGTTTACTGTGGTTTACTGTATCAGCAGGTTTACTGTATCAGCAGGCTTACTGTATCAGCAGGTTTACTGTGGTTTACTGTATCAGCAGGCTTACTGTATCAGCAGGTTTACTGTGGTTTACTGTATCAGCAGGCTTACTGTATCAGCAGGCTTACTGTATTGGCAGGTTTACTGTGGTTTACTGTATCAGCAGGCTTACTGTATCAGCAGGTTTACTGTATCGGCAGGCTTACTGTATCAGCAGGTTTACTGTATCAGCAGGTTTACTGTATTGGCAGGCTTACTGTATCAGCAGGTTTACTGTGGTTTACTGTATCGGCAGGCTTACTGTATCAGCAGGTTTACTGTATCGGCAGGCTTACTATCAGCAGGTTTACTGTATCGGAAGGCTTACTGTATCAGCAGGTTTACTGTATCGGCAGGCTTACTGTATCAGCAGGTTTACTGTATCGGCAGGTTTACTGTATCAGCAGGTTTACTGTGGTTTACTGTATCGGCAGGTTTACTGTATCGGCAGGTTTACTGTATCGACAGGTTTACTGTGGTTTACTGTATCAGCAGGCTTACTGTATTAGCAGGTTTACTGTATCGGCAGGCTTACTGTATCAGCAGGTTTACTGTATCGGCAGGCTTACTGTATCGGCAGGTTTACTGTATCAGAAGGTTTACTGTATCGGCAGGCTTACTGTATCGGCAGGTTTACTGTGGTTTACTGTATCAGCAGGTTTACTGTATCGGCAGGTTTACTGTATCAGCAGGTTTACTGTATCGGCAGGTTTACTGTGGTTTACTGTATCGGCAGGTTTACTGTATCAGCAGGTTTTCTATATCAGCAGGTTTACTGTATCGGCAGGTTTACTGTGGTTTACTGTATCAGCAGGCTTACTGTATCGGCAGGTTTACTGTATCGGCAGGCTTACTGTATCGGCAGGTTTACTGTATCGGCAGGCTTACTGTATCAGCAGGTTTACTGTATCAGCAGGCTTACTGTATTGGCAGGTTTACTGTATCAGAAGGTTTACTGTATTGGCAGGTTTACTGTATTAGCAGGCTGTCACTTTAAGAGCTAATCCAAGGATCCTATTCACACGCATTCGGTTTCTTTCCCCAACTGATATCGTTCACTTAAAGCATAACCAACCGTGGTTACATGAATATTCATCAAGACAGCCATTTTTGATATAACTGTGTGTGTATTTGACAGTTTGAGTGTGTAACAAGGCACGAAACAGAACTGAAGGGATCACTCGCTTTCAGACGGGGCTTGTGCGCATGTTTCGGTGTGTGTGTCAAACAGCGTGAGATTGCAAGGAGATGTTTTTCGAAAGTTATTGTGTTTAATAACTCTTTTTAATGTCAAGCAAGTCACATAAGTAACAGTCGTGTGCCTGGTCTATTCTCTGCTATATGCGTCGATCTAAAACGTACACTTTTCACAATGTTGAAGTAGCCTATTAAAATCATTCAGATATTGCATGCAGTTGCGATATGCATATTGCAATATGTACATTTGTGATATTTCGATAATTTCGACATATTGCACAGCCCTAGTTCAAGAGATGATTAAAAATATAAAAATGTACTTTTTCAATACTTATAAATAAACATAATAAATTATTATATATATAAAAAAAGTAAAAGTAGTGTATATATATATATATATATATATATATATATATATATATATATATATATATATATATATATATATATATATATATACACTTTTTTTTTTTTATTAATTTATTTCAGCTATTTGCCAGTGCATTTCTGATTTTCATTTAATTTAAGTACTAAAATAGCAAACTAAAACTGAAACCTTAAACCTTAATAAAACTACCTTTAATAATAACATTTTCACTACCACATTGCAAGTATATTTCACAAGCAATTACAAAGAAAAGGATTAACCAAGTAACACATTGAGTTGAACATGAAAAGAATAATCTTTAAACCAAATTTACATTAATTTTAACAAAAATGTAAATGCAAAATTAATAGTATATCAATGATACTACAATAACACCTTCGCTCACTGGAGCAGTAGATAACTTCAGGTTTGGTCCCATTCAATCAGGCACAATGGAATCATTTTCTTGCCAAAGTATATTAAACTAAGTGTCTGAGCAGAGCAGACAGAGAAATACTTACAGAGATAAAGAAGACAGGCGGTGATGAGCAGCATTTCGCCAAACACTCTCATGATACCTCGTCCTAACATGACAGGAATATGATTCAAGCATAAAAATAAAAAAAGTCAAGAAAAATATATGCAAGGCATTGTTTATTTTTCTCAGTCTACTCTTTTTTTTCCACTTCATTTACACACCAATAACGATAATTATAACGATAACTACACTATATTGCCAAAAGTATTGGGACACTATGGATGTGACAGTGAGGAAATGACCGTGAAAGAACACCAACGCGGCCGTGAACGAACGAAAGTCAGAATTGTGAGATATAAAGTCAGAATTGAGTGATATAAAGTCAGAATTGAGTGATATAAAGTCAGAATTGTGAGTTATAAAGTTAGAATTGTGATAAAGAAGAGAGGCGGTGATGAGCAGCATTTCGCCATAACTTCTGAAGTAATGAAAGCTGTATTAATCTTCCATTTTATGGTATTAAATGGTATTAAAACAGAATCCTAAATGACACACACAATCTCTCTTTTATACAAAATCACTAAAATGCACATTAAACATATTTTAAAAGTACTTTACCTGATATGTTCTGTCTGTATGCTTCAGATGTGATCAAGCAGTCAGGAATGAGCGTCTCTATCTGACAGCAGAGCTCTGTTCATAGACGCATATTTACTGATATACATACTGATAATAATGCAAATCATCTTAGTGACCCTGCAGGAACATGAATATATTTCTATATACAGCAGACTGCTTTGCTTAATGTTATGCACATAGAAGGATTCTAGCAAACACAAAGAGCTGCTTCACATGTGAAATTAATTGTTTGGTTTTCTATGTTTTAATTTGACATTTAAATTGAGAGTTTTTGTTTCAATACCATTTGTAATAACATTTAAGTTGTTAGATAATTTCTATAGACTATCTTTATTTAGTCCATGGAATATAAGTTGTATTATGTACACCGATCAGGCATAACATTATAACCACTGACAGGTGAAGTGAATAACACTGATAATCTCTTCATCACGGCACCTGTTAGTGGCTGGGATATATTAGGCAGCAAGTGAACATTTTGTCAGGGTCATGGGCGGTCAAGGCTCACTGATGCACGTGGGGAGTGAAGGCTGGCCCGTGTGGTCAGATCAAACAGACGAGCTACTGTAGCTCAAATTCTCCAGATCTCAATCCAATCGAGCATCTGTTGGATGTGCTGAACAAACAAGTTCGATCCATGGAGGCCCACCTCGCAACTTACAGGACTTAAAGGATCTGCTGCTAACATCTTGGTGCAAGATACCTGGACACCTTCAGGGGTCTAGTGGAGTCCATGCCTCGACGGGTCAGGGATGTTTTGGCAGCAAAAGGGGGACCAACACAATATTAGGAAGGTGGTCATAATGTTCTCTTTCATAGGTTCACTCAATGCTGCGTAGCTATGACGCAATGGGAACGCCCTCTGGGTGTGCTGATTGTCTGTAGCCCTTATAGAATCACGCCAATCCATTGGCTGATGGCGCGAGCGCCAACCCGACGCTCTTACCCGCCTAGCGGCCAGGAAGCGTGGCCTTCTGCGGCCTACGCTGAGCTTGTCGACGTGCTTTTGCGTGCTACTGAGAAGCTCGCTATCGATTGGCTGGACGAGCCCTGCAAGTCTCAATCGTCTAAACTCGACGAGAGGTTTTTAAGTGGTCCTAATTCTAGGCCAGTGTGGAGAAAGCTGCCCTTTTTCAGTGATCTGCATAGTGAAAGAGCCTTTCTCCACCTGCTTGACTAACGTGGCAGCTGCTGACTTCACCAACCTTGTTGGTTCTGTGGAACAGGGCTATTCCGCCATCCCTGCGGTTGAAGACACGCTGGCCACTCACCTTTCTCCTTCCTCGGCCCATTCGTGGAAGTCTCGCCCTCTCGTTTCCCTTATCGGGAAGTCCTACACTGCAGCCGGTCAGGCCATCCTCCAAGCCAAAGAGCTGCGAAAGGCCACGGATTTGGCCTTAAGAGCCACTAAGCACACTGCTCATGCCATAGGACGTTCCATGGTGGGTGCGGTGGCGGCAGAGCGCCACCTGTGGCTCAACCTCACGGAAATCCGTGATAAGGAGAAGGTCTTCCTACTGGATGCCCCAGTCTCTCAGTCTGGACTGTTTGGGGAGGCGGTCAACATGGTAGTTGAGAAATTTAGAGCCGCCAAGTCCCAGTTGGCTGCTTTCAAGCAGTTTATGCCTAGGAGGGCTAGGGACTCTTCCAACCCCTCCCCTTCTCAGTCCAGAGAGCGTCCCTCTTATAAGAAGGAGTTCTCTAGTAGGAGGAGTGACCAGGGTCATCCCCCACCCAGCATAGTCTGGGGAGCTTGCGGTTGCCACTTTCCTCGCCAATGATCTCATAGGTGCATCGATCCGAAGCGGCCCAGCAAACCCTCCGCTTCAGCTCCTTCGAGTCGCTTCTGACCCTCAGGTCAGAAAAAGGAGAGCTCCATCTCCCCTCACGTCTGATGGGCCTGCTATCCGCCGATTGCTTAGACGGAGACACATTCGATTTTCTCCAAGAGTCGGTAGGACCTACTTTTTCCACTCAGACCGTGACATCCCCTACTCCGCATTAGGACGCCAAGCGCTCTCCTTTGCGGTTGACCACGCCTCCCCTCAAAGATCAGCTCGACACCCTATCTCAGGTATGTCCACTGCACCTAAGCACTCAGCTTCCTCTGTCACATTTCTTCCATGAGTGGAAACGTCTGCCAGGGGTATCACCTTGGATCCTCCGCACAGTTCATTCTGGTTACACGCTTCAGTTCTGTCGCAACGCCCAGCTTTTTCAGCTGTTACTTCCTGGTTCCGAAGAAGGACGGCGGACTGCGACCCATTCTAGACCTTCACCATCTGAACTTCTCCCTTTACAAAGGGAAGTTCAAGATGTTAACGCTGAAGGCTATCTTATCTCAGATACGTGTGGGGGACTGGTTTGTTACGATAGACCTGAAAGATGCCTACTTCCATATTCAGGTCGTCCAATGACACAGGAAGTTCCACAGATTCACCTTTGGAGGGAGGGCTTATCAATACAAAGTCCTTCCCTTCGGCCTGAATGGATGAAGTTCTTGGGCGTCCGACCTACAGATTCAAGATTCAAGAGTTTTATTTGTCACATACACAGTTATATACAGAATATACAACATATATATATATAACAGGTTGTTACACAGTAACAACGAGAACAGAAAGTGCAGTACAATGTCAGTATATTGATGGTCACGTGATGTTAGGTGACTGAGTTCAGGAGTTTGATGGCCTGGGGGAAGAAGCTCCTCCTGAGTCTCTCGGTTTTGGCCATCAGGCTTCCGAAGCGCTTACCAGATGGCAGCAGTGTGAAATGAGGGTTTGCAGGGTGATTAGAGTCCTTGATGATTTTAGTAGCTCTGCCTTTGCAGCGTTTGGTGTAGACGTCCTGCAGAGATGGGAGAGCTGACCCTGAGATACGCTCGGATAAGAGCACGACTCTTTGCAGGGCTTTGCAGTCATGACTGGTGCTGTTCCCATACCACGCTGTGATGCACTGAGTTAATACACTTTCTATCACCCCTAAATAGAAAGTTTTCAGGATAGCTGGTGAAACCCTGAATTTCCTCAGCTGGCGCAGGTGGTACAGTCTTTGCCTGGCTTTTTTCACCTGCGTCTGAATGTGAGCAGTCCAGGTCAGGTCCTCGGAGATGTTTACACCCAGGTACTTGAAGCTGCTCACTCTCTCTACTGGTGACCCGCTGATCATGAGAGGGGAGTATGTCCATTGCTGTCTCTTCCTGAAGTCCACAATCATTTCTTTGGTCTTGCCAACATTCAGAGAGAGACAGTTGTCCTGGCACCATGATGTTAGATGCTCCACCTCGTCCAAGTATGCCGTCTCATTGTTGTTGGAAATGAGGCCCAGGACAACAGTATCATCAGCAAATTTGATGATAGAGGTGGAGTTGTGTGTGGACAAACAGTCATGTGTGTAGAGAGAGTAGAGCAGGGGACTCAGGACACAGCCCTGTGGAGCTCCCACACTCAGGGTGATGAAGGTGGAGGTGGACTGGCCTATTCTCACCACCTGAGGCCTGTCAGTGAGGAAGTCCTCAATCCAGTGGCAGAGAGAAGAATTCAGGCCGAGATCCAGGAGTTTGGCGGTTAGCTTAATGGGATCTATGGTGTTAAAGGCTGAGCTATAGTCAATAAATAGCAGCCTTATGTAGTTCCCACTTTTGCTGTCGATGTGAGTGAGGGAGGAGTGGAGGACATGCAAGATGGCATCTTCAGTTGATCTATTGGGACGATAGGCAAACTGAAGAGGGTCCAAGGTGTCAGGAATGAAGGAGCAAATGGTGTTTTTAATGAGTCTCTCAAAGACCTTCATGACTATAGACGTGAGAGCCACTGGACGATAGTCATTTAGGCAAGACGGGTTTACTGTTCTTAGGGACAGGGATGATAGTGGATTTTTTGAAGGAGGTGGGAACCACAGATGTAGCGAGGGACTCATTAAAGATAGATGTAAACAACCCAGCGAGCTGATCAGCACAGGACCGCAGAACACGGCCTGAAATACCATCCGGCCCAGCAGCTTTCCTGACGTCCACACGCTTGAGTGCCCTCCGAACTTCATCCTCCGAGACAGAGATCACGTGGTTGTTGCTGCTCTGAGTGATTCCCTCTGACGTGCCACTTGGCGGAGTCGCGCTGCCGCAATTACAGTCAAAGCGAGCGTAGAAAGAGTTTAACTCATCCACAAGTAACGGATCAGCTCTGACCTCTGCAGAGGATTTAGATCCAAAAGAGCAGATGGACCTCAGACCCTGCCACATGCACCGCGAGTCGTTGAGTTGGAAATGAGACTCCACTCGATCCTTATAACGGAACTTTGCGGCTTTAACTGCACGTCGCAGAGCATAGCAGGACGATCTGTATTCAGTCATGTTCCCCGATAGGAGACCGGCGTTGTAAGCGGCAGTGCGTGTGTTCACTGCAGCGTGGATTGAATTGTCCACCCACGGTTTCTGATTTGAGAAGGACGTTATTGTTATTGTTTGTGTGGCTTGCTCTGTAAGCATGTTGATGAAGCAAAGCGCCACATCCGTGAACTCGCTGACGTCAGCTGAACTCTCCCGGAACATGTCCCAGTCGACGTCATCAAGCGCAGCTTGTAGCATGGTCTCTGAATGGGGTGACCAACGCTTAACTTCCCGCCTCACCGGGGTTCCTGAACGAGCCTTTGTTTGTATTCGGGTGTGAGGAAAATGGCGGCATGATCCGATTTGCCGAAAGCTGGAAGTGACCACGCTTTATAGGCGTTCTTAAACGGAGAGTAGCAATGATCCAGCGTGTTTGCTCCTCGTGTAGGACAGGAGACGTGCTGGTGAAAGCTTGGCAAGACTTTCTTTAGGTTTGCTTTGTTAAAATCGCCCGCGACGATGAACGCCGCATCGGGGTATTTGTTTATGACGCTGCTGGCAACATCATGAAGGCCAGATAAAGCCAGCCCTGTGTCTGCCTGTGGTGGAATGTAAACAGCAGTGGCGACGACAGAGGAAAACTCCCTCGGCAGATAGAATGGGCGGCAAATGATTGTTAAATGTTCCAGATGAGGCGCGCAGGGCTGCGAAAGAATGGTGATGTTCCTGGGGTCGCACCATTTCTTGTTGATCATGAAGCATACTCCACCGCCTTTGGATTTACCGGCCTCGGCTGTTCTGTCCATCCAAAAAACAGAGAAGTTCTCAGATGGCATCACAGCTGTGCCTGGGACCTCGGGCGTGAGCCATGTTTCGGACAAACAATAGATGTTACAGTTTCTCATGTCCCGTTGAAAACTTATCCTGGCTCTAATATCGTCCATCTTATTTTCCAAGGATTGGACATTTGCAAGCAGAATGCTCGGGAGAGGAGGGCTGAATGCTCTTTTCCTCAGTCTGTTGCAGATCCCCGCGTGTTTCCCACGGTGTTTCTTGATTCTTCGCCGTTGACTCGTCTGTCCATTGTTCAACTCGGTGTTCTGAAGAATCTCAGATGGCCACAGAGGATCGGTGAAAGTGTCCTGAAATAGTCCAGTGTAGAGGTAACCAATGTCCAAAAGAGTTTTGCTGTCATAGCAGATCAATGCAGATGATAAGTTTGTAAAAATTGAGAGCAAAAGAAAGAAAAATAGTAAATAAAAGCACAGTCTTCGCGGAGCGACCTGAACGGCGACCGAACACGGCGGCGCCATCTTGGAAAGGTGTCACGCGGTTGTTCCCGCGCCTTGTCAGTATGGCGAGACCCTCTCTTTCTCCAGAAAGGGGTCAACACGGGGGCCTCTTTGACCGGCTGGGGTGCGGTTTTTGAGGGCAGACCAGCATGTGGAGTCTGGGATGTTCTCTCTTGGCACATAAACTGCCTAGAGCTGAGAGTGGTCTCCCTGGCCCTTTGGCACTTTCTCCCCTTTCTCAGGGGACACCACATCATCGTCAGGATGGACAACATGGTGGTGGTGTCTCATGTGAATCGCCAAGGGGGCTCACTGGACAGGCAAGCGCGCCGCCTCCTCATGTGGGCTCAGGACAAACTCCTGGCCCATCCTGAACCCTCAAACAGTATCCCAGATTTGGGAAGTGTTTGGCAGAGCGGAAGTGGACCTCTTTGCTTCGAAAGAGTCATCCCAGTGCCAGCTCTGGTTCTCCCTGAGCTTCCCAGCGCCGTTGGGGATAGATGCGTTCGCATGGCCCAGACTGAAGCTCTATGCGTTCCCGCCCGTCAAACTGATTCCGGCGGTTCTGTACAGAGTTGAGGGAGAGCGGAGTCAGTCTCCTGCTTGTAGCCCCATTCTAGTCGTCCCAGACCTGATTCTCAGAGATGGTTCTCCTTCTGGACTCTCAGCTTCAGGGCAGGATTTGGCATACTCATCCTGAGATTTGGAAGCTGTGGGTATGGCCCATCAAAGGCCATTAGCTCTGAGCCTGCCGATGTTCAGGAGACCATTGCGAGCGCAAGAGCCCCTTCCACTAGGAGACTCTACTCCTCCAAGTGGAAGGTTTTCGAGTCATGGTGCTCGACCCATGTGGTGGACCCAGTCAACTGCCTGGTGGGTTCAGTACTGGAGTTCCTGCAGGAGAAGTTTGCCGCTGGAACAGAAGCTACCACCCTTAGGGTTTACGCCGCTGCCATTGCTGCTCATAGGGAGTTGGATGAAGTCCCTCTGGGCAAACATAGGTTAGTCTCGTCTTTCATGCGAGGGGTTAGGTGCCTGAGACCAGCACACTCCCCTGGTATTCCCTCTTGGGATCTTTCAGTTGTCCTGGAGGGGCTAACGGAGGCTCCCTTTGAGCCCCTGGAGTCAGCTCCAGAGAGGATTTTGACTCTCAAGGTTGCTCTTTTGAACTTCTTTGAAGCGAGTGGGCGACCTACAAGCTCTCTCTGTTAACGAGGCATGTATGGATTTCGCTCCTGGTCTGGTCAAGGTAACCCTGAGACCCAGGTCAGGATATGTGCCCAAAGTTCTCTCCACATCGTTTTGTTCTCAATTTATCACCCTTCAATCTTTCCACCCCACTCCTTTTGCCTCTGTAGAGGACAAAAAGCTTAATTTGCTCTGCCCTGTCCGAGGGCAGAGCAATGTAGATCGTTGTAGGTAGATCGTTCTGATGGTTGGAGGAAATTGAACCAGCTCTTGGTATGTTTCGGTGTCGGCCGCCGCGGGCTTGCTGCATCGAAACAGAGAATTTCCCATTGGGTGACAGAGGCTATTTCACTAGCATATGAGGTGCGTGGTCTACCTTCACCTCTCAGCATTCGCACGCATTCTACCAGAAGTGTGGCTTCCCCTCAAGCTCTTTTTAGAGGGGCTCTTCTGGAGGACATTTGTGTAGCAGCAGGTTGGTCCTCCCCGCACACTTTTGTCAGATTCTATAGCTTGGATCTTGACATGGCTCCGGGTTCGCATGTTCTATCTGCTTGATCCGGCCATGTTTGTTATCCTGGTATTCTTTGAGCCAGATATGGCAGTGCTTAGCTTGGCGTGTGTGGTATATCATTCCCATTGCATCATAGCTATGCAGCGTTGAGTGAGCCTATGAAAGAGAACATCTCAGGTTACTGGTGTAACCTATGTTCTCTGAATAGGGAACGAGACACTGCATTCGCTGCCAAGGTCCTTGCGCTGCCGACAGGCCTCCCTTTTCGGCAGAGAAATCTGAGGAGCGGATGGCGCGCGCGCCAGTATAATATGACGACGTAAGAGCGTCGGTGTGGTGCCCACGCCATTAGCCAATGAATTGGCGTGATTCTATAAGGGCTTCAGACAATCGGCACACCCAGAGGGCGTTCCCATTGCATCATAGCTATGCAGCGTCTCGTTCCCTATTCAGAGAACATAGGTTACACCAGTAACCTGAAACGTTATGTCTGATCGGTGTAAATGTATATATTGTCCTAATATAGCAAGTATTATTTAAACAAAGTAAGAAAAATGCATTGTGCTAGCATACATATTTGGTATCCTTTAACAGTTTTCACCAGTGGGCAAATTTTTAAAACCATTTCTATACTTTTAACTTTAACTAAAAAAATATTATAACAAAATCAAACACTGTATATTAAGAAATAACTTTTTTTTCTAATTGACATCTATGCATATATTTTGTATTTAGATGTTAGGGGAAAAAAATGGCACCTCATAGAGGAAATAAATACCAAGTGGAAACATTGTAGCTGTAAGTTTGCATGCTGAACACAGTATCATATTTCAGAAATGTCATGGACATACTGTGAACTGAATACAAATAAATGTATGAAGTATTTTTACAAAAAAATGCCCCACGATATAGGACAGTTTAGGTCAGAATTTAGCTGCAACCCTTAAAAACACACTCACCTGCCTGTAACTGTAGTAATCATGAAGACCTTGATTAGCTTGTTCAGGTGTGTTTGATTAGGGTTGGATCTAAACTCTGCAGGGCAGTGGCTCTTCAGGATCAACGTTCCCCATCCCTGGTTTAGGTCAAAGAATCTCATCTACGTCACAAGTAACTGTAGCTTATTTCTCCATCAGCAGGGGGAGACAGATCCATATGCACCAGTAAAGACCCTTTCTATAATATAACACTGCATTTGTAATTTTAGTACTTTCTGCATAATTTAATTTAATTTAATTTAGCAATATAAAAGTCCTTTGAGCGGTCTGCGCATGCGTGTCAGCTGATTCCCCGCTCACCTGTTTGAAGTTGAGGCGAGTTGCTCAGGTAAACTCACAGTCTCCAGTGTTCTCGGCTGCAGGTGTTATTATGGTGGCGATAAGAAATCTATGCCAAAGCTTCTGTCGACTGGCCAGAGGAGCATCTTTACAGATAAAGCTCAGCAAGAGTCGCGTGTTGAAGATGCGCTCGAGCGAGTATCAGGTGAGCGCGGATTTAGATGATTTTATTCAATAGTGTCATGAACATCTGTATGAATACAAACGCCTTTGATTTGAATGTGTTGTGAAAATAAAACGAATGTAGGGTAGCATGGGTGAAAACGCCCCCCGTAAGAAAAATGTGCATTTACTTTTAATTGTAACATATTTAGCTGTAAGTTTAGCATAGTGCAGGATGATGATGATGGATTGCTAATTTAGTTGTTTTACAAAATGTAAATTGTCTTCCCTCGTGGGTAAGGCTATCTTACCTCACCTCGGATAAACTTGTTCTGTGCGTGTGTGTGTGTGTTTATATATATATATATATATATATATATATATATATATATATATATATATATATATATATATATATATATATATATATATATATATATATATATATTATTTAAACTGTCATTATTGTAAAATATTTAAAATTAGAATTGTAAATTTAGTTGAATAACTTATGATGGCACAATCTCAGTAAAACAGATTCTTCTGAACACTATTCTGTGACTTGTATGTATATATGTAATTGTACATATTTTAATTGAAGATATGTCGTCATTGCAACACTAGAATGCAAAATTTAATAATTTCACAAAACTAACCTACAGCGAAAATGTCTGAAATGTGCATCTAATAACCCCACCCATTACAATAATTATTACATTTAAAAATAATAACAACATGCCACTTGTGGCAATTCTCATCTGGCTCATCTTACCCCAAGGGTCTAATTTTATCTTTATACGTCAAAATAATAACTATAACGTTTGCTCACCAAAATTGGACAGTTGAAGACTGGAAAAATGTTGCCTGGTCTGATGAGTCTCGATTTCTGTTGAGACATTCAGATGGTAGAGTCAGAATTTGGCGTAAACAGAATGAGAACATGGATCCATCATGCCTTGTTACCACTGTGCAGGCTGGTGGTGGTGGTGTAATGGTGTGGGGGATGTTTTCTTGGCACACTTTAGGCCCCTTAGTGCCAATTGGGCATCGTTTAAATGCCACGGCCTACCGGAGCATTGTTTCTGACCATGGCCATCCCTTTATGACCACCATGTACCCATTCTCTGATGGCTACTTCCAGCAGGATAATGCACCATGTCACAAAGCTCGGATCATTTCAAATTGGTTTCTTGAACATGACAATGAGTTCACTGTACTAAAATGGCCCCCACAGTCACTAGATCTCAGCGCAATAGAGCATCTTTGGGATGTGGTGGAATGGGAGCTTTGCCCTGGATGTGCATCCCACAAATCTCCATCAACTGAAAGATGCTATCCTATCAATATGGGCCAACATTTCTAAAGAATGCTTTCAGCACCTTGTTGAATCAATGCCACGTAGAATTAAGGCAGTTCTGAAGGCGAAAGGCGGTCAAACACAGTATTAGTATGGTGTTCCTAATAATCCTTTAGGTGAGTGTATATGTGTATGTGTGTGTATTAATTATTTTAGCCCTTATTGCTTTTTGTTTCCTATTAATGGATAGACCGTTATAAAAATCTATTGTTATTAAAAAATATAGTTTGTTCAATAGAAGAGTATGTTGTCACACTATATAGAGCAAGTTTTTAGCTATATAAGGCAGGCAAATGTTAAAGCTAATATCAAACCATAGTTTTTAACTTCCCCCGACCTGACAGTAATCACATGTAATTTATTTAGCATTAATAATGATTTTCCACAGTAATCCGTCTGCTCTTGCTCCCTGCATGTGACTTCACAGTATGACACGTTGTTTAGTCTCTTTCCTCATCCACAATGAAATTGTCCATGTCCGTGCAGGTTCTCAGGCCTGCTATGAAACCGGTGGGCTTAAGTGCTGTTGTGACTCCTAACAGGTTCTCCTCTGTGGTTATGTAATTCTCTCGTTGCTCGGTTCGTTTGAATGGATAGGTGCAGGGGTAGGTGGGTCACATACAACACAAAGGGTTGCTTACAGTCAAGAAAGAGGTTTTAGTAAGAGAAACCACAGTTCCTCTTGCGGTGTGTTGCTATGGTAAGACTTCCCTTTCAAACAGGAAGTGACAGAGCTGTAAGAAAGAGGGGTGGCAGGCAGCGTAGCTGTAGAGGGAAACAGTTTGGAGAGAGACGTCCTCGGTGTGGGCACGGTCGACACAATCCTGATGTGGCCATGTCCAAGAAAATGAAGACTCTGGCAGTGCCAGCGGGTCAGATGGTGAGTGGGGTTCAGGCTTGCTGCAGCTTCACTGATTGGCTCATTCTGATGTGATGTGAGAGTTGCTTTATTGTGGAATCATGATCATGTGTTTTAACCTGGCATCAAAATTACAATTTCAACTATAAGTTAAAGGCAAGATATTTACACTCCAGAAAGTGGTGTTTGGTTGACCATTGTTGAACTCCGCTTCTGGCATGATGTGTCGATGCATTTACAGATGGTTTCTTCTGGTTGTCTTGTTTAACTAGCCCTGGTCCTTTGCGTTTGCAGTCTGTCTGTGTGAGGATGAAATTGTCCCTAGAAGTTGATAATTGTTTTTGGAAAGTCTATGGATGTCTTTAAAAGGCAAATATGAGTAATATTTGTATTAGTGCTGACAATTGATTAAAAAGATTAACTAATTAATCACCTTTTTGTTCCAGAAAGCAGGTTATTATATATTAATTCTAAAGAATTTGAATAAAAATAAGTTTAAATGTTAGTTCAATTCAAATATATTTATTATTTTATTGTCATCTCACACATGGAGCTGCATTCAATTAATTAGCATCAAACAATATGATCCTTATTCTCAGTGAATAAAGATTACTTATTAAACAAAGACATTGAAAAAATGATTGCACAGCCACCAAATAGGTGGCGCTGTGCAGTAAGTAGGTTATGTAAATCACCATTAAACAAAAGGAGGAGGACGTAGAACTGTGCGCTCTGTTCCCATGGTGAATCATCAATTCGTTTTCATTCTCACAAAAATTGTGTCCCTCCAAGAGACTTTGTGTTCATTCTTGAAGTTAATGCAAAGTCTCTTGTGGGAACGCAAAACATTTGCGAGGGGGAGAAGAGGGGCAAGAAGAAGAGGGGAACATTTATTTTTTTTATTATTTATTTTTCCTCTCATCAGCATAGCCTCTCATGTCACCCACAACCAAAACAAACAAATATACACTCAATAAGGGATGCAGTTTTAGAAACTTCTCTGATTGTGCCAGTGTAGTTTATATACAGTGATTTTAAAAAAAACTAAACAAAAAAAAAAACTTAAATATAATAATTTTTGTTTGACTTTGTCATGTTTGGGGAATTATTTCATGGCACCGAAATATAAAAAAAAAAATAGAAGCCTAATGTCTACCTCGACTTTATTACCTAAACTGTTAAACTAATCAAGAGCAAAATATAAATGTGTGTACATGATACAAATGTCGTTATGCTTTTGTTCCTGAAATCCACCAAATGCTGGGATCAGGATAATCCTGTTTTTTATTTTATTTATTTTATTTGAAGGTTTTTCCGCTCTTGATAATTTGATCCAGATCAAAACCAAGATTGGATTTTGTGATCTAATCTGATTTCAGAATCCCTTTTTTCCCCCTCTTTTGAACAACAATTTTCAAGATTTGATCCAGTCCGACAGCCAAAATCAGAATACTTATGAACAACTAGGCCCAGAAGTTAAGCGGAATCTGAAAGTATAGGGATGTCTTCAAAGGCATTATAATAATTGTTGCTCGCAACACCAAGGTCACGGGTTCGACTCCAGGGGAATGCATGAATTGATTAAATGTGTAGCTCGAATGCAATGTGGGATGCTTTAGATAAAAACACACGCACGCAAAATGACCACTGAGAGGTGAAGTGAACAGCACTGACGATCTCTTCATCACGGCACCTGTTAGTGGGTGGGATATATTAGGCAGCAAGTGAACATTTTGTCCTCAAAGTTGATGTGTTAGAAGCAGGAAAAATGGGCAAGCGTAAGGATTCGAGCGAGTTTGACAAGGGCCAAATTGTGATGGCTAGACGACTGGGTCAGAGCATCTCCAAAACTGCAGCTCTTGTGGGGTGTTCCCGGTCTGCAGTGGTCAGGATCTATCAAAAGTGCTCCAAGGAAGGAACAGTGGTGAACCGGCCACAGGGTCATGGGCGGCCAAGGCTCATTGATGCACGTGGGGAGCGAAGGCTGGCCCGTGTGGTCCGATCAAACAGATGAGCTACTGGAGCTCAAATTGCTCAAGAAGTTAATGCTGGTTCTGATAGAAAGGTGTCAGAATACACAGTCCATCTCAGTTTGTTGCGTATGGGGCTGCATAGCCGCAGACCAGTCAAGGTGCCTATAATTTATATATTTGCATTGTACAAATAAAAAACAATCTATGGTATGACTATTTTGGTAGCTTACTAAGTCTGTGTGTGAGAAGAAAAAACAAATGCATGTTGAGCCACATTGAGCATTTCTCAATCAGGTTTCCACATTGTTTCCATGGCAATGAGACTTTCAATCACACAGACGTGTTTGGCCAGAGAGTCAGTCCAAAGTGAGCCTTATTATTAACACCTCGGCACGTATGCTTTTTGCTCATGCGTGACATACTATCTGAAGAGCCGTGTCATGTCTCTTAATGAGCTTTTCATGTTGAACACATCCATTTCCTGTGTGAGCTGAGAAAAGTCATGCAGCTGTTAAAATTTCCTGTGACGCATTACTCGCTCAATTCATGACTCTTACTACAGGCCCATTAATTTAATGCTAGACTGATGGTGTGTGTTTGTTTGCTTCTGCAGACCCAGGCGGTTTCTGATGGCGGTAAGTTTCATTTCTGCACATTTGTAGAATAAGCCTGTCAACATCATGAACTTTGCTGATGATTAATTATTATAGAAATAATTGTCTTTTTTGTTTTGTTTTTTTTAACAATTTAATTCTGTTTTGTTCATGTCACTTACAATGTAAGACTAATACATATTTTTTTTACTTGGAATCTATAAAATACACAATTAGTGTTTTTGTTTTTCCTTCACATGTAAAATATTTAAAGAATATAAAGTGTTTTCCTCATATTTTTATTTTTATTTTATTTTATTTTATACAGAGCTGAACCTGAAGTTATCCAGCTGTGGCAGCAGCTCCAGCCTATCAGAGAGCTTGAGTGGGTCAGGTGGTCGTCAGTGCGCTGATGGTCCAGCCAGTCGGGTGGTCAGCTGGGCGGTGTGTTTTGAGCGGCTGCTTGAAGACAATGTCGGGGTGCGATACTTTACTGTAAGTTTTTAGGCTTCTTGCCACAATACTTCCACTGAGTGCAATATCATCTTAACACACACTATTCACATTATCTATAATATAAACTGTATGTTCATATCTGTAAATGTGCTTAATCCTAACGGTCTTTTAGCTTTTTCATATATTTATTCTTTAATTTTATTTTTGTGTCTTGTATTTGCGTGCACCCTGGTGAAGTTTCATTTACAATAAAAATGCAAATAAGGCGGGATCTAATCACTGAAGGAAAAAAAGAAAAAATCGTGTGTGTGTGTGTTTCCATGAGCATTACAGTGCACAGCATAAATGAGTACACCCAGTGGTTAAAGTGGGATTTGGCAGGTGGGGGATTCCTCAAACTTTGTGTAGGTGCAACAGGGAAAAATGACTCACCGTGGGACAGCATATTGAGTATCATGGTATAGCAATACTTTTTGGGACAAGAGTGTCACTGTGGTACCAATTATCACAATACTTATTTACTTCATATTTGAATGGTTTTATTTTGGTCCATCTACACTGATATGATGATGATACTATGTTAAAATTGCTGAGCACCACAACATGGAACACAACCTTGTTTTTCACAATGTAAATTCAAACATAAATTTTAATCAGTTTTGGACTTCCCATTTTTAACACCTCAAAATGGCTGAAGACGCAACAGAAATAAATCACAACCTAGATAGACCTATTGCAGAGTCAAGGTCAAAATGCAGAATCAAAAGTTTTGCTGTATCATAAAACATAAGAAACATCAATGTATGATGGTCCAAATATTGTGGCTATTCTCACATCCAGTCAAAATAGCTCCCATATTGACTGGCACTGTGACTTGATTTGTCCTTTTAACTCCACTGCAACCATGCCTGGATTAAGAACATGTAGGGCCCTGGGGCTATAACAAACCCAAAGGTCATAGTAGTCGATCTTGGTGCCACAACGTTTTCTACCACAGGAATAATTAGTATAATATAATATAATATATATATATATATAAAATTTTTTTTTTTTTAAACTAAATCTTCAAAGCACAGAGATACAATGAGTATATACTGTCTGAATATTCAATTTTTATATTAAGTAGGCCTATACCTGTATAAATATTCCAGGCTCCAACACATTAACAACATAAATGCATTAACTCCAGATATGAGGTCAAAGCAAACAGGTTTCCAGAAACAGCAACAGCTTTTGAGCGTATACAGCTGCCTTAAGGAGTTTTAAAACCAGTGAGGACCAAAATTTGAGCTATTTAGGGGGGGTTCGGGTGGCCTGGTCCCCCAAGAAAATGTTGATTTCTCTAATCTACATATGTGCATTAAGGCTTTTGTAAGGCTAGGTTTTAAAAAAAAAAATTTTTTTTTTAACTATATTAGTGGGCAGTAGATTCTGTTATACCTGCTCTCTCATCATTTCATCACTATCTAATTTCCATAGCTCTTTCACTCTTTCTTTTTCTCTCTGTCTCATCCTCTTGCCCTGTCTCTTCCCCTCCTAAAGCTGAGCTCTGACTAATAGTCTATTCATTTTCGTCTGTGTCAGTAAAGAAAGTAAACAGTCAACTGATATTTAGCCTATATTTCTTAAGCATTTTCTTAGTTAATTCATTGAAGGCTACGAACTCTAGGTAAATATGTTTAATAAATTCACAATATGTACACACATTCATTCTTATGCCTAATCTGATTAAATCAGCTTCGTTAATGTCCTTTTTAAAAAATAAAAAAAATATTCAAAATGGTGAAATTAGACAATTGTATTAGTTTGCCAGATTATTTTTGTCAGTTGTTTAACATTTCTATCCTAAAACAGCTGTCAAATATGAAATGTTTAGTTTGGCTACTTGCATCTCGCACCGTTTACTGAAGCGTCACGCTTCATGACGACTCGCGCTCAGCAGCTTCTATGAACATAAAGCCTGCCTACTTAAATTTGATTGGTCATCTCAAATATTTTGACTGGGCGGTGACAGACCGCAGGCAGCTCAGATGAGAAGCTATCCTTGCAGCACTAAAGTAGTGTTAATACTCGGTGTCTTACTCTCTGAGATAAACACACACTCTTTTCATAGCTTTTTTTTTTTTTGACACTCGCTTTGTTTTTTTTCTATCAGAAAATCACTCATGACTAAATGAGAGCTTAAAATGAAGGCCTGATTGTTTCAGGGGCCTTGTCACAAGTCAATTGTTGTCAGCATTAAGTCTGGGAATTATTCAGTGGGCTATATAACACTTTTAATTGTCTAAAAATGACTTCTCTTTAAATGTTTTGGTTCCTCATACTTACCTGTTGTCTGATAAAAATTGTTGCCATACCCAATTGTTACCTGTTGCCATAATTTTATTAACTTTCACAGAGGATGTACTTATTTTTGCAACAACATTTTATCACTTTGATAAGAATCTTATTTTCCTGAATAATGTTGACATGCTGCATTGGTAATTGATTGAGCAGACTTTCTGGAACATTATGGGCCCTATTTTAATGATATAAGCTCACTGTCTGAAGCTCATGGCGCAGGTGCACTTAGGGCGTGTCTGAATCCACTTTGGCTAGTTTAACAATGGAAAAACAGCCGACGCGTCCGGTGCATGGGTCAAAAGGGTTGTCCCTCGTCTCTTAAAGAGTCATGGGTGTGTTTTGGGCGTAACGTGCAATAAACCAATCAGAGTCTCCTCTCCCATTCCCTTTTGGAAAAAAAAAAACAGTTGGAATCCTCTTAGGAATCCTTTTATTTTTAATTTTTAAAAATGTGTGTGTGTGTGTGTGTGTGTATAAGCAGTGTAAGTCAAGTCACCTTCAAAGCCACTTTACAGTGATTAATAGGAAATTAATTTTGTTTTTGATTAATTTCTATTGTAAAAACTGCTTAGTTATTTAATTTGGTGCCATTTAAACACCATCTTCAATCAAAACCGATCCGCATGGCAACCGCACCTGGTGGCCGGAGAATGCAAACCATGAAATGGTTTTGAAGTAGTTTTGAAACTATACCATCATCTCTGTGCAAACTCCTAAAAAGGTGAAGCCGTGAAAGCGGTGACGGCATGTACACAAGCATTACGTGTTCAGCCTACAGGCAAGAGTGTTTGAATGCGTATGTGAAATGTGTTTTTATCTCTATAGAGGGGAAGGGAAGGAGGCTTTCGCAGGGAAGAGTCTAGTTGACACGGTCTCTGCTGACACTTCAGGGCTGCGTGGGTCGTGTCTAGGCACAGGTCCACCATCTGATCTGGATCCGGCTGACTACAGTAGACCTCGAGATACTGACATTAGTGTAGATGCCATTATTCTTATGATGTAACGAGTACATCAGGTGTTATGGGAAGTGTTCCCGGTACCTAGTTAATGCAGCCTAAAACAATCATTTAACCGATTTGAATAATATAAATTATGTTCTGTGTATGCCATCGTAAATAGATGTTTTTGGTCTAGATTTAAAGTGTGTCTGCTTCCTGAACAATGCTAGGAAGACTGTTCCTGTTCCAGTGTACACACGTTGTGCACTGCCTATAGGCTCATATTAATAACACATTCTTTAAATAACACAAAAAAAACTGCGCTATTGACTTTAGACCAGGTTTGTGTTGGTCAATGGCACAGTCATTTTCAGTTTCTCAAAATGGCAACGTGCCAGCAATGCGCCTGAACACACCTGGTTTTCATGGGAGAACAGATGGCGCCAGTGCATTTGCTATTGAAACAACTTGGAGCTGGACGTGAAAATGATAACTGCGTCAGACTGAAACTAGCAAAAAACACTTGCGTCGTGCCGGGTGTATGATAGGGCCCAATATCTCTAAAGAACCCTAACATGTCTTCTAAGTAAAGGGTAATTGCTGAATTTAAGTTTCAGAGGGGGGTATACTCATTGTGATATACAGTGCACAGCATAAATATGTTTAACAAGATTTATATACAAGTGTCTAACATATCCGCATGCATACAGTACTCACGTAAAGCGACTATAGCAAATCTCAGCTGCTTGAATTGCTTTTATCGTTGCAAAATGTCACTATAATACTGTCCAGCTCTAATCTGAAGACTAAGGCTTGAAGATGTTAAGATTATGAACATTAATATGAACATTAATATGATTTTCTGTGAAGCTGCTTTGAAAGAATGTGTATTGTGAAACTGACTTGTCTATTGATACCACTATACTACAGACATCTAACCTAAAAGTTAAAGGGGTACTTCACTGCTGGAAAAAATGGGCTTTCAGTAAAACTCTGCTGCCTATGCAGTAGAAAGGTGAAACAAAATCTGAATCCGTGCTACCTGACTAGAGTAAATTGATAAATAAGGCTGTTGTCTTTCTGTTTTACTACCAGTAGGAAAACCTGAACACCAATAATACAGGTGCTGGTCATATAATTAGAATATCATCAAAAAGTTTATTTATTTCACTTATTACGTTCAAAAAGTGAAAACATGTATATTATATTCATTCATTTCACACAGACTGATATACACTCACCTAAAGGATTATTAGGAACACCATACTAATACTGTGTTTGACCCCCTTTCGCCTTCAGAACTGCCTTAATTCTACGTGGCATTGATTCAACAAGGTGCTGAAAGCATTCTTTAGAAATGTTGGCCCATATTGATAGGATAGCATCTTGCAGTTGATGGAGATTTGTGGGATGCACATCCAGGGCACGAAGCTCCCGTTCCACCACATCCCAAAGATGCTCTATTGGGTTGAGATCTGGTGACTGTGGGGGCCATTTTAGTACAGTGAACTCATTGTCATGTTCAAGAAACCAATTTGAAATGATTCGAGCTTTGTGACATGGTGCATTATCCTGCTGGAAGTAGCCATCAGAGAATGGGTACATGGTGGTCATAAAGGGATGGACATGGTCAGAAACAATGCTCAGGTAGGCCGTGGCATTTAAACAACGCCCAATTGGCACTAAGTGTGCCAAGAAAACATCCCCCACACAAGGCATGGATCCATGTTCTCATTCTGTTAACGCCAAATTCTGACTCTACCATCTGAATGTCTCAACAGAAATCGAGACTCATCAGACCAGGCAACATTTTTCAAGTCTTCAACTGTCCAATTTTGGTGAGCTTGCTATTTGTAGTGGAGATGAGTGGTACCCGGTGGGGTCTTCTGCTGTTGTAGCCCATCCGCCTCAAGGTTGTGCGTGTTGTGGCTTCACAAATGCTTTGCTGCATACTTCGGTTGTAACGAGTGGTTATTTCAGTCAAAGTTGCTCTTCTGTCAGCTTGAATCAGTTGGCCCATTCTCCTCTGACCTCTAGCATCAACAAGGTATTTTCGCCCACAGGACTGCCGCATACTGGATGTTTTTCCCTTTTCACACCATTCTTTGTAAACCCTAGAAATGGTTGTGCGTGAAAATCCCAGTAACTGAGCAGATTGTGAAATACTCAGACCGGCCTGTCTGGCACCAACAACCATGCCACGCTCAAAATTGCTTAAATCACCTTTCTTTCCCATTCTGACATTGTTTGGAGTTCAGGAGATTGTCTTGACCAGGACCACACCCCTAAATGCATTGAAGCAACTGCCATGTGATTGGTTGTTTAGATAATTGCATTAATGAGAAATTGAACGGGTGTTCCTAATAATCCTTTAGGTGAGTTTATTTCTTTTAATTTTGATTGTAACTGTCGACCAAGGAAAATCCCAAATTCAGTACTTCAGCCCTGCTCCTGGGGACCCACTGTTCTGCAAATTTTTTCCAACCTGCTTCAGCACACCTGCCTGTGTATTTTCAAGAAGTGATCCTGAAGAGCTTGACTAGCTTCAGCTGTCTTTGATTAGGGTTGAAGCTAAACTCTGCAGGACAGTGGGTCCCCAGGAGCAGGGCTGAAGACCTCTGACCTTTTATCATATCTTAATCATACAGCTTGTTTAAGGTGTGCTACGTTTCAAGAGATACCTTTCACTTTTTGTCTGATATAAAATAAAATAAAAAATAAAACTAATGATTTCATGCCATTTGGCATCATACATTAGCTTAATGTCATTTTGACTTTCTTACTCAATTGATCAGCATTTCAGGTTATTAGAACTAATGTAATTTCAGCATGTTACTTCACAAATGTATTGGTCAGAATTAAGTATTTGGGCATTAAATAATTATTTCATAATTTTCAGTCATAATTTACACCCAGAGCTTCTTTGGACTGCATGTGTGAAGCATTGAAGTGTTTTGTTTTTTCTCACAGGAGTTTCTCAAATCAGAAGTAAGTGCAGAAAATATCCTGTTCCACCAAGCCTGTGAAAAGTTCAAGAAAATCCCACCTACGAGACTGGAAGAGGTTTGCAAAGACTTTTTAAATTGACATGGGAATTGAAAATTTTATTTTAAAAAGGGAAAAATCTAATTTAAATGTAGAAAATACCATTTAAATCAAGAAATAAAGTTTTGGGCTTTTTGAAGATGTATTATGACAATGCAAATGAGTTGTGTGTGTGTGTGTGTGTGTGTGTAGTGAATGTATAACTGAATTTTATTTACATCTTGTTTCTGTTTAATACGTGACTGTGCAGTCATGTAAAATGCACGCCATCTTAATAATTGCACTTCAGCATAATGGCAAGTCATGCAATGTAACAACTAGAATCTTGTGCAACATTGCTTGATCTTGGTGTAAAACAGGAACTTGGTTTGAACCTGAGCTGAATCCTGAAACCACCTGGTGGTGCGGTGGGTAAAAGTCATAGCTTTGAACTGGAAGTTTGCTGGTTTGATTCAGAATGAATTGAATCATCATTGTGCCTTTGAGGGAAAACCAGGTTACGTCAGTGGATTTTTCTAGTCTAGATAAGTTCACGATGCCATTAAACAAAGACAGATAAGAGAGATTTTGTTGTGTTAGTAGCCCAGTAGGCTATATGCCATCCCAGCATTACATATTTGCTAGAAGTCTGTCATCTTTATTTCTTCTCTGTATGATCTGACTGTATAATGGAAGCTTGTGTTCACCATGGAACAAAAATAGATGAGATAATTGTCAAATGTAAATCACTTGAGTTTATAACTCCCAGTTCTGACCATTTCTCGCAATTGGAAGTTTATAACTCACTGTTCTCTTTCTTGCAATTATTTTTATTTTTGTTCCATGGCAGAAACAAGCTTCCATAGAATATTCAGTCATAATGAGAAAATCTAAGGCAAATATCACCATAAAACTCTTGCATATTTCCCTCATCAGCTGAAGAAAGAGGCACGTTCAATCTACGACACTTTTCTTTCTGAAAGCTCTCTGCATGCGGTTAATATTGACGATACGGCCCAGATGGAAGAGCGCGCCTTGGAGACGCCTACACCCAGCATGTTTGATAAAGCACAGGCACAGGTACGTGCTGTGGGTGGGTGGTATGACAAAAATCACATACCAGTACTGTGATAGAAAATTACTTGTATGATATGCATGTCATGCCATAGTTATTCTTGCTGGAAATTTAATGAAAAAGGGTTAGTATATTAAGGAACCATGTAGTAAAGCCTGTTTTAGATGATACAATAAATGAAATGCTTTATCAACAAACACAAATAGACTTTCATTTTTAAAGTATTTGAAGGGATGAGTCACTGCTTCACTTGATGTAACTCTAGACAGTAAAACTAATATTATGAAACCTGTACATCAACAAGGAAAATCTTGAATGATTTATGGTAACGTTTTATTCTTTTCCCCTGCCGCAGATCTTCAAACTAATGAAAATGGACAGCTACACGCGGTTTGTTCGCTCTCCGCTGTACCAGAACTGCATGCTGGCTTGTGTGGAGGGTCGTCCTCTTCCCAACATCGGAACCCCGGAGCCCAAAAGCAAAATGTCCAAAAAGAGTGCAACGCCACCTAGTAACAGAAAAGTAATTCCCTACTAACAATACATGTTACTTTAGATAATTTTTCATAAAAAAATAAAATAAACTACCATTGAACTACCATTTAAAATAAATAAATTATTTATTTATTTTATTTATCTTTCTGCTCACAAAGGCTGCATTTATTAGATAAAAAAAATACAGTAATAACATATTGTGAAATATTTGTGCAATTTAAAACAGCTGTTTTCTATGTGAATAGTAAAGTGTAATTTATTCCTGTGATCAAAGCTGAATTTATCATCATTACTCCAGTCTTCAGTGTCACATGATCCTTCACTAATCATTCTCATATGAGGATCTGGTGCTCAGGAAACATTTGATTATCAGTGTTGAAAACTTTACTTTTTGTTTATTATTATTATTATTATTATTATTATTATTATTTTATATTATGTGTGTGTGTGTGTGTGTGTGTATATGTGTATTAAAAATGCATAAATGTATAAAAAAAATACATAATTTATTTTCAGGATATTTCAGCATTTTTTTTTTTTTTTTTCTGTGAGTCTTTACTGTTACTTTTATTTAATGCATCTGTGCTGAATAAGTGTTAATTTCTTTCCAAAAAATATATCTATATATAATAGCAAATTTATATAAAGAAATGTATACTTTTATTCAGCAAGGATGTTAAATTGATAGTGATTGTAAAGACTTAAATTGTTAGAAAAGATTTTTATTTTGAATAAATGCTGTTCTTTATTCATCAATGAATCCTGAAAAAAGTATCAAGGTTCCAAAAAATATTAAGCAGCTGTTTCCAACATTGACAACTGAGCATCAAATCAGAATGATGTGTGAAGGATCATGTGACAAATAACACATGATGATAAATTCAGCTTTTATCACAGAAATAAATTACATTTTACAATATATTTGCATAGAGAATAGTTAAGTTGTAACAGAATTTCAGAATATTACGGTTTACTGTATCTTTGATCAAATAAATGCAGGCTTGATGAGCATACGAGACTTCTTTCAAAAACATTAAAAATTATGTTTCCAAACCTTTGGACTTCATAGTGTGCACTATGAAGAACTAGTACAAACTTGATCATAATGAAATCAAATTTACATGGTGTTATTCACATTTGCATCTATATAGTGATCAATCTATGTAGAACAGAGACTAAACACCAAACATAGCTATAAAACACAAAAAATGGGCTATCACATTTAAAGTATAGCATGTTTTTGCTTGCAGAACTTAAATCTTTTTTTCTCAAACAATGAGTGAGAAGTTTTGCTCCAATGATCTGTTGCTTCATAGATGTCTATATTGCAAAATATGTTGATGAAAAGGTCTGCAGCGCATTTTCATTATGCTTAGTTTAGTTTGCATTAAAAATAGACACTTTTCTGAAACTCTACATACATGTGTGTGAATTCTGTTAATATATAAACCCCGAAATAACTATATATTGTTTATAGTGCAGATGTTTAAAAGGGCCTAATTGGGTGAAAATGTTTGTCAGCCAGCCGTGGGAATATGATGGCGTGTCAGAGTAAATAGACTGAGAACCACAGTGGGAAAAAAAGTCCTAACATGTAGGTTACTGTGTTTCTGAACAGAGCGTTGAGTTGAAAGTGCCCTCATCAGACAGCAAGACCAACAGGAAGAAGAGGTTAGAGAAGAGAGGCTCATGGGGAGGTACCATCTGACTCAGCAGTTCCCTATCTGTGTGTGGCATCTGTGCGGATGTATTTGCAGTGCATGTCTCTATTAAGATTCATGGCCACGGTTTTTCTGTTCGCATGGTTCTCTGAACTGTTCATACCTACACTAACAACATTTGTTTCTCAGCTGACCAGTCGTACCAGTATGTGACGGTGTCTCGTAAAGAGTCTCAGCTCTCGGTGAAGTCTAACAGCAGCTTGGAGTTGGTCTCTGGATTTGGCCGAACTGAGGTATCTTCAAGTCAAGTCATCTTTATTTATATAGTGCTTTTTACAATACAGATTGTTTCAAAACAGCTTCACAGTGTTAACAGGAAAATAAGGCAATACAATTTGATTCTGGCTGTACAGCTGCTCTGGAAAAAACAGTGATGTCATCGTCCAGCTTAGTTCAGTTCTCATGCAATGGTGTCAATGCAGGCAGATCAGTAATATAGTTGACTATTTAGTGTCCCCAACTAAGCAAGCCAAAGGCAACAGAGGCAAGGAACCAAAACCAGACTCAGTCGGGGGCCTGTTGTCCTCTGGCCAACAAACCAAATGTTCCTGGAGATTGCAAGATTTTGCATTTCGTTAAGAGAATACAAGTGCTTGCAAAAGAGCAAAATTATAGTGGCAAACAGTTAGGTAAATTTATTGCTGTTTTGAGCATTACAATGACATATCGTGCTGAAAAACATTGAAAGGACCGTTAAATCCTTTACCTAATTTCGCTTTTGTCAAAAATCACCTATTATGCCCTTTTACAAAGTCTTGATTGTTGTTTTTGGGCTCTGCTAGAACAGGTTTTCCTGCCTGAATGTTATTTTCCTCATTCTCCATTGTTGCAGCTCCTCTCTTTCCAGTCTGTCAGTAACGCTCCGTTTAGGCCCTGTCTCTATGAAGCCCCTCCTTCTGAAAAGCACTGTGTGCTCTGATTGGTTGGCTGGAGCAGTGTGTTGTGATTGGTCAAGTGTTTGGGAAATGCCCCACCCTTTACAATAACCGCCAGTTTCAACACACTACTAAATCAACCAGGCCCCGCCCCTTTATTCTGCATGAATTATTTAAATGAGGAATATTGTGACGTGTTTGTTCCCGGAAGAACTCAAATCAAATCACCTTTATTTATATAGCGCTTTTTACAAGTCCAATTGTTTCAAAGCAGCTTCACATTGTTAACAGGAAAATAATGCAACAGAATTTGATTCAGCTGTACAGACGCTCTGGTGAAAACGATGATGTTATCCGGCTAATTTCAGTTATCATATAGTGTCAATGCGGGCAGATCAGTAATGGAGTTGAAATTTAGGTGTCCCCAACTCAAGACTACAGTGGAGGCGTTTCAGGAGTTCAGAAACACTGACACTGATATAGAGAAGAACTCCCGCTGGAGGGACGCTTTCATGCTCAAACAGCAACATTACACACTTGAGAGATGAAGATGGAGAAAAACAGAATAGGACCCCTTTAAATTGGTGATAATATAGCATAATGAGTGATTTACAAGCAGTGTTGGGTGTAACTACATGTAACAGTTACATAATTTAATTACAAAATAAATGCAACTAATCTGTCACAGTTACTGTACTGAGAATTTTTTAAATTAAATTAGTTACTTATGAAAATGTTAACGATTACAAAGGGGGTTACATCTGACTATTTTCTGTAAAAACTAGGATATGTTGAATAATAATATTTTGTTAATTTGCCCGTTTTTCATGTGCATGATGACTCCTGCCATTTAAAGGCATTACCCATTAGTAAAGGGATGCTACTGATTGGTTCTCATCTGAATCTGCAGAGCACCACGTCTGCTAATTACATCAATCCACATTGCCGCTGAAAGCTTTAAGCTACGACCTGAGTTGCCACCATGGCAAGTGATGATGCGTTCCAGTGCTGGAAATGTAAAAATCATTTAATCCAGGAATTAGAAAAGGGCGCAAATATAACAGTTCAGTGCAAAATGTTTGCCAACTATTAAAATGCTATCGTCATCGACGGTTTCAATGTCGAGCCTGAGGAAGCATCTCCTATGATGAATGATAACCTGAAGCGCCACCTAGTGGACAAGTCTCTCTACTAGTTTGTCCCATTTTGACTTCTCAATGACTTTTGAAAATGGAGCTATTTAACTACACAATGATTGGTCATTGAGTCTAAACTATATTTTAGGTTATGTATGTATGTGTGTATGTGTATATATGCATACACACACACACACACACACACACACACACACACACACACACACACACACACACACACACACATTTTTTATATTATATTATATTATATATATATAATATAATATAATATAATATAATATTTTTATTTTATTATTTATATTATAATATATTTATTTATATTATAATATAAATAATAAATATAAAATTATATTATATTATATTATATTATATTATATATATATATATATATATATATATAATATATATAAATTATTATAATATAAAAAAAGCGAACAAAAAACAAAAACAATACCATGCATGTTATCACAGCTACACTGAGGGCTTCTGTTTGGGTTGCCAAACTAAATATAACAAACTCTTAAATATAACTGTTTTTAGAGGTTAAATGTTTGAAAATGTTTAACAGTTGTAAATATTCCTTAATTTAGAAAAGTAATTGAATTGAAATAGTTACACTACTTATTGCATTATAAATAGGTTACCGATTACAAGTTACCCTATTACATTTCCAAAGTAACCTTCCCAACACTGATTATCACCAAATATTGGATCTATATGGGAACTGATTAATCATAGGACCCTTTGATCCGATCTTATGCACCTCATTTTTTTTGTGCATAAGCTCAGGCCTACAATCAATTGGTTCCAAAAAGGCATAAAAAACCTGTGCTAATTCACAAATGTCTTATGCGATATCCCAATTTTGTGCATAAGTTAAATTTGCAACTTCGACTTTCTCTGTCAGAATGGACGTTGCAGTGTGAACATCTCTGATCCAGAGGCTTTGAGTTCTGGTTCTCCTACAGCAGACAAGTACTGTTGCGTATATCTGCCGGATGGGACCGCCAGCTTGGCCCCTGCCAGACCAGGCCTGACCCTCAGAGACATGCTCAGCAGCCTGTGTGAGAAGAGAGGGTTTCCTCTGAAAGACGTCCTCATTTACCTACAAGGCAAAGATAAGGTCAGTCCACAACCTGCGTTGGCATGGTTATCTAACCAGTGACCAGCATCATGACTCTACTAGATTTTGGTAACGCTTTACAATTTAGTTCCACAAGTTAACATTATTTAATGCATTAACTAACATGAATTGACAATGAGCAATGCATTTGTTACAGTATTTATTAACCTTAATGTTAGTTAAAATGACTTATGCCTAATGTGTGTTTTTTTTTTTTTTCTTTTGAGTCTCGTACAACAGGTTTACATGCGTCCAAGGCCAAAAAAAACACAAATTTTCTCACAATATACATTACACGTCACATCATTCCTCAGTCTGAAAACGGTTAATTCGAAGATTCAAGTGTCTCTAAACCCCTCTTTTCCGAGAGCCTCCTCTGCTCTGATTGGTCAGATGGCTCAGAGTCTGTTGTGATTGCGATTTGTCAACCGTTTACAGGACGTGTCTGACACCAAACACTCATTATCATATCTGAGTCTCAGCTCTTGACACACAGTGATACGACAGTAACGATGGCATGGGTTTTGCCGTCTCAATCTCAAAGTGGATTTGCTTTGGCAGCAGAAAACAGCGTCTTCTCCACATGAACAACACCAACCAAACTCTTCCAGTCTCAGACACAACTACAGTGATTGAGACGCTGTTCAGCCAGCAGCCAATGAAAACCATTGGATAGCATTATGCAAATATGTTACATTGTTACATGGGCATGTAACGGGAAGTGAGTGGATTTACTGACGACTTGTTTCGGCAGTTCAGAATCAGTTCTTTCTATTAGGAGACTAACATTATTTGTTGTATACTTTTACAGTCACAAACTGCTATATTACACAATGCATAAAGAGTGCTATTCGAAAAGGCATAATGGGGACATTTTAATTAAAACACAATAATGTGATAATTTCCAAAAATCACAGTAAGATGTTTACATGACATGAGTAAACCTCTTCACTTCCGTTTACATGCATTTTTCATTATTCTGATTATTAGCTAGGATAATTAATGTTACATAATTTATGTAGCGAATTGGCTCAGAGGGGAAATATAAATAATCATTCATAACTCGTTATGATTATTCATTATAATTATGAATTTTTGAATCCGTAATAAGATTAACTTGACGTAGCTACATTAACATTACAATCAATCAATCAGTTCATCCTGTGAACGCTCCATATTGATTTATTAATTAAGAAAAGGATATTTTTCATGGCCACAGAAAAATTATTCTTTCTTTGTATTTACAGTGCTTAGAGTTAGGTCTGCACAATTAATCGAATTTCTAATCAGAAGCAGCATCTTGGCACGTTATGCCTACAGGACTGCCCTAAAGGAAAGAACAGTTTGTGTTTAATTGATGTAATATTGTGTTGGTCATACTATACAATGGGTGGGAGAGAAGATCCTCTCTCCAAAGATTCTGGATCAAATCTGAGCTTAGATTTTAACTGCAGGTGCGCAATGGCGCTGCGTGTGTTTTAGAGACAACCGTATTCTACTTGCTTCCATTTCCTCTCTGACGGACAGAGACCACTCGAACCATAAAATATCTCATAACGTTGGGAAAGGTTGAAGCGAATCACAATGACATTCGCGGGCTTCACTGCACAGGATATGCGCTGTGAGAAACATTGCTTGATGTTGCGCTTACAGTGTGTGTGTGTGCGTGCGTGCGTGTGTGTGTATGTTTGTTCGTGTTCCCGCCCGCCGGTATTTTCCTTACAAATGCTCTACGAACTCTTCATTTATGATGTCTGGAATGCAGTGTGCTTATATGTTAAAAATACGAAACTCACTGACAGAAGGCTTTCAGTTTCAAATGCTCGTGCCGCGCTTTGTGAAGAGCGCTCACGCATGCGGCTGTGCGCGTCTCAAAATGCTTTTATGATGCAAAATGAATGTAAACACAGTCAGTAATGTCTTATGGGATTAAACAGACAGCACAAACCACATCTTCTATTTCAAAAGAGATCTGTGCATTAGTGTGAGTGCAGATCTCCTGCGGTCTGTGATCATTATTAATCAAACAACAGTAAAGATTGGAAAATCACTCACAGTTCAGATGCTCTTAAATACTGAAAGCACTCTTTGTTCATTGCTTGTAATGTTTTTTCTTTTTTTTTTTTTTTTTTTTCCTCCTCTTTATTATTCATTAGCTTTTATGTTTTGAAGTTATATTAGTTTATATATTTAAAATTGTTTTAATTGTGTAATTATTTTAAAAAGTATTTAAAAAAAGATTAAGTTTTATTAATGAGATAAGAAAAATAAGTTCAAGAATTGTTTTGGAATCGGTTCGCGAGGTGCCTAAATTTCCCACCATTACTAAACAAAGAAGAGCAATAAATCATTGTAGATCAATACAGAAGATAAAGAGCTTAAAAAAAAAATAGCATATTAAACCGCAATCGTAATATTGGTAAAAAAAAAAAAAAAAAAAAAATACTCAATTAGATTATTTTCCAAAATCGTTCAGCCCTAGTCAGAACAAAGGAATTAATCTATGAAAACACCTGGGAGAGCCATCAGTGACAAGCTCCTTTGTCTGAACAAAGGGTTTTACTGTTTTACTAACTACACAGCAATTTGTATATCGTACTTGCTTTTAGCCTGAGCTGTTGAAGATTGTCTGATGCAAAATCCCAGGAGAAAGTCGAAGATCGTTCGGTCCGATGGTGTTGAAGTTGCAATCGATTTCTTCTGTGTTGACTGAAGAAGATATGATGAACCTGCATGGTTATTTCGACTCCGTCGTGGTTGAGGGATTTGCACATGGCTTGAGGTGTGCGTGCGTGTGTGTGTGTATGTGCATGCGTGCCTACTTGGCCTGGCTGAGAGCCAGCCAAAATGACGTGAGCGGGGATGTGTGTGTCTCTTTTTAAGGTCTGTGAAAAGTCACCACCTCTTGGGGTCAGTGAGCCAATCGTATTCAGGGTTTCGGAGGGAAAGTTTTACGATCCTTTGTCTCAAGCAGATTGGTTGCTGATGAAGGAACTATTAAAGATTCTTGTAATACTAATATGTTGCAGGTATCGATGACATATACACAATCATTCAGATTTTTAAATTACAACTTCGTAGACCCCAAACATGCCATACGCGTGATTTCCGTTAACCATAGTATGCAATTCTGAAACATGAAACAAGATACATAGACCAAACCCTATAAAAGAAAAATCATGAGATGGATAGGTTTATGTATTTCTCAAGTGTGTGTGTGTGTGTGTGTGTATATATAGGCTATATGGGTTTAAAATGGTTTATTTGTAAAGCATTAAGTGGGATTCACAGCTCTCTGTAAATTCTTTCTGGTCGTAAACCTTATCAGTCCCCATGTGTCCTGTAACCAGACACCTCTTCTTGGTCTTATGGGTCTTTTGGGGGATGGGTCCATATACCTCAGAGTAAGTTTTAAAGATTATTTGTTAAATTGGACAAATAATTGTGTGATTTTGTTAAATTCATCAACTAACCATTCAGAAACATCCGGTCTCATTCTACTTGTCACTTGAGTTGCTCCATCATTCTCCAACTGCTGAACAGTTTCTGTCATTTTCAGTGTTTGCGTGAGGTAATCGGAGCTGCTAACATGAGCTCTTGAAGCTCCACCCTCTTCCTGAAAGGGGATGGGAGCAGCAGCTCATTTGCATTTTAAAGGGACACACAAAAATGGCATGTTTTTGCTCACCCTCAAAAAGTGACTATTTTAACATGCTATAAAAATTATTTGTGGGGTATTTTGAGCTAAAACTTCACACACAGTACACCAGAGACTTATTTTACATCCTGTAAAAAGGGGCATAATAGGAACCTTTTTTTTTTTTTTTTTTTTTTTTTCTCTGCAAAGCGAAATTCCAATTTCTTGGAATGCAAAACATTTGTTAGAGAATGCAACCCCCCATCACCATCCCCCTTTAGGGGGGTCTGTAATTTTCTACACTTGTCTAACTTTACAAGTGGATGTTAGAAACTTAAAATAGTCAAGGTTTCTTGTTGCAAAACTGTCAGAATTTAGTTGTGCAAGGTCATTTTCTGCCCTCATTCTGACCCTGAGAATTAAATGTGCAGTACTAAACATTTCCTGTTTAAGACTTTCTGTTAAAGTAGTTATTCTTTATAGCACTTATTGGCTGTATTGGTTTATGGAGATTCAACAAGTTGTATTATACTATGGCTTCTGTCTATTGGTCTAGGTTTTTATTTTTTATTTTAGTATTTGTGAAGATAATGAATACTGTGTGTTTGCTTCTCGACAGCCTCTTTCTCTGGATCAAGACAGCTCTGTGTGTGGAGATAAACAGCTCACTTTGGAGCTCAAAGTTACTTTTGCGTGAGTAAACACACATACACGCACGGACCATAGAAGCTCTCATAAACAATGATTTTCATGCTAAAGTATTTACTGTTACCTACCCCAGTTAAACTTGGTTTATGATAGTCTTCTCTTCCCTATTGTGCCGTATATCAGAGTCAAACGGCTTCTGGAACAAGAACAAATGTAGGGCGGGGCTTGATTTTTGTCCATGGGGAATTGATTGGATGGCTGTGGTTTGCTATTGGTGGATCTCATGTGAGTGACAGGTTACCCCGCCCTCGTCATCAGAGAAGAGAAGAGATGAGATGAAGAGGGAGGGGAAGATATTCTGATTCAAGATTACCAGGAACATGAATTTAAAACAATAATGATGTCAGGGGTGCAAAGTTGTCACCTTTCTGCAAAATTTGCCATTTTCGCTCAAAAATGTCGTTATTGTGATTTTTGTCTAGATTTGATGTGCTTTTGAAAATGGAGGGGATTGCTTTAAAACTTTACATTTGCAAGAGTTATGGTGTATAAAAAAAAAAAAAAAGTAATTTTAAGCCTTTTGAATTGGTCAGCAGTGAAAGACTCGCCTATTCATTTGCGCAAGAGCAGTTTCTGACCGCTGTCAGAGACGCAGACACATACGTTTCTCAGAGCGTGTGAGTTTTGAACGGAGTTACATTTTGATTCTTTATTGGCCTTGAATATACATGCGTATGTGTCAAAATGCCAATCTTTGCAAGTGTCCTCGTAAACAGTCATTTATGTGTTAAATGAAAGTAAACGAGTAAACTGAGAAAGAAAACACAAGTGTTACAGTATAATGGACCCAGAGCCACAGAGAAACCCGGGCTCCCATTTGCGTGTCTCTGTTTAAGAGCCGATATTACACGTTCAGATCAAGCCTCCAACATGCTCCTGTTCTGTTGTTTTCACCCGCTGAGTCTGCACAAATTGCTTAAGAGGCGCACAGGCACTAACTAAAAACAAATAGATTTCATGTGGCGTTTTCGCTCATAACTTATACGAACGTAGAAAATGGCACGGCATTATTTACAGCAGATTCTCGTGATTTAAAATGCATTGCATTGATCACGATATTCCTCATGGAGGAGCAATTTTAAAAATGCCCATTAAGGGGCGGTAAGGGCTAAACAAAAATGCTACCTTGTTTCCAAATGCTGTAACTTTTGATTACTTTATGCTATCACCACAAAATTTGATCCAGAGGCAGCTCACATGTAGGGAAGCCTCACCAAAAAGAATTTTAATACCTTATTTCCTTCCTTAGTTAGTCTATTTATTTATTTTTTTTGTCTTATCAGCACTTTCTCAACACGAAAATGTACTAATGTCATTTTATATTTTCTAAAAATGTAAAAAGTGTTCGCTCAAACGATACCTACCTTTTGACTCTCCTTGCTATAGTTTGAGTTATGAGTCTTTTACTTTTGTGCATGTCACTCAGGAAAAAAAAAAAAATTTAAAAATGCCTTCAGGTCTTAAAGGGTTAAAGGGTCTGATTTTCCTGCTGTCTGTCATTCATAATTAATCAAACAACAAAACTCACAGCTCTTGACTAATTCACTTTTGTAACTAATCAGAGTAAATATACATTTCATGTACACAATGAAGACTATGCAGTGTTTTTATACATATGATTAATTTGTCACCTTTTTCACCCTGGATGTGCACGGATAAATCATTTATGCAATATTATAAAAACAAGAGTTTTGTGAATTTTGAATTCATGGTAACTTTTAACATTAGGAACAGACCAATATGTAGTCTAGACTGATGTTTGACTCTTTTGATAATCTTAGCATCGGCCAATAACTATACCTGATGGTTGATTTGACGGTAGCGTTACGCTTTCACTGGGATCAGTATATCTTAATCTGTACATATTATAAACGCACTCCTATGTTTATTAGTCAGGCAACGATTGCATAAAGAAATGAAATTATGATACTATAGATCATTCTGCTCTAGTGTTATAGGATGTTATTTTAGTATACGGTTATGGTTTTTATTCATATTTAGTTAGTTTTTATATTTTCCAAGTTTGTTTTTTTATTTTTTATATTTCTATATAGTTTGTATTTTATTTCAGTTTTAATTATGCATCAAGTTAAACCAAATGAAAATGAGATGTTCCCTTGGTGACAAGCTGAAATTAATACTTTATTCTATTTCCGTTACAAATAAACTTGAAACTTTTTTTTTTTTTTTTTTTTTTTGCAAACACATCTGAGCACGTTGTTTGTGTACAGGCTGGAGATTGTGTTTTCAGGAAGAACGATTGGAATCATCGCAAAGTCGAGCAAGACTTTGGGCGACGCGATTTCTATCGTCCTTGAGAAACATCAGCTGCGACCTCAGGATGTGCAGGTCACTCTGGTGCGTAAACGCTTTAATCTGTGGCGTGGTGAACAGATAGTGTTGTGAACAGTGTTGGGGGAAAGTTACTTTGAAAAGTAATGCATTTCAGTATTGCGTTACTCCCTTAAAAAGTAACTAATTACGTTACTTGGTTACTTTTTAAGAATAGTAACGGATTACGTTACATACATTACCTGGGCTTGTTTGTTTTAATATAATAAATTAAAATAAAATGTTCTATTTTGGGGCAAATGTAAAGGCCCTTTCACACCAAAATTGAGATGAGGCTGAAGGAAATGCAAATTCCCATGTACAGTACAAACAAACCTTTCTGCTGTGCTGCCATTCTGGATAAGAATAGGACGCAGGAGAGCAAAGTTTAACACTTCATCAATTAAAAACAAAACCTCTAAAGTAATTTTTGCACGTGGTTTAACTGAATCATCAAAGGTCTGCAGCAAGACATTGGTCAAAGTGAGATTAAATGCATAAATATATTTATTTTAACACATTTAATTATTGGAGGTTTGCGTAGTATTGATTTTTGCATTTGACTGATTTTATTCATTTTGAGGAATACTGAATCTTTTTTGCACAAGTGAGATTAGTAAATGCTACTAGAACTACAATAACCATAATGTTCACACACAACCTCTGCACTTACTCCCGATTTTTCTCAACATGGGGAGAGAGAGAGCTGTCCGTCAATAAATGGGAGGAAAAAGTAGCTTGTGTTACTTTACGTAAAAGTATACTTTGATAAAGAAAGATACTTTTGTTGGAAATTTAAAAGTAATGCATTACTTTACTAGAGTTGACCAGAGTAGAATAATGTAACTGGAGTTGCTTGTAATGCGTTACCCCCAACACTGCTTGTGAAGATACTGAAATATAATATAATTCACTTATTTTTCGTTCTTTGTGTTCTCATTCCAGAGTGGCTCAGATGAACCTCTAAACTTGAGCACCAATGTGTTTCGTCTAGCCAGCAAAACGATGCGTTTGGACAAAGTTAAAGGTGCGTTATCATTTGTCAAATGATTTGTCAAATTAATAAAATACAAATACTAGCATGCAGTACTATATACAAGCAATACATTATATGTTATAATTATTTAAATGAAGCATTTGTGTGTAAAAAAAATATATATAAATATAAATATATATATATATATTTTTTTTTATTTATTTATTGTATACACACGCACATACACACCTAAAGGATTATTAGGAACACCTGTTCAATTTCTCATTAATGCAATTATCTAATCAACCAATCACATGGCAGTTGCTTCAATGCATTTAGGGGTGTGGTCCTGGTCAAGACAATCTCCTGAACTCCAAACTGAATGTCAGAATGGGAAAGAAAGGTAATTTAAGCAATTTTGAGCGTGGCATGGTTGTTGGTGCCAGACGGGCCGGTCTGAGTATTTCACAATCTGCTCAGTTACTGGGATTTTCACGCACAACCATTTCTAGGGTTTACAAAGAATGGTGTGAAAAGGGAAAAACATCCAGTATGCAGCAGTCCTGTGGGCGAAAATGCCTTGTTGATGCTAGAGGTCAGAGGAGAATGGGCCAACTGATTCAAGCTGACAGAAGAGCAACTTTGACTGAAATAACCACTCGTTACAACCGAGGTATGCAGCAAAGCATTTGTGAAGCCACAACACGCACAACATTGAGGCGGAAGCTCTCATCTCCACTACAAATAGGAAAAAGAGGCTACAATTTGCACAAGCTCACCAAAATTGGACAATTGAAGACTGGAAAAATGTTGTCTGGTCTGATGAGTCTCGATTTTCTGTTGAGACATTCAGATGGTAGAGTCAGAATTTGGCGTAAACAGAATGAGAACATGGATCCATCATGCCTTATCACTGTGCAGGCTGCTGGTGGTGGTGTAATGGTGTGGGGGATGTTTTCTTGGCACATTTTAGGCCCCTTAGTGCCAATTGGGCATTATTTAAATGCCACGGCCTACCTGAGCATTGTTTCTGACCATGTCCATCCCTTTATGACCACCATGTACCCATTCTCTGATGGCTACTTCCAGCAGGATAATGCACCATGTCACAAAGCTTGAATCATTTCAAATTGGTTTCTTGAACATGACAATGAGTTCACTGTACTAAAATGGCCCCCACAGTCACCAGATCTCAACCCAATAGAGCAAGATTCAAGAGTTCAAGAGCATCTTTGGGATGTGGTGGAACGGGAGCTTCGTGCCCTGGATGTGCATCCCACAAATCTCAATCAACTGCAAAATGCTATCCTATCAATATGGGCCAACATTTCTAAAGAATGCTTTCAGCACCTTGCTGAATCAATGCCACGTAGAATTAAGGCAGTTCTGAAGGCGAAAGGGGGTCAAACACAGTATTGGTATGGTGTTCCTAATAATCCTTTAGGTGAGTGTACATGCATGCATGCATACACTAACTATATAATTATAATTTATTTTGATAAAAAAAAAAAAAAATCAATTAAATGCATATTAATAAATGCATGTATTATATAAGTGTGTGTATATAATATAATATAATATAATATAATATAATATAATATAATATAATATAATATAATATAATATAATATAATATATTATATTTGTGTGTGTGTGTGTGTGTATTACCAGACAAAAACTTTTGTAGACTGATTAGAATTTGTGCCTAATTTTGAATTTCTTTACAAAACTAAAATGTTATTTTAATGTTATTTATTTAAATAGATTTGTTTGACCGAATAGAAGGAAAAACACAATGCATAAACTGTTACATGCATAAACTTCCATAAAATGACAAAATAAGCTCTTAAGTCAACATGTTGAACCCTCTTTTATTTCTCCACCTCTAGTATTATTCTGCAGGAGTCAAATCTTTGTGTCTGAGTTATGTAAACCACTCGTGATCTTTTTTTCTCTCTCATGTCAGTTTGCGTTACACTTGTTGTACTTTCCTGTCACAGTATTTTTGCCCAGCACAAATGGAAGCTCCACCTCAGGGGTCATCGCAGGCTTTTAAAGCCGCGTTTTAAAGCTTTATTTTCTTCCTGAGCACCACGTTACACTAGACCTTAAAAATAGGATTATGGGGGAGGTGTTAACTGTCATGAAATCCAGCTTCTCGCTTCCCAATGATCTCATTCCCTCACTCATCAGACTGTTTTAATGGTGTGTTTCTGTCTCTTTTAGTTGGTTTGGAGACTCAAGCTTCTTCACCCAAAGCAAATCCCAGACCCAGAAAACACCAGGAGATGGATGGTAATGCAGGAGTCTTCTATGATGCTGTATATAAACATGTTAGTTATGCATCCTGAGCTCTAATGCCGGAGCCAGGAAATGCAAATTATGCAGGAACTTATCTCCTGTGCATATTGCCTAGTGATTTTGAAAGAAAATGTGCGGTTCATATACTGTGCATAATATGCAAATCTACATTCATATGCAAAAGGAGCACACTGCACGAATACTGTATCCAACAATGCAATGCTCTCAAGTTGTCGGTCCATTGTGAGAAATGAGCCACCAGAAGCATTATCAAGCATGATTTTTTTATTGTATTATTATTATTATTATTATTATTTATATATATATATATATATTTTTTTTTATTCATTTGTATTTATTATTATTATTATTATTATTATTATTATTATTATTATTATTGTTATTATTAGTTAGAGCTTTAACTTTTATATTTTATATTTATTGATTTTTATTTACATTTAGATTTATTTTTAGATCAAGTTTATTGTTAATTTTAATAGTTGATTTATTTCATTTATTTTCTTGATTCATTACTCCAGACTGCCAAAGGTTAATGTTTATCTGCAAATTTGGATTAAAATGCAATATCACTGCTTGACACCCGTTGAATTAAATGTACTCGGATCACATGACAATGGCACATTCTTTTAAATACTTGGTTCTGATTGGTCAGTTGCAACGTTCTGCTGTCAATTTTTGCATAATGATACTAAACTTTCGTATCGCTCCACATTTAATTCCATAGTTTTAACTCAATATTTAAAGTATCCATGTAAGTGGGATAATGCTCAATCAGCCAGTTGTTATTGCAAAATAAACCCTGATGTGTCTTATCCTGAAGTGCTTTATTTGATTTTCAAATGCATATTGCATACTAGGCAGTTTACTACACAGTGACCGCGTACTGTTTAAGGAGTGACAACTGTATTTTACTACAGGAGAGAATCCCATAAATTATCATTCTGTGTGTATGGAACGCGACTCACTCCTGAAACTGTATGATTGACATCATCCTAACCATAGCAACATGCTGGCATCTCATGTTTGGAATGCACTATTTTTGACTGAAGTAATACAGTGACAAAACCATCGTCGACAGAGGTGTTGTGTGGTGTTTGTTTGTAAGGCTGCTTTGCAGAACACTCTCTTGCTGTCCACATTTTGTTTTTTCATTTCGGCTTGTTTTTTTTGGTGTTTGGCTCAAAGCTATTAAGGAGTTATTAAAGTAGACAGGTGCGACTCATATTTTATTCTTGTTTTCAATATAAATCATTAGCATTTTTTTCACTTTATTATGGGCTTGTTCATTGCATTCGTAATGCCAGATCTTACAAGAAAACATGCACATTTAAATGCATCAACAACTAGCTGTTCAATTTGGTTCGGCACGCACTGCATATCATTTTTGTAAACCACGCAGCTAAATTTGTTTGTCAATTCACATTTTGTTTAATCCTGTTGTGTGCACACACAGTTCAGTTATTTACAGGACTGACAACTGCATTCTACAACCAAACGAACTCCAGAAAAATGCTGGTACCAACAACCGCATTTACAAAAATGAGTTAATGTATTAAAATGCATAGCAGAGATGTTTCTCTCTTCTCTCTGCAAGTGAACCACAGGGGAAGAGGTTTGAAAACAGCGAACGAGCAAGCCCATTATAAACTGAAACAAATCCAAATGCTTTGTACAGAAAACATGACCAAAACCTCATTGCACATACTGGCCCACTTTAACTCAAACGTGATCATTTTGAGCCGTGCTAAAAAAAACAAGCCCAAAAACGCTTCTAAGAGGACATGGCAACACTGCAAGAGTGTGCACTTAAAGGATATTCATTATTTATAATGGGAGTGAATGGCTGTTTTTGTTTTGAAGTCCAAAAATGTGCATCCATGCATCATAAATGTGCATCCATCCATCAAAAGTGCATCTCATAAGTGCATCCATCCATCATAAAAGTGCTGACTGCCGGAAGCTAGTTATTTTAGTTTATAAAGTTTTAAATATGGATAATTTTTCTTACACAAACCCATTGCTTCGCTTCAAAGGCCTTTATTACCCCCCCCTGGAGCCGTGTGGAGTACTTTTATGATGGATGGATGCACTTATGATGGATAGATGCGCTTTTATGGACTTCAAAACAGAAACAGCCGTTCCCTGCCATTATCAGTCTTGGAAGAGCCAGGACATTTTTAATATAATTCAAATTTTATTCATCTGAAAGAAGAATGTCACATACACCTAGGATGACTTGAGTAAATCATGGGCTAATTTTCATTTTTGGGTCTATTAGGACCTATTATGCTCCTTTTTACAAGATGTAAAGTGTCTGATGTCCCCAGAATATGTCTGTGAAGTTTCAGCTCAAAATACCCCACCGATCATTTACTATATCATGTTGTAAAAGCCCATTTTTAGTGGAAGGAAAAATATGCTGTTGTGGTGCATGTATTTTTAAATTCAAATTAGCTGCTGCTCTGCCCCCTTCCCAGAAGAGGGCGGAGACTATACAGCTTATGCCTCAAATATTATGCCAAAAATTAAAACCTTGGTTTGGTTTTGATTTATCTCTATCACGCTCTATTGCAGTTCTTTATCATCATGAAAGTTTATTATCTGCATGCGTTTTAAAGCCATATCAGTGTAAACTTCTGATGTATGGCTGAGCACACACACCCACTGTCACTCACTGCTCTTGACTGAATAACTTTATAGCTTTAACAAGAATACATTTCTTTCTTTAATGCTCTGGTGAGGAGATAAACAAACATGGCAGACTGTGTACAGCTCACTGAGGGGGCGGAGCTAAGCTAATAGGGCAGAGGCCATCAGCAGTTGTGGGTGGGGCTTCCTCTTACATGGGAGTAGGGGGAAATCTAGAACCGCTCATTTGGAGAAACGGTTTGATTTATTATTTTTTTCTTTTTCTAATCACATGTTCAAACACCTAATAAAGGTTAATTTTGCATAATAGGTCCCATTTAAACAAAACGGTATGCACTGAGTGGCTAGTATCCTGTGCTGAACTGATCTCTTCATCCGTTGATCTGTTGTCTCTTAGTTCTCGTTGAGCTGCTGTCTCGCGCCCAGTGCAGTCGAGTGGATGACCAGCGCGGTTTACTCACCAAAGAGCACCTGGAGTTGCCACAGTTCCTGCAGCTGCCAGTAGGGAATGGAGAGCAGACGTCCTGCGAACACACACAGGAAGAAGACTGTGCGCTTTGACCTGAGAACCTGTCCAGTTACATTGAGCACTATTCAAGCAGCTTAAAAGACTCAAAGCAGTTAGTTGTGTGGAGGAGTTAAACTCTGATACTGTGTGTGTGTGTGTGCGAGAGAAAGTGAGATTTAGTATTTTTTTTTAACCTGAGAGTGAATGATTTGTGTGTATATTTTGTATATTACAGACACGTATAGAACGCTTAAAACGCAGCCCATCAAATAATGCAGAATTATGGGAAGTTGCCTTTAACAAAAGATCAAACTACATTTTTCCTACTAAAAAAAGTATTTATTTTCATATCAGATTGTATTGTGTGCAATATCAAGTGTGCTCTTATATTTATTTGAACATATTTGGTATGGGAAGACATTAGTGTGACTTTACATGGAGTGTTGTGCTCACAGCGGGTTTTATGTCTGATTAAAAAGGTTTTGTGTGAGCTGGTGTGGGGAAGTTGCACTGTTTGGCTTTTTTTTCTTTTTTTTTTTTTTTTTTCTTTTTTTTTCTTCTGTGTGTGGTTAGACAATCAGATATGAACTGAGGCATGCAAAGTCATATTTAGAATAGTTAAAATATGGCATTTCTGCCATTCGCACTCTGCGTCATGTCATTCTAAAACTATCACTATTTTCCTGTAGTTTGTTAAATTCTGTTAGTGTATTATTTGCTTAGTGCTGCTCTCTTCTTTTTGTTGGACAAAAAGCTATAAAGTTAGTCCATACAACATGTGCACTATATTCAGGGTTTTGTCATGTCAATGTGCTCATGGTATGAGAAAAGGACAGATAAATGTCTCCTTTCCTCCTTTAGAAGTTATTCTGCTTTAGATCAGCGTGAGGGTGAGTAAATGAATTTCCTTTAAATGCACTCTGCTCTGATTTTAATAGTAGTGTACTGTCATTATTCTTATCGAGTCTTATTGACCGCATTACTGTTATTGCTTAAAAAAATTAAGTCGTTTGATAATTGACTGAAAGCTTTAATCAGTTTGTTAAAGTGCTAAAATTTACTAAAACTGAAATAAAAATAAAGCGAAATAAAAAAGGTAATGCTTTACACTAAGGTCTCATTTAACATTTATCAACATTAAAGCCCCCATGAAATCAAAATAGGTTTTTTTTTTTTTTTTTTTGCTTGCTTTTAGTGTGAATGTTCGCCTCACTGTTGTCTAGAAGCTAGTGTGCTCCAAAACAATGACACCATTCACATTTAGAAGATTTAAAAGCAAAACTTAGTCTCTCACTTCTGTGACTATGGATTAATGATTTTGATGACATCACTCTGCACTTTAGCTTCTCATTAGATTTTCTGTCCAATCAAATGCTCTCTAGAATCTGAAGCCCCAGCTCCTACATTATAAATGGACGCAGAAGCTGCGGTTAAAATCGGTCACTTGTTCACACATTTACTATTACTATTCTGCATGGTGAATGGCACATAGTGCACTATATAGGCGATAGGGACCTATCAGACAGTGTGCTATAAAGGGGATGGGGAAGTATCAGACAGTGTGCTATATAGGGGATAGGGAAGTATCAGAGAGTGTGCTATATAGGGGATAGGGAAGTATCAGAGAGTGCGCTATATAGGGAACTATCAGACAGTGTGCTATATAGGGGATAGGGAAGTATCAGAGAGTGTGCTATATAGGGGATAGGGAAGTATCAGAGAGTGCGCTATATAGGGAACTATCAGACAGTGTGCTATATAGGGGCTAGGGAACGATTCAGACAGTCAGTCTGATCGTTCCCTATCCCCTATACACTCACCTAAAGGATTATTAGGAACGCCATACTAATACGGTGTTTTGACCCCCTTTCGCCTTCAGAACTGCCTTAATTCTATGTGGCATTGGTTCAACAAGGTGCTGAAACCATTCTTTAGAAATGTTGGCCCATATTGATAGGATAGCATCTTGCAGTTGATGGAGAGTTTTTGGGATGCACATCCAGGGCATGAAGCTCCCGTTCCAGCACACCCCAAAGATGCTCTATTGGGTTGAGATCTGCTGACTGTGGGGGCCATTTTAGTACAGTGAACTCATTGTCATGTTCAAGAAACCAATTTGAAATGATTTGAGCTTTGTGACATGGTGCATTATCCTGCTGGAAGTAGCCATCAGAGAATGGGTACATGGTGGTCATAAAGGGATGGACATGGCCTACCTGAGCATTGTTTCTGACCGTGGCATTTAAACGATGCCCAATTGGCACTTAAGGGGCCTAAAGTGTGCCAAGAAAACATCCCCCACACCATTACACCACCACCACCAGCCTGCACAGTGGTAACAAGGCATGATGGATCCATGTTCTCATTCTGTTTACGCCAAATTCTGACTCTACCATCTGAATGTCTCAACAGAAATCGAGACTCATCAGACCAGGCAACATTTTTCCAGTCTTCAACTGTCCAATTTTGGTGAGCTTGTGCAAATTGTAGCCTCTTTTTTTCCTATTTGTAGTGGAGATGAGTGGTACCCGGTGGTGTCTTCTGCTGTTGTAGCCCATCCGCCTCAAGGTTGTGCGTGTTGTGGCTTCACAAAAGCTTTGCTGCATACCTCGGTTGTAACGAGTGGTTATTTCAAAGTTGCTCTTCTATCAGCTTGAATCAGTCGGCCCATTCTCCTCTGACCTCTAGCATCAACAAGGCATTTTCGCCCACAGAACTGCCGCATACTGGATGTTTTTCCCTTTTCACACCATTCTTTGTAAACCCTAGAAATGGATGTGCGTTAAAATCCCAGTAACTGAGCAGATTGTGAAATACTCAGACCAGCCCGTCTGGCACCAACAACCATGCCACGCTCAAAATTGCTTAAATCACCTTTCTTTTCCATTCTGACATTCAGTTTGGAGTTCAGGAGATTGTCTTGACCAGGACCACACCCCTAAATGCATTGAAGCAACTGCCATGTGATTGGTTGATTAGATGATTGCATTGAGAAATTGAACAGGTGTTCCTAATAATCCTTTAGGTGAGTGTATAGTGCACTGTCTGAATAATTACCTTTCCCCTATATAGTGCACTGCATGATACTTCCCTATCCCCTATATAGTGCAGTCTGATCATTCCCTAATGCAGAGGGATTTGATCCATATTGGTGGAAGTGAGAGACTGAGAAATCTTCTAAATGTGAATTTTGTCATTGTTTTGGAGCACACCAACTTATAGACAACACACTATATAGAAGATGGGGAACTATCAGACAGTGCGCTATATAGGGGATAGGGAACGATTCAGACAGTGCACTATATAGGGGATAGGGAACGATCAGACAGTGCACTATCACTTTTGTTTTAGTAACAATTTCATAATAAATTTAAAAGGCGTATCTAATAGACTGTGACAGTCAATGTGTCTTTACCAAGCTCAACGGCTCTGGCCGAGCTATGAAATGCTATTGGCTATTTTAAAAAGGGAGAGGAGCTGATCGATATGCCCCACCCTTGTTTCAGTAGAAATTACGTCAACACATTAAATAACACTGCACTTTAAGCCCAATTTATACTTCTGCGTCAAGTGTACGCTGTAGCTACATCATAGGCTGTGTTTTGCACGCGTAGACTACGACGTAACCTGACGTGCACCCCTCCAAAAATAAAACAACGCGTTGATTCGACGCGGACCGCAGGCACTGTGATTGGTCTGCCAGAACCCCTCCCTTCAGGGGTATCATGCTCCCTCTGCATGTGGAACTGCACGTTGCCGCGGACAACGACACAGAAGTATAAATGAAAATTGACACGTAGCCCACGGCGTAGAGGCTACGGCGCAGGTCCGAAGCAGAAGTATAAATCAGCCTTCAGTGGGCCTTTTAAAGTTGATGTATTAACCAACATGAGCTAATAATGAGCAATACGTTTTAACAGCATTTATAATCTTTATTAATGTTAATAATAAATCATGTTCATTTTAGTTGACTTTAGATTCTAATGTATTAGTAAGTGCTGAGATTAACATTAATGTAAAATGTTGCAAGTTCATTAACTAGTGTTAACAAATAAGACCTTATTGTAAAGTGTTATAAAAAAGAAAAATGACAAGCAAATTTAAAATAAATTTTAAAAAAAAGCCAATAAAATGTGAATAAATACTATACCAAATAACCAACATATACCAATAATACTAAATCCAATAACATGGCAGCATTACTGTTAATGTCACCTATTAGGCATTTCCTTAGACAAAGATAGAAATGAATAATGTTACAACAATGTCCTCACTTTAATTGGCTGACTCTGGGTTATTATCGTTAATCGTTAACTACACAACTATTGAAACATTTATTTTAATAGAAATAAAGCTGAATTTAAATAAAATATAAATACTATTTGATACTATATAATACTATAAATAAAAATTTTTTTATTATTAGTAATGTTGCCTTAGTAATAAATTGAAATAATTTTAGGCTGAAGCACTAAAATTATTAACGGAAATAATGAAAATTAAAACTAACAAAAATAAATCTTAAAAATAAATTGTAACACTTTACAATAAAGCCTCATTTGTTAACATTATGCATTAACTAACATGGACAAACAATCGGGTTAAGGGTCTTTAGTGACCGGGACACCATTCATTCCCCCTCCTCATTCATTTTTTTAAAGATAGGCATCAACCTTAGTATTCTTCAATCGATTCACTATAAAATTATGAAAGAATGCCCGTTTTCCCATTCCTTTTTTTTTTTTTTTTTATTTTTATTATTGTTGTTGTAAAAATGTTATGATTTTATTTATTATTATTATTATTTTTTTTTCTGCACAACAATAATTGAATCTTTGATGACTGAATAAGTGCAATTCACCTTTATCCCACAAGGTCTGATACACAATGATTGTCACATGCCTGTCCTGTCTTGTGGGGCACTTGTGGTGTTTTGTTATTTTGGGCATGTGCTCTTGTCTCTTGACTGACCCCGCCCTTCTTGTTATCTTATCGGTGATTATTTGCCCCACCTGTCTTCCCTCATTACCTGCCTGATTTGTCCCTCTTTATAGTCTCCTTGTGTTTTGCAGTCTTTGTCGGTTTGTTGTCTGTTTAGGTCTCCTGTTCCCCTTGAGCCCAGCTGGTATGTTTTAGAGTTTGTATTTGTTTTTTTTTTTTTTTTTTGTTTTTTTCCCTCGTGGGTTTTGGTTTGTGTTTGTTTATCTTGTTAAATAAAGATACTCTTCTGAGTCCTCAACCCAGTTTTCCTTTATTTACATGTGACAATGATGAAGTGACATTTCACTCATAGTTATCGCAGGCAGAAAACAAACGAATAGGAAGAATCATCAGCAACTCTGAGATTTACTGAACGCAATCAAAAATTACTGTCACTATCACTTGATGGTGGATCTGGTGAAGCTGTCAGCGATCAATGTTGAAAATTATAGTTTTGAGAATGTTTGAGATGGTGAATTTAAACCAGATGCTGAATGAACTGGGAAATTAACTCTGAGGACAGTAATGATAGGATAAAACATCTGCTCAAACTGTCAAATCACCTCTATTTATATAGAGCTTTTTACAAGTCCAGTTGTTTCAAAGCAGCTTCACAGTGTTAACAGGAAAATAATGCAACAGAATTTGATTTGGATGTACAGCCGTTCTGGTGAAACGGTGATGTTATCCAGCTAATTTCAATTATCATATAGTGTCAATGCGGGCAGATCGGTAATATAGATGAAATTTAGGTGTCCCCAACTGAGCAAGCCAAAAGCCAAAGGCAACGGTGCAAGGAACCAAAACTCCTTCAGGGCCAGAATAGAGAAAAAAAAAACCTTGGGAGAAACCAGGCTCAGTCAGGGTGCCAGTTCTCCTTTGGCCGATGAACAAACAGTTTATGATTTATAATTCTGGCAACATTTCAGGTCTTAAGGTAAATAGATTTTCGTAAGATTGTTCGAAAGATTGGAGTCGTCATGCCGGAGACGGGTTTAATGAGGATGTCGTGCCGATGCAGCCTTTACAGGGGGAGTTTAATTGACACGTGCTCTGCAGACATTTCAGGGATGCATTGGTCATGTCCAGGTGCAGGTCCACCATCTGATCTGGATACGGCCCGGATCCGGCTGACTGCAGTAAACCTCGAGATAAACAGAGAGACTAACATTAGCGTAGATGCCATTCTTCTTATGATGTAACGAGTACATCAGGTGTTATGGGAAGTGTTCCCAGTTCCGGCTGACCTAGTTAATGCAGCCTAACAATCATTTACTGATTTGAATAATAGAGACTGATAATGTTCTATGTGTATGCCATAGTAAAGAGATGCGTTTTTAGTCTAGATTTAAACTGACAGAGTGTGTCTGCTTCCTGAACAATGCTAGGAAGACTGTTCCAGAGTTTAGGTGCTAAATAGGAAAAGGATCGACCGCCTGCAGTTGATTTTGATATTCTAGGGATTATCAACTGGCCAGAATTTTGAGACCGCAATAGACGTGATGGAGTAACTCTGATGAGAGCAGTCTCAGTACTATGATACGGTCTAAATACTGACTGGAAATCCTCACAGATACCATTTCTTTCTAAAAAGGAACATAATTGTGAAGACACTGCCTTTTCTAGTATTTTTGACAGAAAGGGTAGATTTGAGATCGGCCTGTAATTGACTAATTCTGTAGGATCAAGTTGCGTTTTTTAATAAGTGGTTTGAAAATAGCCAACTTAAAAGTTTTCGCTACATATCCTAATGACAAGGATGAATTAATAATATTAAGAAGAGGATCTGTGACCTCTGGAAGCATCTCTTTTAATAGCCTAGTTGGTATAGGGTCGAGCATACATGTTGATTTAGATGATTTAACGAGTTTAGCCAATTCTTCCTCTCCTATAGCAGTGGATGAATGTAATTTTTTCTCAGTGACACAACAATGCTCTGTCTGATGTGATACTGTAGTAGACTGTTGCATGGTTATAATTTTCTTCCTAATATTATCGATCTTACATGTAAAGAAGTTCATAAAGTCATTACTGCTGTGCTGTTTACAACCATCAGAAGTTGAAGCTTTATTTTTGGTTAATTTAGCCACTGTATCGAATAAATACATAGGGTTGTGTTTGTTTTCTTCTAAGAGAGTCAAGAAATAAGCAGATCTAGCAGTTTTTAACGGCCTTTCTGTATGCGATCATGCTCTCTTTCCACGAATTGTGAAAAACCTCTAGTTTTCTTCCAGCTGTGCTCCATTTTTCTGGCTGCTGTTTTAAGGGCCCGGGTGTGCTCGTTGTGCCACGGTGCTGGACTATTTTCTTTAATCTTCTTTAAGCGCAGGGGAGCAACTGTCTAAAGTACTGGAAAAAAGAGTCAATAGTTTCTGTTGCAAAATCGAGTTCCTCTAGGCTATCTGGGATGCTGAGGAGATGAAATTGATGAGGAAGATTATTTAAAAAGCAATCTTCAGTGATAGTTCTGCCATATTTGAAGCGAGGGGACAGCTTTGCAGCCTTAGCTAAATTAAGTATACAAGATATTAGGTAATGATCTGAAATGTCGTCGCTCTGCTGCAGAATTTCAACGGTATCAACATTTATACCATGTGACAGTATTAGGTCTAAAGTATGATTACGGCGATGGGTGGGTCCTGACACATGTTGCCTTACACCAATAGAGTTTAGAATGTCTCTAAATGCCAATCCCAATGCGTCTTTTTCATTGTCTACATGGATATTAAAATCACCAACAATTAGTACTTTATCTGCAGCCAGTACTAACTCTGATAGAAAATCAGCAAATTCTTTGATAAAGTCTGTATTGTGCCCTGGTGGCCTGTATACAGTAACCAACACAAATGTCAAACGGGATTTATCAATTACACTACATAACGTTACATAAAACACCAAAACTTCAAAAGAATTATATTTGAAACTAGACTTCTGAGTGATACTCTAGATATTATTATAAATTACAGCAACCCCTCCCCCTTTGCCTTTCAGATGCGGCTCGTGTTTATAACAATAATCATAGGGAATTTTAGACTCATTTAAAGTAATATAGTTGTCAGGTTTTAGCCAGGTTTCTGTCAAACACAGCACATCTAGATTATTATCTGTAATCATATCATTAACAATAAGCGCTTTTGAGGAAAGGGATCGAATATTCAGCAACCCAAGCATTATCATTTGTTCATTTGTATATCTGTTGTTTATTTGTTGGACATCAATTAAGTTTTTACTGTTGAATGGATTTGATGTTTTTTTGTATTTACTAATTCGGGGAACAGACACAGTCTCTATGTGATAATATCTAGGTGAAAGAGTCTCTATGTGTTGGGATTTATCTGACTTCTGTAACGGGAGACAGCTAGCAGACGGTCGGGTAAGCCAGTCCGTCTGCTTCCTGACCTTGTCCCCAGTTAGTCAAGGTTAAGCTTTAAGACTATATGCCAAATTACTAGAGAGAAGAGCGGGACCACTCCAAGAAGGATGGATGCCATCCTTCTTCAACAGGTCAGGTCTGCCCCAAAAGCTTTTCCAATTGTCTATGAACCCTATGTTATTTTGCGGACACCACTTAGACAACCAGCCATTGAGTGATGATAGTCTGCTAAGTATCTCATTACTCCTTTTAACAGGGAGGGGACCAGAACAATAAACTTTGAGATATCGTATTTGCGAGTTCACACACCTCTTTAATGTTAATTTTGGTGATCTCCTACTGGCGAAGTCGAACATCATTAGTGCCGACATGAATAATAATCTTAGAGAATTTACGATTAGCTTTAGCCAGCACTTTTAAATTTGCTTTGATGTCAGGAGCTCTGGCTCCCAGTAAACATGTGACTATGGTGGCTGGTATCTCTATTTTCACGTTCCGTGTAATAGGATCGCCAATAACTAGGGCACTTTCAACAGGATTCTCAGCGGGTGCGTCACTGAGTGGGGAGAACCTGTTTGATGTTCTAATCGGAACGGAAGAGTGTTTCTTTGATCCGTGACTATGCCGTCTGACCGTTACCCAATTGCCCTGTTGCACGAGCTCTACAGCCGGAACCGAATAATGTACAGAGTTCACTAAGCTAGTCGCATCCAAAGCAGTGTCTAAAGCTGTTACATTCTCACTACTCTCAAATAAAGGCTGGATGTGTGTCTCTAATTCCAAAATCTTCTCCGTCAACCTGATTATCTCCTTACATTTATCATTATACACATTATCAGATGTAAAGCCCTGCTCGCCAACGGAGACAGAAACACTAAACATGAAACATGCGGTGTAAGTGACAATGACTGGAGAAGAAGACATGGCTTACTGTATTTGTTGATTAATCCAACTTGCCAAAGTTGTTTGATGAACTCAGAAAACAAGAGACCTGGGTGCAGAGATGGCAAGCTAACAGGTAACATTAACGCTATCAAGCTAACTTTGTGATAGTGATTTATATTAAAAGCTAGCACTGTCAAATTTAACATGATAGGCAATATTAAACTATATATGGTGATGAGTAAGTTATATTTAGCAGTATAAACAACAAAGAAAAGATATCAAATAGAGATTCAAAAGCAAAGCTGTACAGAGCTACAAACACTCTCTGCAGCAAGGCAGACAGGAGTAATCGATCAGACAGGAACAATCAATCTGTCATACTACTTTTGTCATGTACTGTTTTTCACCTACTATACTGTATAGTAGGGAAGTATGCGATTTTCGGATGCAGCCTGAGTGGGTCAATGAGCCATTCATTAGAATGGTTCATTCAGTAATGAAACTGAAATAGGCTGCATCTGAAATTATATACGTCCAAATTACATTCATACTACACGCTTATACTATAGAATGTACTTTTTTAGTGCTCATGAAGTAATCACTTGCTCAAAATGTACGTACTCAAAAGAGCATACGATTTCAGAGACACGCAGTGGCTCTACTGTTTGAAACCATTTTTGTTGGCAAAATAAGTGAAAAACAGACAACATTGTATATAAAATGTTAGTCACCTAAAAGCCTACTAACTTATTTTATTTTGCATAAACTTATAAGCCTACTAACTTATTTTGTTGCATAAAATCAGAAATCACATTTGCAGATATTCGGGAAAACAGCACTTTTGCTCGTGCTATATTGATAAGTATAAAAAATAACATGCACTTTTTGTGCACCATATCTTGCTTTTTGGAAGCATTTTTATTAATACTATTTTTCAAACGCAAGCGGAGGTCCCTTCTGTTGCGCTACTGATAATAATCAGTATTATTATGACAATTATATGACAATGACTGGAGAAAAAATTTATTAAATTTATTAAATAAATAAAGTGTTACCAGATGAATTAAATCTAAAAACACCATTAAAATGACACAAGCGCATAACTAAATGATAAAATTTTTTACTAAGAGTAACATATTGTAACTAAAAATAAAAGAAGAATTACAAATAATTCAAAGTATTAATTAAATCATAATAAAGCACTGTACTAAATTCATTCCATTTTAGATTTTATTTAATATTGCCAAAATTGTGAACATCCATTGTGCATGAATGCTTTTTCAGGGTTAACTTCATCTCTCTCGCCCGCCTCATTACACTCTTGTGTTCGTGACTGGCCTGGTGGGTGTGTACATGTGTGTCTGTGAAATTATGAATGAGCTGCGTCTGTGTGTCTGTGTCTGTGTGTGTGTGAGTGAAAGGGAGGGATGGAGCGACTGACTGCATTGTGAAACGAGAAGGATTCACTTACTGGCTGCACACCTTCACTGACAGACAGGAGGAGGGTAAGTGTCCTTATTCTCGATCTCGTTTTATAATCTTTGCATTACAATGAGTTTATTTACTGGGTTTTTACTGTATTTACTGGGAAGGAATTGTATAATGAGCTCCTAAGCTGTCTAGAACATCGGTATGTGCCTGTATTTGTATGCGTCTGTTGTTCCAGAATCACTGAAAGGCAAATTGACTGAACTGAAATGGACAAAATGTGTTTTGGTTGCTGAGAGTCCTAGTTCTGCTGTCATGATGTCAGACAGCAAATATATGCTCTTACCTCCAACAGTGTCTATATGGAAGATGATAATGTGTGTTCTCCCCACTGAATTTTTTGTTTTAATAATTTATTATGAGCCACAAATGAAGGTGTTGGTGTGCTGTTAAATATTGCAGGTCTGACTCACTGGTTGAGGAAGAAATATCATCACAGCGTGAGAATATGATTGACATCAGCTGTTGGAGATTTCTATTTTTCAAGTATTGTTGTGGTATTAAATGTTTGTAAGATGCTTTAATACCATGGTATTACCATAGTAGCGTCCAAAAGTAAGGGTTAAGTTAATTTTCGAAAGGAAACTCTCACTGTGTCCCCTAGGGGTTGCTATGGGGAATGCCTCCGGCATGACTGGTGTCTGAAGCATGAGTCTAAACACGACAATGAACGTGTCTCAATCAATTAGTTCAGTAGTCAGGGAGTCTCAATTGCAGAATCCTTCTAGGGCACTGAAACATTCACTCCCTAAAAAGTCCCAGAATGCGCCGCAAAACCCAGGGTGCATCGATGCTCACTGTTCCCTTAATTGAAGTTCTGAAGTGCAAAACTTCAATCACGTGAGCCAACTCACTACACAATGACATGCGATAGATGTTTTATTAAAATACTAACTTTATAATTTATTTATGGCTAAAATTCGTGAACAAGATGTACTGATTCATGCTCAGGAGACCTTGACATTTGCAGGTGGAAGCCTCTGACGTCACCACTGGTGCGACCGGGAGTACAAAAGGGCACCTCTCATTTAAATCCTGAGGGAGCTGAATGCACGCATTGTGATGATTTCTCAATGGAAAGCTCTGTTCACGCCATCCTTATTCTCGAGTTATGTGGGGCGCGCATTTGAGTCTAATGGTGTCTTCTTTTTTTGAAGAAACTGGATGCGCTAGGTATGATGCATTCACGAGACTGACTACAAGAGACAGGTGAGGAGCTTTTTTTCTTTCTGCTCTCTCCTGAGGGATAGTAGTTAGTGTTTGTGCATTCAGCTATCAAGGGAGTTTAAGACACTGATAGCGGTGCATTCGTGTCTGCTCTTTTCAGAGTGATTGGAATCTGATGCTTGAACTAGTGCGCTTTACTCTTGAGGAGGTTAAATGTTCACTTTTTGCGATGCAATCACAGTTATTGGTTCCACCTTGGCTTGACTCTCCTGAGGGATGATAGTTGAGCACCTGTACTCTGCGGTTCGGGTCCTGTGGCCACCATTGCGGTGAGGCGGGATTAAGCGAGGGGGTTGTAGGCAGAGCAGGGACAAGTCAAACAGGAAGTTTCCTTTTTTGGCTCCTCTTGTTGGCTTAAATAATTATATTGTTCTATGCATGTATATAATTCTGAGGAATTGTTATTATTAGTAATTGTTGATTTTATAACAATTAGGAGTTATTCATGGAAAACTGGAAATCTGTCTGGACATAACTGCCCCGCTCCTGTGGAAAACAGAGCTCTGCCTGGATAGTAGTATCAAGTCATTAGGCTTTCTGTAAGCCTCCTTGGTAAGCTGTCCTGAGTGTAGGACATTGTAAGGTCACCTCTTGTTTGAGAGTCATCATGCTGGGGTCTCTGTCCTAGGTGGATAGGCACTCTGGTGCTGGAGTGTTTTTAGGCCTCCTATCATTATAGTGAGTCACTCTTCTCAGGCCTCCGCTCCCTAGAGCTCCACCTGAATAGCGGGTCTGAGTTATTAGACTTTGCAAAGCCTCCTTGGTAAGCTGTTCTGAGTGCTGGACATCGATAGGCTTCCTCTCACTCTAGTCAACATAGTCAGGCTGCTGTCCTTGGAGCTCGGCCAGGCAGTAGTGTCAAGTTGTTAGGCTCTCTGTAAGCCTCCTTGATTACTGCCTTTACAGAGGAGTGAGGCTGAGGCCTCCACTCCTAAGAGCTCCACCTGGGCAGAGGTATCAAGTTGCTAGGTGCTCTGTGTGCCTCCTTAATGGCTATTTTTATTGTTGGGCATAGTAGGCCTCCTCTAGCTTTGGAGAGTTGTTATGCTGAGACTTCTGTCCTTAGCATGACCTGAGCCTGTTTTGCTACTGCCTTTAAGTGTTGCTAGGCCTCCTCTCACTATAGAGGGTTGTCCTTCGAGGCCTCCACTCCTTAGAGCTCCGCTTTAATAGCAATTCTGAGATGTAGGCTCTCTGTGAGATTCCTTGGAAGCTGTCCTAAGCGTTAAACATAGTCAGGCTTCCTCTTGCTTTAGAGAGTCATCATGCTGCGGCTTCTGTTCTTAGACCTCGACTAGACATTGGTACTGAGTGGCTGGGGTTCTCTGTGAACCTCCTTGATACTCCTGGGTTAGGGACATTGCTAGGCCTCCTTTCACTATAGAGTCATTCTGTTAGAGGCCTCCACTCCCCTGAGCTCCGTCCGATATTGTCAAGCTGCTGGCCCTGTTATGTACAGTAGCTGCCTTGACAGGCGTAGGACATAGTGCCTCCGCTCCTCAGAGCTCTGCCTGGATAGCAATATCAAGTAGCTACAGTAGGCTCTCTGTGAGCCTCCTTGGTAAGCTGTGTTGGACATAGTTAGGCCTCCTCTCATAGTTAGGCCTCCTCTCATCATGCTGAGGCCTCCACTCCTAGAGCTTGGCTATTGTTTGCTGAGTCTTTAGGCTCTCTGTGAGCCTCCTTGGCTACTTCGAGCATTGTTACTCATGCTAGAAAAAGTTATCTTAGTGAGGCCTCGGCCCCTATAGGTCGGATAGGTGGAAGGGTAGTAGGCTAGGTTGTAGGCGCTAGGGCTGGGCGATTAAAACGATAGCGATATGTATCACGATAGACACGTAATCGATATCAATAAAAAAATTGTTTGAAGAATTGAAGAAACCAGAGGTTGCGAAGGACATTTGGTTGCATGAACAAAGGCACTCACTCTCTGGTAACTTAGCAACATAGGGAGTGACACACTAACAGCCAGTCATGTAACAATATCATGTTTGGTTCAGTAACAGAACCGGCGTGGAGTGATACGTGGAAAATGAGTGCCGCAGCGAGCGAGGAAATTGTTGATAAAACAGGAAAACAAGTCAGCTCGTCAATATGGCAGTTTTTTTGGGGGGGGATTTGGAAATGAGGTCTCTCACACTCTCAACGCGCATGACCGCCCACTCCGCGTTGACGTTGCATGATTGCCGTGCACTCGCTCGTGTGGACATGTCGAGTATAAACATGTTTACATTTTAATTATGTATTAGTGTTTTCCATGATTGTGTTGACATTTCTACCTTTATAACCGAGGGGATTATAATCAGAGGAAGGTTAAGTTTTAAGTAAAAATTTTTTTTAAATATAATATTTTTTTCTCCTGGTCCTTATTTTAAATGGGTCATGAAAATATCAATAATTATCGATATCAACCGATATGAAACACTTATCGTGACACAGTTTTCAGCCATATCACCCAGCCCTAGTAGGCGCTCACCTTGGCTACCGACTAGTGCTGGGCGGTAAGACCAAAAATTTATCTATCCATCCATCCATTATCTTCCGCTTATCCGGGGCCAGGTCACGGGGGCAACAGTCTAAGCTGAGACGCCCAGACTTCCCTCTCCCTAGCCACTTCCTCCAGCTCTTCCGGAGGAACCCCGAGGCGTTCCCAGGCCAGCCGGGAGACATAATCCCTCCAGCGTGTCCTAGGTCTTCCCCAGGGCCTCCTCCTGGTGGGACATGCCCAGAACACCTCGCCAGGAAGGCGTCCAGGAGGCATCCGAAATAGATGCCCGAGCCACCTCAACTGGCTCCTCTCGATATGGAGGAGCAACGGCTCTACTCTGAGCTCCTCCCGAGTAACTGAGCTTCTCACCCTATCTCTAAGGGAGCGCCCAGCCCCCCTGCGGAGAAAGCTCATTTCGGCCGCCTGTATCTGGGATCTTGTCCTTTCAGTCATGACCCACAGCTCATGACCATAGGTGAGAGTACGAACATAGATTGACCAGTAAATCGAGTGCTTCGCCTTACAGCTCAGCTCCTTCTTTACCACGACAGACCGGTACATCGACTGCATTACTGCAGAAGCAGCACCGATCCGTCTGTCAATCTCCCGTTCCATCCTTCCCTCACTCGTGAACAAGACCCCAAGATACCTGAACTCCTCCACCTGAGGCAGAAACTCTCCACCAACCTGAAGTGGGCAAGCCACCCTTTTCTGACTGAGAACCATGGCCTCGGATTTGGAGGTGCTGATTCTCATCCTGGCCGCTTCACACTCAGCTGCAAACCACCCCAGTGCACGCTGAAGGTCCAACAAGACAATGTCATCCGCAAAAAGTAGCGACGAAATCATGTGGTTCCCAAACCGGACACTCTCCGGCCCTTGGCTGCGCCTAGAAAATCTGTCCATAAAAATTATGAACAGAACCGGTGACAAAAGGCAGCCCTGCCAGAGTCCAACATGCACTGGGAACAAGTCCGACTTGCTGCCGGCAATGTGGACCAAGCTCTTGCTCCGGTCATACAGGGACCAAACAGCCCTAAGCAAGGGGCCCCGGACCCCATACTCCCAGAGCACCCTCCACAGGACGCCACAAGGGACACAGTCAAATGCCTTCTCCAAATCCAAATCCATGTAATTTGGATTTGGAGAAGGCATTCGCCTACCCCGATGGGGCCCGGCCGGGCTCAGCCCGAATGAGCGACGTGGGGCCACCTCCCGTGGGCTCACCACCTTCAGGAGGGCTCATATGGGGCGTAGTGGATCGGGCGACAGTCGAAGGCTAGGCCCCCGACGACCCGATCTCTGGACACGAAAACTGGCTTTAGGGACCAAAAATTCATATCACGGTTTTCTAAATTATATCAGTTTCGCAGTATATGATGGTATTTTTTTCCCCCTATGCATGACCAGGTGTTAACCACATTTTCTACTGATTGAGAGAGGAAATACTGCAGTAGATTGACTAGAATGCCCTATTTTACTGTCATGATGAGTGAATATTGTAGAAAAATTCCACAATAGAGTTAAATACAGGTTTGCAAAGCCCCACAAAATGATGCTGTGGGGAGACAACAACCAATAAAACACAGACCTGCAACACACTCATTACAGACACATGAATATTAAAGTATGACCACGGAGAGATTTGAGAGTTGATGCATATTAAGCATTTTGAAAATCTAACCCTATATAACGTTAACAACAAACTGAGAAGGCGGAAGAACATTTAAAAGGTCTAAGGATATTTTCAATTGCCCATTCTTCTTTGAATCGTCAGTCTATTTATTAACTTACATCGCTGTCGTCCGTGTAGCAGAATAATCTATGGTGTCATCGCAGTCGTGATGTATCGGTGTCCTTTGCATACATTTAATTTGAAGAAGACATGATGAAATATGTGCGCATACACACTGATATTTCATGTTTAGAGCATTGGAGTATATGAAATATGTCCATAAGAAACTTAAATGTGCTCGCTCCGGTCTGTATTTGATCTATATGATCCATGTGGAGAACGTTGTTAATCTCATCACGGCACTCCGTGCAGAAACCGCTCTCATGCGCGCACCGCGTAAAGTTTGAATTCTCCGCTGTAATCAAGGGCTAAATCCGAAATCTCCCCCTATAACCTCAAATAGGGCATTATTTGAAGGGACAGCCATTTGTAGTGGTGTCCGAAACCACAGTGGACGTTACTGAGTGCACTCATTCAATCCCGCATTGCACCGCAATAATGAGTGTACAGCTGATGTACACAGAGCGGCTGTCCAACTTCACTCACTCCTTCAAGTGAACAATATAAGTGGATAACGTAGGGAATAGTGAATGTGATTTCGGATTCAGCCTTGCAATCTCAGCCGTGCTCTCACAACAGTGCAACAGTGAAAAGGGACCCCTCTCAGTGTCGCGCTGCGCCGCGGTCCAAATGTTGTTTAACCGACATATACCGGTATTGCGGTATAATCAAAATTCATATCATAACAAAAATAAATACCGGTATTCAATATAAACCGGTATACCACCCAGCACTACTTACTGACCCTAGTGTGGAGTGTTGTAGGCCTCCTCTCATTATGAGAGTCATTGTATTAAGGCCTCCACTCTGCAGAGCGTCGGGCCAGTTAGACTAAATTCTTTAGCTCTTTCTGAGCTTTCTCAATACTGCTCTTGGGTTAGAGTGTTGCTAGGCCTCTTGTTTGAGGTCTCCACTCTTCAGGGCTGTCTCAGAAGGTCTGAGTGTTAAGGTGATGATACACGGGGGAACGTTTTTAAAGCAATGTTCAAGATTCAATGTTCAAGAGTTTTATTTGTCACATACACAGTTATATACAGAATATACAACCGGCAGTGAAATGTAAACAGGTCTGCTCCATGGACAGTGCAAATTCACAGTTAAAAACACAAGGAGGAAATTATAATAGAAATAGGATAAAAAGTACTATCTATCTATCTATCTATCTATCTATCTATCTATCTATCTATCTATCTATCTATCTATCTATCTATCTATCTATCTATCTATCTATCTATCTATATATATATATATCTGTAGAATTATAAATAATCAAGTCAAGTAGAAGAAAAAAAAAGTTAAAAAATAAGAATAAAGTAATTGAAGTAGACTGTGCAGTGAGTAAACTGTAGACTTATAAATATGTGGTTAACAAATGTATAAAGAGTATAATGTGCAAACAGGTTTATAACAGGTTGTTACACAGTAACAACGAGAACAGAAAGTGCAGTGCAATGTCAGTATGTATATCCTGAAGTGAAGTCACGTGGTGTTAAGTGACTGAGTTCAGGAGTCTGATGGCCTGGGGAAGAAGCTCCTCCTGAGTCTCTCAGTTTTGGCCATCAGGCTTCGGAAGCGCTTACCAGATGGCAGCAGCGTGAAATGAGGGTTTGCAGGGTGATTAGAGTCCTTGATGATCTTAGTAGCTCTGCCTTTGCAGCATTTGGTGTAGACGTCCTGCAGAGACGGAGAGCTGACCCTGAGATACGCCTCGGATAAGCGCACAACTCTTTGCAGGGCTTTGCGGTCATGACTGGTGCTGTTCCCATACCATGCTGTGATGCACTGAGTTAATTCACTTTCTATTGCCCCTAAATAGAAAGTTTTCAGGATAGCTGGTGAAACCCTGAATTTCCTCAGCTGGCACAGGTGGTACAGTCTTTGCCTGGCTTTTTTCACCTGTGTCTGAATGTGAGCAGTCCAGGTCAGGTCCTCGGAGATGTTTACACCCAGGTACTTGTAGCTGCTCACTCTCTCTACTGGTGACCCGCTGATCATGAGGGGGGAGTATGTCCGTTGCTGTCTCTTCCTGAAGTCCACAATCATTTCTTTGGTCTTGTCAACATTCAGAGAGAGACAGTTGTCCTGGCACCATGATGTTAGATGCTCCACCTCGTCCAAGTATGCCGTCTCATTGTTGTTGGAAATGAGGCCCAGGACAACAGTATCATCAGCAAATTTGATGATAGAGGTGGAGCTGTGTGTGGACAAACAGTCATGTGTGTAGAGAGAGTAGAGCAGGGGACTCAGGACACAGCCCTGTGGAGCTCCCACACTCAGGGTGATGGAGGTGGAGGTGAACAGGCCTATTCTCACCACCTGAGGCCTGCCAGTGAGGAAGTCCTCAATCCAGTGGCAGAGAGAAGGATTCAGGCCGAGATCCAGGAGTTTGGAGGTTAGCTTGATGGGAACTATGGTGTTAAAGGCTGAGCTATAGTCAATAAATAGCAGCCTTACGTAGTTCCCACTTTTGCTGTCGATGTGAGTGAGGGAGGAGTGGAGGACATGAGAGATGCCAGAGATGAAGAGGGTCCAAAGTGTCAGGAATGTAGGTGCAAATGGTGTTTTTAATGAGTTTCTCAAAGACCTTCATGACTATAGACGTGAGAGCCACTGGACGATAGTCATTTAGGCAAGAGGGTTTACTGTTCTTAGGGACAGGGATGATGGTGGATTTTTTGAAGGAGGTTGGGACCACAGATGTAGCGAGGGACTCATTAAAGATAGATGTAAACAACCCGGCGAGCTGATCAGCACAGGACCGCAGAACACGACCTGAAATACCATCCGGCCCGGCAGCTTTCCTGACGTCCACACGCTTGAGTGCTCTCCGAACTTCATCCTCCGAGACAGAGATCATGTGGTTGTTGCTGCTCTGAGTAATTTCCTCTAACGCGCCACTTGGCGGAGTCGCGTTGCCGCGGTTACAGTCAAAGCGAGCGTAGAAAGAGTTTAACTCGTTCACGAGCAACGGGTCGGCGCTCCCCTTTGCAGAGGATTTAGATCCAAACGAGCAGATGGACCTCAGACCTTGCCACATGCGCCGCGAGTCGTTGAGTTGGAAATGAGACTCCACCCAGTCTTTATACCGGAGCTTTGCGGCTTTAACTGCACGCCGCAGAGCATAACAGGATGATTTGTATTCATTCATATTCCTTGAATGGAGACCGGCGTTGTAAGCAGCAGTGCGTATGTCACTGCCGCGCGGATTGAATTGTCCACCCACGGTTTCTGATTTGAGAAGGACATTATTGTTATTGTTTGCGTGGCTTGCTCTGTAAGCGTGTTGATGAAGCAAAGCGCCACGTCTGTGAACTCGTTTATGTCGGCTGAACTCGCTTGGAACATGTCCCAGTCAACGTCATCCAGAGCTGCCTGTAGCGTGGTCTCTGAGTGGGGCGACCAACGCTTAACTTCCCGCCTCACCGGGGGTTCCTGAACGAGCTTTTGTTTGTATTTGGGAGTGAGGAAAATGGCGGCATGATCCGATTTGCCAAACGCTGGAAGTGACCGCGCTTTATAGGCGTTCTTGAACGGAGAGTAGCAATGATCCAGCGTGTTTGCTCCTTGTGTAGGACAGGAGACGTGCTGGTGAAAGTTTGGCAGGACTTTCTTTAGGTTTGCTTTGTTAAAATCGCCCGCGACGATGAAAGCAGCATCGGGGTGTTTGTTTATGACGCCGCTGGCAGCATCATGAAGGCCAGATAAAGCCAGCGCTGTGTCTGCCTGCGGTGGAATGTAAACAGCGGTCGCGACAACCGCAGAAAACTCCCTCGGCAGATAGAATGGGCGGCAGATGATTGTTAAATGTTCCAGATGAGGCGAGCAGGACCGCGAGAGAATGGTGATGTTCCTGGGATCGCACCATTTCTTGTTGATCATGAAGCATACTCTACCGCCTTTGGATTTACCGGCCTCGGCTGTTCTGTCCATCCGAAAAACAGAGAAGTTCTCCGACGGCGTCACAGCTGTGTCCGGGACCGCGGGCGTGAGCCATGTTTTGGACAAACAAAAGATGTTACAGTCTCTCATGTCCCGTTGAAAACTTATCCTGGCTCTAAGATCGTCCATCTTATTCTCCAAGGATTGAACATTTGCTAGAAGAATGCTCGGGAGAGGAGGACTGAATGCCCTTTTCCTCAGTCTGTTTCGAATTCCATCGCGTTTCCCGCGGTGTTTCTTGGTTCTACGCCGCTGGCTCTGTCCATTGTTCAACTCGCCGTTCCGAAGAATCTCAGATGGCCACAGAGTATCGGCGAAAGTGTCCTGAAACAGTCCAGTGTAGAGGTAACCAATGTCCAAAAGAGTTTTGCTGTCATAGTAGATCAATGCAGATGATAAGTTTGTAAAAATTGAGAGTAAAAGAAAGTAAAATAGTAAATAAAAGCACAGTCTTCGCGGAGCAACCTGAACGGCGACCGAACACGGCGGCGCCATTTTCTCACCTGGTTGCCCGTTAATGGCTCAAAAAGTTGTCCCTTGTTCATCACCCTTAGTTCATCACATCCCATTAGTTCATCACCTTTAGGCTCTCTGTGAGCCTCCTTGGACGCTGGCCTGAAAATGAACGTAGTTAGGCTTCCTCTCTTTAGAATCATCCTGTTGAGGCCATTCTTGAGAAGCTCTGGCCTATGGTTGTTGCTGGTGCACCTTAGGGATGAGGACTCCTTTGAGTCCTTTGACTTAGTTCATCCAGTAGGGCACTTATCCCTTCAGCATGACAGCATGGATATTCAGTTTCCCATAGTGACCCCAAGGGGACACAGCGCAGGTTACCTTTTCAAAGGGAACGTCTCAGGTTATGCATGTAACCATGTTCCTCTGATAATAGGGAACGAGACATTGCGTCCCTTTGCCATGCTTCCTGTATTCCTGCACATGTTTCCTTCAGGCAAGAGTGGATGACGTATACTTTTATACTCACGGTCACACCAGCTGCCGCCTGCTAATGTCAAGTTCATTGTTTATGCTTCAGACACTCATGCCAGAGGCATTCCCCATAGCGACCCCTAGGGGGCGTTTTGTGCTTTAATGACATCCGAATATTAACATTCCTTAAAGCATAAAGACACAAACTTGGATTAGTGTTCATATAAGTATTCAAAGAGTTACCACTGAAAGTTTCTTGACCTTCAGGAAGATGATGGTGTCCCTTTCAGCAGTATTAAATCCTCATTTAAATTACAGAACAGGCTGGTAAGTTTTACATTAGCCAACTTAATCAAAGCATAGTGTGAGGTCACATCTCAGTCTCGTTTCACGTCTAAATCGCTTCCTTGCTTTTAAGCCCCTTTTTCTACCTCTACCATCTGTCTCTCTTGTTCTGCACAAGTCAAGCATGACTATTGTTATTGTTCATACTTCAGGTTAGATTCAGAGATTTTTTTTCATAACACCACAATTAAACATCCAATAGACCAGAGATTCTCAACCTTTTGGACTTAAAGGCCTTGGCGTTTAACATAATATTTGAAGGCTTCCTGATTATAGGCTGTTTCTGGTATTTTTGGTGTAATTATAACACAGCCGCTTGCTTTTATTATAAATTTTTAATTATTTAATTGTACAAATTGTTATTAGCTTTCAAGAACTGCTTTAATTAAAAATGTTATTTAGGAGGGAAAATAAATTTTGATTGCATGATTTGTAATATTATATAAGATACATTTTAATTGTTAGTTTTTATCATTTTAAAGTAGGATTATTATGTAATTTACAAACCCGATTCCAAAAAAGTTGGGACACTGTACAAATTGTGAATAAAAATAGAATGCAATGATGTGGAAGTTTCAAATTTCAATATTTTATTCAGAATACAACATAGATGACATATCATATGTTTAAACTGAGAGAATGGATCATTTTAAGGGAAAAATAAGTTGATTATAAATTTCATGGCATCAACACATCTCAAAAAAGTTGAAACGAGGCCATGTTTCCCACTGTGTGGCATCCCCTCTTCTTTTTATAACAGTCCACAAACGTCTGGGGACTGAGGAGACAAGTTGCTCAAGTTTAGGAATAGGAATGTTGTCCCATTCTTGTCTAATACAGGCTTCTAGTTGCTCAGCTGTCTTAGGTCTTCTTTGTCGCATCTTCCTCTTTATGATGCTCCAAATGTTTTCTATGGGTGAAAGATCTGGACTGCAGGCTGGCCATTTCAGTACCCAGATCCTTCTTCTACACAGCCATGATGTTGTAATTGATGCAGTATGTGGTCTGGCATTGTCATGTTGGAAAATGCAAGGTCTTCCCTGAAAGAGACGGCGTCTGGATGGGAGCATATGTTGTTTTAGAACTTGGATATACCTTTCAGCATTGACGGTGCCTTTCCAGATGTGTAAGCTGCCCATGCCACACGCACTCATGCAACCCCATACCATCAGAGATGCAGGCTTCTGAACTGAGCGCTGAGAACAACTTGGGTTGTCCTTGTCCTCTTTAGTCCGGATGACATGGCGTCCCAGTTTTCCAAAAAGAACTTAAAATTTTGATTGGTCTGACCACAGAACAGTTTTCCACTTTGCCACAGTCCATTTTAAATGAGCCTTGGCCCAGAGAAAACGCCTGCGCTTCTGGATCATGTTTAGATATGGCTTCTTTTTTGACCTATAGAGTTTGGATTGTGTTCACCGACAATGTTTTCTGGAAGTATTCCTGAGCCCATGTTGTGATTTCCATTACAGTAGCATTCCTGTATGGGATGCAGTGCCGTCTAAGAGCCCGAAGATCACGGGCATCCAGTATGGTTTTCCGGCCTTGACCCTTATGCACAGAGATTGTTCCAGATTCTCTGAATCTTTGGATGATATTATGCACTGTAGATGATGATAACTTCAAACTCTTTGCAATTTTTCTCTGAGAAACTCCTTTCTGATATTGCTCCTCTATTTTTGGCCACAGCATTGGGGGAATTGGTGATCCTCTGCCCATCTTGACTTCTGAGAGACACTGCCACTCTGAGAGGCTCTTTTTATACCCAATCATGTTGCCAATTGATCTAATAAGTTGCAAATTGGTCCTCCAGCTGTTCCTTATATGTACATTTAACTTTTCCGGCCTCTTATTGCTACCTGTCCCAACTTTTTGGAATGTGTAGCTCTCATGAAATCCAAAATGAGCCAATATTTGGCATGACATTTCAAAATGTCTCACTTTCAACATTTGATATGTTATCTATATTCTATTTTGAATAAAATATAAGTTTATGATATTTGTAAATTATTGCATTCCTTTTTTATTCACAATTTGTATAGTGTCCCAACTTTTTGGGAATCAGGTTTGTATATAATTGCATTATAATTATAATTTATGTAATATTATCATTTAGAATTTATGTAATATTACATTAGCAATACATTTCAATTTGCTTTTGTGTTTTGTAGCATTTTAGAGTATTAATAATATTGTAATATTTTTACTATTTTATGTCATTTTATTTTAATTTTAAGAAATACATTTTAATTGTCTTCTAGCATTTTAGCTTCTTTAATTATTTATAGTATTATTTTGATTTTGTCATGATATTTTTATTATATAATTGATGTAATATTATAAGCAACACATTTTGATTTACATTGATTATTATTATTATTTTTTATTTTTTTATTCATGTATTTTTAATTATATGTATTATATAATTGATGTAATATAAGAAATTAATTTCAGTTTTGATTTCAGTTTTGATTGTTTTTACCCGCATTTTTAGAGTGTGTGTGTGTATATGTGTATATATATATATATATATATATATACACACACACACACACACACACACACACACACACACACACACACACACACACACACACACTCACACTCACACTCACCTAAAGGATTATTAGGAACACCTGTTCAATTTCTCATTAATGCAATTATCTAATCAACCAATCACACGGCAGTTGCTTCAATGCATTTAGGGGTGTGGTCCTGGTCAAGACAAACTCCAAACTGAATGTCAGAATGGGAAAGAAAGGTGTTTATATATATATACACTCACCTAAAGGATTATTAGGAACACCATACTAATACTGTGTTTGACCCCCTTTCGCCTTCAGAACTGCCTTAATTCTACGTGGCATTGATTCAACAAGGTGCTGAAAGCATTCTTTAGAAATGTTGGCCAATATTGATAGGATAGCATCTTGCAGTTGATGGAGATTTGTGGGATGCACATCCAGGGCACGAAGCTCCCGTTCCACCACATCCCAAAGATGCTCTATTGGGTTGAGATCTGGTGACTGTGGGGGCCATTTTAGTACAGTGAACTCATTGTCATGTTCAAGAAACCAATTTGAAATGATTCGAGCTTTGTGACATGGTGCATTATCCTACTGGAAGTAGCCATCAGAGAATGGGTACATGGTGGTCATAAAGGGATGGACATGGTCAGAAACAATGCTCAGGTAGGCCGTGGCATTTAAACGATGCCCAATTGGCACTTAAGGGGCCTAAAGTGTTCCAAGAAAACATTCCCCATACCATTACACCACCACCACCAGCCTGCACAGTGGTAACAAGGCATGATGGATCCATGTTCTCATTCTGTTTACGCCAAATTCTGACTCTACCATCTGAATGTCTCAACAGAAATCGAGACTCATCAGACCAGGCAACATTTTTCCAGTCTTCAACTGTCCAATTTTGGTGAGCTCGTGCAAATTGTAGCCTCTTTTTCCTATTTGTAGTGGAGATGAGTGGTACCCGGTGGGGTCTCCTGCTGTTGTAGCCCATCCGCCTCAACGTTGTGCGTGTTGTGGCTTCACAAATGCTTTGCTGCATACCCTGGTTGTAATGAGTGGTTATTTCAGTCAAAGTTGCTCTTCTATCAGCTTGAATCAGTCGACCCATTCTCCTCTGACCTCTAGCATCAACAAGGCATTTTCGCCCACAGGACTGCCGCATACTGGATGTTTTTCCCTTTTCACACCATTCTTTGTAAACCCTAGAAATGGTTGTGCATGAAAATCCCAGTAACTGAGCAGATTGTGAAATACTCAGACCGGCCCGTCTGGCACCAACAACCATGCCACGCTCAAAATTGCTTAAATCACCTTTCTTTCCCATTCTGACATTCAGTTTGGAGTTCAGGAGATTGTCTTGACCAGGACCACACCCCTAAATGCATTGAAGCAACTGCCATGTGATTGGTTGATTAGATAATTGCATTAATGAGAAATTGAACAGGTGTTCCTAATAATCCTTTAGGTGAGTGTATATATATATATATATATATATATATATATATATATATATATATATATATATATATATATATATATATATATATATAAAAAAATGCAATAGGCTGTCCTTAGATTTAATAAGTGGAACCTACAGTGGCCTCTTAAAAAGCTGTCTCACAAAGTTAAAGAGTTAAAAGAACAAATGAATGTGTTCAGCTCAGAGAACAATGTTAGAATGATGAGGATCGCTCATAGGTTGTGCTTTCAGATCTGTTGTGTGTGAGAGGTTGTGGGGGGAGAAGCGCTGCTCTGCCTCAGAAACGTCACCTTTAGTGCTGTTGAGTCACTGGTGTGGATGAATCGATAGGAAGTGTGTTTTCCTCCTCTCGAGCCATAGAGCTCTTCACAGTCACAGCAGAACATCGAGAGTTTGACCTCTCACACTCCGCCTCACTGCTTCGCTTTAATGTCCCACACACACTTTGGATGCGTGTTCATCTCTGCTTAATAGGTGGCAGATTAATGACTGGTTGACTTGAAAATTACAATTTTGTCAGTATTAATTCACCCTCAGGACATTGTTGCTATATTTTTGGTGTGAATTCTAAAAGTAGATGATATCAGTTGAATGTCAGAGCTAAGAATTAATGCAAAGTACAAGCATTTCTCGTTTTTAGTATCATAGCGTTTTTGGCTTTTGAAGTGAATTCTTTAAATACATTACTTTGTGCTTTTTTTAGAGCAACAAATAAAGATAGACACACAATTATTATGTGTGGTCACTGGAATTATGCCACAAATGTTGTCTGAAGTGTAAGGCTACTGTATCATATTTTATGCACATATTTCCAAGCATCTAAATGATCAACATCTGCTGATAAACCTGTTGCACACAATCTACTACATGCCTTCTGTCATCTGATTGATAGTTTAGACTTAGTTTAGCTTTTTTTTTTTAGCAAAAAGTATTTTAGTATAATTGTACAAACATCCTCCTTCAGCTTGTGCTTCACGTGTCTTCAGGTAAACGTAAGAATACCTTTTATATCGTTAGTAACAATTTAAGATGAACATACTGGATTGAAGCTACTTTAAAAAAAAAAAAATTTCAAATGTGAGTCTCTAACATGACCATCAGGTTTATTACCTGTCAATCATCATTGTATTGCATTGCATGGTTTAAAATACAGAGCTTTGATCGTAACACTGAGATCTCATTGATTTAGATTACAAGTGATGAATTACAAGAATTCCATCTATTACATCAAATATCAGCTTGTGTTACCAAATTGCATATGTTTGCTCTGTTTGGGCCTCTGAATAAAATTTAGCTGTTTTTTTTTTTTTTTTTTTTTGATGAAAAAAAAAGTCTGATGTATCAAATATTATACTCTCTCTCTCTCTCTCTCTCTCTCTCTCTCTCTCTCTCTCTCTCTCTCTCTCTCTCTCTCTCTCTCTCTCTCTCTCTCTCTATTATTAAATATGTCAGGCTTTACAGGGTTGTATTGAACATTCATGGTTTCTTATAGGAAACTGAAGCATGTTCTGTAGTGACCTCTAGTGTTAGTAACTGTCTGAAATGGCTGCTTTATTCTCTTCTCTCTCTGACAGCAGCTGCTCGGGTAGATCAGATTGTGTTTGAGGAGAATCTACAGAGTTAAATCATGGATCAGAAGGTGAGTATGGCCTGTTGAGCCGACAGAAAGTGACTTTTGCTGATGTGGTCATTTTACTGTGCTCAATTTCTCTCTCTCTTTGTGTGTCTATGGTGTATCATTCCAGTCCACTTCACCCCAGAGACACGCCGTGAAAAGCAGGTCAAAGTCAACAGAGGAAGTCCAGCAAGCTAAAAAGGTTGAAGACCACCACTCGACTTTAGTTTTAGTTTTTTTTTTAAAGTTTTTTTTTATTTATTTATTTTTGTTTAGTTTATTTGAACGTGTGTGTGTGTGTGTGTGTGTGTGTGTGTGTGTGATATTTATTAATACATTTATTTTTTCTATTATATTTTCTATTTTTCTGTTTTTATTCAACAGTGGTTTACTGGAAAAAAATTGTCTGTCCTTAAATGAATTAAATTATAACTAAACGTTTCTTAAAGATAATGCTGTAAACTATATAGGGAGCCTTTACTTGCACATTATAATATTAAAGGACAGAGGCCAAACTATTAGCCTAAATTCAGCTATTTATTCTTAGATATAATAAATCAACACTCATAAGGCAATTTTTGCATTAACTTCTAAATCTAATTATATATATATATATATATATATATATATATATATATATATATATATATATATATATATATATATATATATATATATATATACACACACTCACCTAAAGGATTATTAGGAACACCATACTAATACTGTGTTTGACCCCCTTTCGCCTTCAGAACTGCCTTAATTCTACGTGGCATTGATTCAACAATGTGCTGAAAGCATTCTTTAGAAATGTTGGCCCATATTGATAGGATAGCATCTTGCAGTTGATGGAGATTTGTGGGATGCACATCCAGGGCACGAAGCTCCCGTTCCACCACATCCCAAAGATGCTCTATTGGGTTGAGATCTGGTGACTGTGGGGGCCATTTTAGTACAGTGAACTCATTGTCATGTTCAAGAAACCAATTTGAAATGATTCAAGCTTTGTGACATGGTGCATTATCCTGCTGGAAGTAGTCATCAGAGAATGGGTACATGGTGGTCATAAAGGGATGGACATGATCAGAAACAATGCTCAGGTAGGCCGTGGCATTTAAACGATGCCCAATTGGCACTAAGGGGCCTAAAGTGTTCCAAGAAAACATTCCCCACACCATTACACCACCACCACCACCAGCCTGCACAGTGGTAACAAGGCATGATGGATCCATGTTCTCATTCTGTTTACACCAAATTCTGACTCTACCATCTGAATGTTTCAACAGAAATCGAGACTCATCAGACCAGGCAACATTTTTCCAGTCTTCAACTGTCCAATTTTGGTGAGCTCGTGCAAATTGTAGCCTCTTTTTCCTATTTGTAGTGGAGTTGAGTGGTACCCGGTGGGGTCTTCTGCTGTTGTAGCCCATCCACCTCAAGGTTGTGCGTCTTGTGGCTTCACAAATGCTTTGCTGCATACCTTGGTTGTAACAAGTGGTTATTCCAGTCAAAGTTGCTCTTCTATCAGCTTGAATCAGTCGGCCCATTCTCCTCTGACCTCTAGCATCAACAAGGCATTTTCGCCCACAGGACTGCCGCATACTGGATGTTTTTCCCTTTTCACACCATTCTTTGTAAACCCTAGAAATGGTTGTGCGTGAAAATCCCAGTAACTGAGCAGATTGTGAAATACTCAGACCGGCCCGTCTGGCACCAACAACCATGCCACGCTCAACATTGCTTAAATCACCTTTCTTTCCCATTCTGACATTCAGTTTGGAGTTTGGAAATTGTCTTGACCAGGACCACACCCCTAAATGCATTGAAGCAACTGCCATGTGATTGGTTGATTAGATAATTGCATTAATGAGAAATTGAACAGGTGTTCCTAATAATCCTTTAGGTGAGTGTATATTATCTTTTAGTGTAGCACTATTTGTTGTAATTCTGGTTGGTCGAATGATTGAGGGATATAAACCGGTACTGTACATCATATTAATGAACTCTGTAGTTTTGTTGTTGTTACTTCAACAAATTAATGAATAATTAATAGTTACGTCATTGATATAAATGCACTTGAACAGTTGACATTTTATAGCAGCTACCGCAATAATTACACATCTGGTTTGATGGTTCAAACATTTGAAGGAAACTCTCACCCCCTTAAGGATTGTTAACACCACAGTGGTGCAAGAATGCATGTTAAAATCCCCTATTATGGGTTTTTAAAGGTTCCTAATGTTTGAGTCTCCAACAACAGGTTCACATGCATCCAAGGTCAAAAACACTTTAATTTCCTCATAATATCCACTGCAGCATCAGCTCTTTTCTCTCAGTGTCTGAAACGCTTCCATCAAGTATTCAGTCTCTCTAAACCCCGCCTGCTAAACCCAGAGCTGCTCTGCTCTGATTGGTCAGATGGCTCAGAGTCTGATGTGATTGGTCAGAAACCAAATGCTCATTATCATATCTGAATCTCAGCTCTTGACACACAGTGATACGAACAGTAACGATGGCATGGGTTTTACCGTATCAATCTCATCAAAGTGGATTTGCTTTGGCAGCAGAAAAGAGCGTCTTCTCCACATGAACAACACCAACCAAACTCTTCCAGTCTCAGATACAACTACAGTGTTTGAGGGCGGGGCAAAGAGTTCCCTTAACAAACATAGATTCAGCCAATCAAGACCATAGACTGGCATTATGTAAATTAGTTACAAACCTTAATAGGTTCAGCAGGAAGTAAGACTGGAATTACTGACGATTCGTTTCAGGCTGTTCAGATCAGTTAATTCTTTTAGGACACAATAATTCCATTTATCTGAACCTTTTACTTCCACAAACAGCTGTATTACATGCTGCATGAAAGGAAATATCCAAAAAGCATAACAGGAGCACTTCAATGTCTAGGACCACAATGCATTGACCAAGCATACATATTTACATACTTATGTAGGGAATGTCAGTTCAGTTTTGATTATTTGAGTGAATAACTGTCTTTTGATTTGTTAGGCCTTCCACATCCCTCAGAAATCACTACCTGGTGGGTCAGAACTGGAAAAGGTGAAGGTGAGTGTTGTGTGTGAATCATGACCAAATGCCCCTAAAATGATAGCTAAACCTGAAACCAGTCGTGTCTGTCTCCAACAAATTTGTAAATCTCTCTGTTTCAGTGGTTGGTTTGTGTCATCACTCAAAAATGTTCCTTAATTAAATGTTGCTCATTATATATATCGATCAGGCATAACACTATGTCCACTGACAGGTGAAGTGAATAACACTCTCTTCATCATCTTATCTCTTCATCATGGCACCTGTTAGTGTCCAAGGCACTCCATGTTGCTCCAGGGGGATTGTCCCCTCGCTTTGGATAAAAGTGTCTGTCAAATGCGTAAATGTAAATGTGTTAGAAGCAGGAGAAATGGGCAAGCGTAAGGACTTGAGCGAGTTTGACGAGGGCCAAATTGTGATGGCTAGACGACTGGGTCAGAGCATCTCCAAAACTGCAGCTCTTATGGGATGTTCCCAGTCTGCAGTGGTCAGGATCTATCAAAAGTGCTCCAAGGAAGGAACAGTGGTGAACCGGCGACAGAGTCATGGGTCCATGGGACAGGGTCCAAGGCTCATTGATACATGTGGGTAGCTGGCCTGTGTGGTCCGATCAAACAGATGAGCTACTGTAGCTCAAGTTGTTCAAGAAGTTAATGCTGATTCTGGTTCACAATGCATCGCAATTTGTTGCGTATGGGGCTGCATAGCCCTGTCTACCGTCGAAAGCACTAACAGTAGCATGTGAGCATCAGAACTGGACCACGGAGCAATGGAAGAAGGTGGCCTGGTCTGATGAATCACGCTTTCTTTTACATCACGTAAAAAGATTGGCCGGGTGCGTGTGCATCACTTACCTGGGGAACACATGGCATCAGAATGCACTATGGGAAGAAGGCAAGCCGGCGGAGGCAGTGTGATGCTTTGGACAATGTTCTGCTGGGAAACCTTGGGTCCTGCCATCCATGTGGATGTTACTTTGACACGTACCACCTACCTAAGCATTGTTGCAGACCATGTACACCCTTTCATGGAAACGCCCCATGATCCATGGAGGCCCCACCTCACAACTTACAGGACCCAAAGGATCTGCTGCTAACATCTTGGTACCACAGCACACCTTCAGGGGTCTAGTGGAGTCCATGCCTCGACAGGTCAGGGCTGTTTTGGCAGCAAAAGGGGGACAAACACAATATTAGGAAGGTGGTCATAATTTTATGCCTGATCGGTGTATACTGCATACGTGTTTTATTTTATTTATTTATTTTTTTTCTTTTCTCAACCAGACCTATAGCGAATATAATTACCATAATATAAACAATTTGATATACAAACCCGATTCCAAAAAAGTTGGGACACTGTACAAACTGTGAAGAAAAACAGAATGCAATGATGTGGAAGTTTCAAATTTCAATATTTTATTCAGAATACAACATAGATGACATATCAAATGTTTAAACTGAGAAAATTTATAATTTTAAGGGAAAAATAAGTTGACTTTTAAATTTCATGGCATTAACACATCAAAAAAATTGGGACAAGGCCATGTTTCCCACTGTGTGGCATCCCCTCTTCTTTTTATAACAGTCTGCAAACGTCTGGGGACTGAGGAGACAAGTTGCTCAAGTTTAGGAATAGGAATGTTGTCCCATTCTTGTCTAATACAGGCTTCTAGTTGCTCAACTGTCTTAGGTCTTCTTTGTGGCATCTTCCTCTTTATGATGTGCCAAATGTTTTCTATGGGTGAAAGATCTGGACTGCAGGCTGGCCATTTCAGTACCCAGATCCTTCTTCTACGCAGCCATGATGTTGTAATTGATGCAGTATGTGGTCTGGCATTGTCATGTTGGAAAATGCAAGGTCTTCCCTGAAAGAGACGACGTCTGGATGGGAGCATATGTTGTTCTAGAACTTGGATATACCTTTCAGCATTGATGGTGCCTTTCCAGATATGTAAGCTGCCCATGCCACACGCACTCATGAACCCCATCCCATCAGAGATGCAGGCTTCTGAACTGAGCGCTGAGAACAACTTGGGTTGTCCTTGTCCTCTTTAGTCCGGATGACATGGCGTCCCAGTTTTCCAAAAAGAACTTAAAATTTTGATTGGTCTGACCACAGAACAGTTTTCCACTTTGCCACAGTCCATTTTAAATGAGCCTTGGCCCAGAGAAAACGCCTGCGCTTCTGGATCATGTTTAGATATGGCTTCTTTTTTGACCTATAGAGTTTGGATTGTGTTCACCGACAATGTTTTCTGGAAGTATTCCTGAGCCCATGTTGTGATTTCCATTACAGTAGCATTCCTGTATGTGATGCAGTGCCGTGTAAGGGCCCGAAGATCACGGGCATCCAGTATGGTTTTCTGGCCTTGACCCGTACGCACAGAGATTGTTCCAGATTCTCTGAATCTTTGGATGATATTATGCACTGTAGATGATGATAACTTCAAACTCTGCCACTCTGAGAGGCTCTTTTTATACCCAATCATGTTGCCAATTGACCTAATGAGTTGCAAATTAGTCCTCCAGCTGTTCCTTATATGTACATTTAACTTTTCCGGCCTCTTATTGCTACCTGTCCCAACTTTTTTGGATTGTGTAGCTCTCATGAAATCCAAAATGAGCCAATATTTGGCATGACATTTCAAAATGTCTCACTTTCAACATTTGATATGTTATCTATATTCTATTGTGAATAAAATATAAGTTTGTGAGATTTGTAAATTATTGCATTCCTTTTTTATTCACAATTTGTACAGTGTCCCAACTTTTTTGGAATCGGGTTTGTAGAAGAACAGTGGGGTATTCCAGAAAGCAAGGTTAACTTACCATCACATATACCCTGAACTCTCGGCTGATTAACCCAAACCTTGCTTACTCGAGGTATGCTGGTTCCAAAAACACGTCCGGGAGTAAGTTCAGACAACTCAGAGTATGTTAACCATGAACACACAAGACATTCTCAACAGAGCAACGAATTGATGATTCACCATGGGAACAGAGCGCACAGTTCTACATCCTCCTCCTTTTGTTTAATGGTGATTTACATAACCTACTTACTGCACAGCGCCACCTATTTGGTGGTTATGCAATAATTTTTTCAATGTCTTCATTTAATAAGTAATATTTATTCTCTGAGAATAAGGATTATATTGTTTGATGCTAATTAATTGAATGCAGATCCATGTGTGAGATGACAATAAAATAAATAATAAATATATTTTAATAGCATTTAAACATTACCTTGTTATAATATTTTTATTCTAATTATTATATATATATATATATATATATATATATATATATATATATATATATATATATATATATATATATATATATATATATATATATATATATAATAATAATAATAATAATAGAGTGAGTTACTAATGGTTCCCATGGTTCGCTCAGTCTCTCTCCGAGTAACATCAGTGACTGACGAATGGGGGTTTCGCTTAGAAGCCTATCATCTTCGAGATCTAAGAAAGTGCCCAATGGCAGTGCCAATGCCATGGACATGCGGAATTTGCATGCGTAACTCCGCCCCACCGCGTGGGTATATAAGAAAGTACGCAAAGCACATCGCATTATGTTTCTGCTTCAGAGCCAAGAGTACATACTCTTCACTCCGCAAAGCCTTCTGAGTTAATTTTGTCAGCTTCTTCGAGACGAGCAGCCTTCCAGTCAGTGTTGGTGTTACAGCGCGTTGCAGCGATCGCATACTTCCTGCCTGCTGATCTGTGCAGTGATCTGCATACAGCGGGTGTGCGCTTCCCTGGGCACTCCGGCATCGACTGCGAGGTTTTCCTCTCACAAAAGAGCTCACACGCAGCGCGTCCTTTTCAGGATGTCTCGCCCATGTGCTTCTGGGTGCGGCCGGTCTCTGCCACCCTCTGATGGGCACAATCACTGTCTGGCGTGTTTGGGCTTACAGCACGCTCAGGCAGTGCTTGTGGATGAGTCATGTTCTCACTGCGGGAACATGGCCATCTTGGTGCTGCAGTCGAGACTCAATGAACACCATACTGGAGTGAGAGTCCCCTCTGCCGCACCCCAATCTGTGGTCTCCACGCGGGGCTGCACTTTGGCTGGTGGCCAGGGTGACCTGAGGGTGATGGTGTGGAACCAAGCTCCAACGCTCATGCCTCAGCCCACACCCCCCTCTAGCGCACCGTTCCCGCCGTGCACTCAGATGGCAACACCGGGACCAGCACCCGCTGCTCCGCGTATTTCGTTTGGTGCTGCAGAGGATGAAGAGATGTCGGTCGCCGCATCTCAAGGTGGGCTAGGGTCCTCTGAGGATGATGATTCGGCTGTGCTGCCGCCTTGGGGATTTGCCAGCATTGCCCGAGTCGGACCCAGAGCTGACAGCCATGCTTGTCCGGGCAGCCACGAGTCTCGGGTTGGAGTGGAACCCTCCGCCCCGGCCTGGTTTTTGGGAAGGTGGCCTGCGCGTCCTGAACCGATCCCTTCACAGGCTTCCGTTCAGGATGTTGACAGCGAAACGCCTTTTCGAATGCGTTCGTCCAGCAGATTGGTTTGCAGCGATCGAATAGCTCTGTCCCCTTGCGTCTTCACGAAGATTGTCGAGGCAGCCCTTGCGCCGCTGAGGCAGCACGGGGTTCGCATCCTGAACTATCTTGATGACTGGCTCATACTGGGTCACTCTCGAGAGCAGGTGTGCGAACACAGAGATTTAGTGCTCCAGCACCTAGCCCGTCTGGGCCTTCGGGTCAACTGGGAAAAGAGCAAACTCTACCCCATGCAGAGGATCTCTTTTCTCGGTATGGAAATCGACTCAGTCGCCATGTGTGCACAGCTTACGAGCGAGCGCGCGCAGTCACTGCTGACTTGCCTCCGTCAAATCGAGAGCAAGAGTGTGGTCCCACTGAAATTATTTCAGAGGCTCCTGGGGCATATGGCATCTACAGCCACGGTAACGCCAGTCGGATTGCTTCATATGAGACCGCTTCAGCACTGGCTTCGTGATCGAGTCCCGAGATGGGCATGGCAATCGGGCACATGGCCTGCCTGCAGACCCTCACCCCGTGGTCGAACCTCAGCTTTCTACGGGCCGGTGTGCCCTTAGAATGAGTTTCCAGGCATATTGTTGTATCGACAGATGCCTCTGACATAGGCTGGGGTGCCATGTGCAATGGACATGCTGCCGCGGGCTCCTGGACAGGACCCCAGCACCGCCTGCATGTCATTTGCCTCAAGTTGCTGGCAGTACGGCTCACCCTGCACCGCTTCCGAGCCCTGCTCAAGGGTCAACATGTACTAGTCCGGTCAGACAACACGGCCACAGTAGCGTACATCAACCATCAGGGTGGTCTATGCTCCCGCCGTATGTCTCAACTCGCCCGCCATCTCGTTCTATGGCGTCAGAAGCATCTGAAGTCCCTTCGTGCTATCCATGTCCCGGGGGTCCTGAACCTGCCAGCCAACGAGCTTTCTCGGTTTCAGCCACTTCCGGGGGAATGGCGACTCCATCCCCAGACGGTCCAGCTGATCTGGGAACAGTTCGGCGACGCGCAGGGAGACCTATTTGCCTCCCACGACTCTTCCCATTGCCACCTGTACTATTCTCTGACTGAGGGCACGCTCGGCACGAGCCTTCTCGCACAGACACTGTGCAAGATCAGGGAGGACAAGGAGCAGGTCCTTTTGGTCACCCCGTACTGGCACGGCTGGATTTGGTTTCCAGAACTGGTGCTCCTTGCGACAGCCCCTCCCTGGCCCATTCCTCTCTCAGAGACGGGACACCCTATGGCACCCGCTTCCCGATCTTTGGAACCTCCATGTGTGGCTCCTGGATGGGACGCGGCAGGTCTGAGTACCCTACCACCTCCGGTGGTGGCTACCATCACTTCCACTAGGGCAGAGTCTACGAGACACGCCTATGCATTGAAGTGGAACCTCTTCGTCACCTGGTGCTCTTCTCGCCAGGAAGACCCCTGGAAATGCAGAGGCCTCCCTTTGAGCCTTTGCGATCAGTCGAGCTTAAGTTCCTGTCAATGAAGACAGCGCTCCTGGTCGCTTTGGCCTCCATCAACAGGGTAGGGGACCTTCAGGCATTTTCGGTTGATGAAGCGTGCCTGGAATTCAGGCCGGCCAATTCTCACTGATCCTGAGACCCTGGATATGTGCCCAAGGTTCCCACCACACTGTTCAGAGACCAGATGGTGAACCTGCAAGCGCTGCCTTTGGAGGGGGCAGACCCAGCCTTGGCACTGCTCTGTTCAGTACATGCCCTCCGTGCCTAGACAGGGCGCAGTGTTTCAGGACCTCAGATCAGCTCTTTGTCTGTTATGGTGGGAAGCTGAAGGGAAAGGATCTCTCAAAGCAAAGGTTGTCCCACTGGATAGTGGACGCCATTGTTTTGGCTTCCCAGATGCTGGGGCGTCCATGCCCCCTTGGGGTCAGGGCCCACTCTACTCTGAGTGTGGCCTCCTCTTGGGCTTTAGCACATGGCGCCTCGCTAATAGACATCTGCAGAGCTGCAGGCTGGGCGACACCTAACACATTCGCCAGATTTTACAATCTCCGAGTGGAGCCGACTATGTACTCGCCCCTACTGGCCGGTAATGGATTAGGCTCAGGTGTCTTCGCTTGCTCGCCATTCCACTCCTCGGACTGGATACATGCGATTCTATCCTCAGGTGAGCTTCCCAGAATCCCTGAGCTCCTCCAGCACTGTCGACGCTGACACCAGTAAGTCTGCCCACTCGCCCAGACCCTCGTGTCAGGCCAAGTGCCTCCGTGTGCATGGTTCCCCCTTTGGGCAACCCCCACACGTGTATTTCCACCATAAGCCTCCTCGAGCAGGTGTTTTCCCTTGGCAAACTTGCCTCCCCTGGGGTTAAAAGACCACCTTCAGCTGGTTCTCCAGAATCTTCCATATGCAGCCCCTAGTGGTCATATGTGTATTCTAAGTCCTCCCCATGGGCAGGCATCCTGGCGCATGTTCCCCCTGGAATATGCTTCCCAATGTACCTTGGTATTCCTATGATAAGTGGGAGCCCTTCGTCCGTACTAAGCCTTACGACAGGGAGCTCGCACTTACGCAGGGCACTGGAAGACAGCCGAGTGGCGGGATTAGATTGGGACCCCCATTCGTCAGTCACTGACGTTACTCGGAGTGACTGAACGAAAGGGAACGTCTCGGTTACATATGTAACCCTCGTTCCCTGAGGAGGGAACGGAGACGTAACGTCCCTCTGCCACTCCGCTGTACCGCTGGAACGGCCAGAGTTCAGTCTTGGCTCCTCAGCAGGTAAACATAATGCAATGTGCTTTGCGTACTTCCTTATATACCCACGCGGTGGGGCGGAGTTACGCATGCAAATTCCGCATGCCCATGGCATTGGCACTGCCATTGGGCACTTTTTTAGATCTCGAAGATGATAGGCTTCTAAGCGAAACCTCCATTCGCCAGTCACTGATGTTACGTCTCCGTTCCCTCCTCAGGGAACAAGGGTTACATATGTAACCGAGACGTTATTTACATACCGTGAAAGTTACCTCCTTTTTTGGAACCGAAAGTTGAGGTTATCTGCTAACTTACTCTTAAACATACCCAGGTATGTCACATTACCTGCTTTCTGGAATACACCCCTATATAGATATAAAAACAAGCGTGAATGTATTTAGCTCTTGGTTCTGTATGTTTCAGGAGGGACCAGAAGAAAATGTGACTCCAGCATCATCCACAGAAGAGCTGAAATGATGCTGCCATTTAATCTGTGTTACACACGCACATGCTCATGCACACAAGCACACGCACAGAGACACACACACACACACACACACACACACACACACACACACACACACACACACACACACACACACACACACAAATGCTTGGTTTTTATAAACAAGGTTGGTATGGTACAGTTACAGCATTAGCTCTTCCTTCTGTTGGAACAGTTTTCAGTCCGTCCATCTGTCCATCTCTGTACTCTAACATGCTGTTTATAGAAACTCAATGATTTCACTATGAACATGAGCACGTGTGTGTTTTTATAAAGAAGCTCAAGCTGAGTTAAGTCAGTGGTAAAAGCAAATAAACTTGAAATATAGGCTTATAAAAAATAAGAACATACATTTTAAAATGATAGTCTACTACTAAAATATATGCTCTTAAATCTCCTGCCTCTGGCTAGATAATTTTGTTTTGCATTTAGGATAGCATCTGCTATATCCTACTTCCTTGTTTATTCCCTTATCATCTCACTCTTAGAGGAAAAGGCTCTAAATGGAACTTTAAAGAGTTTTCAGACTCTTAATATATATAGAATACCTTTTAGGGTTTCCATCATGGGGTCCATCATAATTTTTTAATTCATGTTTAATTTTAATTAAATGCTATGCATTAAACAGTGTGTGTATCACTAGAAAAACATGGCATAATACTTTCATGTTTAATGGGTTAAGACATTTCTCCTTATGTTTGAAAAAACAAACATAACTTTTTTGTAACTAAGATTTTACCATGGTCAAACCATTGCACCAGGATGGAAACACAGAACAGTAAAGTCTCATTTGTTAATTTAAGTTAATGTATTAACCAACATGAACTAACCATGAGTAATACATTTTGTCAGCATTTATTAATCTTTGTTAATGTTAGTTAATAAAAAAATGTCATGTTAGTTCACAGTGCTTTAACTAATGTTAATGTTAATGATACAATTTTTAATTCATGTTAAATTTAACTAATGTTAACAAATGAGACCTTATTGTAAAGTGTTACCGATGCGTTTTCTTCATGTTTAGGCTTGTTTGTCATGTATTTTTGATGCGATTCCAGCTCTCTCATGTATTTGGGCCCCAAAGTCAAATGGTGTCAAGCGCTCATTCGTTGACTTATTTATTGGCATCAGCTGAAATGACAGAGCTGACGATGTTGTGTAAGTGCTTACAGTACCCAGGTTCAGAAGTTTGTGCTAATTCCTAATAAAGTTTAAACTGCTCATCATGCTAAAGTTCAGTGAGTGAATTCTGGACTACAGGAGTCAAAGTTGTCAAGTGTTTTTCATCTCTCAGCCGAGCCGTAAACAAGAAACATGAAGACTGTTTAGCCTGTTGTGTAACCAATTTTTGACCACAGTAATATTAAACTACCATCAACACAGGTAAGATGAGATGTTCTCCCTGTCATCACTGCATTAATAGTTGCTCAGTTTAATAAATTAATTTCTCATGACCTGCATTTTTCGGGAGTGAATTCAGTCCTTGAATGCTTTTGTCACTTCTGTAAATAACCTAACTCTGTAATGAATGTGGCCTAAACAATGCAAAAAATCATTGTCATATATAATCAACCCCAATCAGTTGGCTTAACTAAAAATAATGTGAAGTAATCAGTTAAACTTTACATTTTGATTCTGTACTACACAAACACGTTACTTCTCTTTGGGCCCTATTTTAGTGATCTGAGCGCATGGTCTAAATGTGCACTTAGGGTGTGTCCAAATCCACTTTTGCTAGTTTAACAACAGGAAAAACAGTTGGTGCATCCCTAGTCTCTTAATGAGTCATGGGTGTGTTTTGGGCGTAACGTGCAATAAACCACTCAGAGTCTCATCTCCCATTCCCTTTAAAAGCCAATTGTGCTCACACCATGGTGGTTCGCTATTTACATGTGAGCGGAAAGACTGAACGCTTCTCCAGAGGAATCCTTTTATTTTTTATATTTAAAAATGTGTGTGTGCTGCTGCGTATCCCTGTGTGTGTAATAATCAGAATGTATGCGTGTTGTGCACCGCCTATAAGCTCATATTACTAACACACTCTTTAAATAACACAAAAAATACTGCGCTATTGACTTTAGACCAGGTTTGTGTTGGTCAGATGGTTTTCAGTTCCTCATAATAGCAATGCGCCAACAATGCGCCTGAACACACCTGGTTTTCAGACCAGCACACCCATGGGTGAACAGATGCACCAGTGCATTTGATATTTAAACAATGTGGAGCTGGACGTGAAAATGATAACTGTGTCGAGCTGCAACTAGCAAAAAACACTGGCGTCACATTACGCCGGGTGTATGATAGGGCCCTGTAATTGAAATATTGACTAAATAACTCATACAATTTGATTTCATAAACATCGTAAATATATTTTGATGTTAACTGCTAGCTTGCAATAGCACACGTCTTGCATGTGGTAATGTAACTAGCAAAGATCACTTTACAGTTGCATGAGTATATAGTTAATAAGTCTTAATTTTTGCAGCCCATCCTCGACCTAATTAAACACTAACACATCTCTCCCTATAATAATCTTGTACAAAAACAGAAAATAGCTCTTAATTTCAACATTTATTCTCCTTTTATACTACAGGGTTGTTGAATGCTTGATTCTGATTGGTTGATGAACGTTCTAAGGTGTTAAATGCACGGCTAAAGTAGTTCCAGCAGGTTTTTACCGCATTAGTTCCATATCATGTTATTTCAAAGGTCCTTACAGCGACAACAGCAAAAGAACCAAAACACACAATGCTGACCAAGAAAATAAATATAGTAAACAATAGGATAAAAATTAGTACAATGCTTTTTTGCTACAATATTATGTTTTATGTATGGAAAGCACATACTCTCTTTATCCCACTCTCTCTCTCTGCGCTGCTCTGATGATTTTATCAGTAAAAGAGTATAGCAACTTAAAAGCTACATGACATTTCTCACTATAGCGAGGTAATAACAGAGCTCTTCTTGAAGCAGCTAAATGTACAGTTTCACTATTAGTGAGAGACACAGACTCAGGTCGTTCACACACACTTCATCTTCATCTCTCTCTCTCTCTCTCTCTCTAATTTTGAAATTAGCCACAGAGGCTTGGGATGAGATGTGTAAGAAATTAGTTCTACACACAAGAAGGTTAACCATAGTATAAATGGAATTATTTTACTCTGGTCTGTTAAATTATTAAAAAATAATGCACACCTGAGGTGTAACATAACCAACTCTGTGTGCATTATTTTCTAATAATACAACGTCCCTTCACCAATTAGGCCTATTCCTTACATGTAGTCTGAAGCAATGACTCCATGCTGGGAAAAACTAAACATGTTTTTTCTTTTCTTTTTTTTTCTGTTAAATACAATGAACTGTTACTAAACTGAAATTATTTAAAAGAAATTAGTTAATTTCACTCAAATATTACTCTGTTCACTTTTACAGTGATATTGCAACCTCTTTTTAGACTTTTTTAATGGTAGTGCTCAGATTCATTTTCTCAGAGGTGAACAGGTTCATTGTGCTATTTGACTGCTGACACTGCAGGCCTCGAAAATAATTAATCTGACAAAAACTGCACATGACTGACAAGACCTGCTCTGAATAAAATAATGTGTTCTGCGGAGCCCCTAAAGGGACATGGTTAAGCTTGCTGCAGTTGTCGGTTACATTACAGTATTGTACATCAGATTTCACTTTTTACGAGGCAGCTAGTAAGGAGCAATGACTGACAGGATGATATTTGGAGGATTTGGTGAGCAACAGATCCTAAGCATCATTGACGATATCTTATCTTGTAATGTGTGGTCAGAACTGCTGCTCCCTATACACAGAGTATGTGTGAACGCGAGTTGGAAAGCAAAAGTGAAAAGCAAGAGCTCATTTAAAAGTGATTTCAATAGCCCCACGTATTGATAGCAGCTCTCTGATGCCTGCAAATTATATACAATATAATAACCCAACTATATAAGTGCGAGAGAATGCGAAAGTATTGCAATATATTTTTCCCTTCCATCTCATGTCCCTTTAGGGCAGGGATTCTGCATAATTTAGCTTCAACCCTAATCAAACACACCTGAACCAGCTAATCAATGTCTTCATGATTACTAGAAGGCTACAGGCAGGTGAGTTTTATCAGGGTAGGAGCTAAACTCTGCAGGACAGTGGCCCTCCAGGACTGGAAGTGCCCACCACTGCTTTAGGGACTCTGTAGATTGTGTAATTTCCTTTCTGGACATGGTTTCCACAGATCTTGATCAACCCCTGAGCTAAAAGGCTCACTGTGCCTTGAAACGCACAGCATTATTCAGTGTGTTGACGTAATTTCCACTGAAACTGGAAGTCAGGGCAGAGCTGCTCGATATACCCCTCCCCTTTTAAAAAAATAGCCAATAGCGTTTAGTTTATCACAGCTCATCCAGAGCCGCTGTGCTCCATAAAGCCACAGTTTCCTCCTAATCTCTATGTCGCTTTAAAATACATCATTATGTGCAGAATTCAAAGGATCTGCTACATTTTCTCGATCCGCTCTGTGCTGTCGTGACTCTGGACTGTCTCGATCACATGATCCGCTCTGTGCTGTCGTGACTCTGGACCGACTCGATCACATGATCCGCTCTGTACTGTCGTGTCTCTGGACCGACTCGATCACATGATCCGCTCTGTGCTGTCGTGTCTTTGGATCGACTCGATCACATGATCTGCTCTGTGCTGTCGTGTCTCTGGACCGACTCGATCATATGATCCGCTCTGTGCTGTCGTGACGCTGGACTGACTCGATCACATGATCCGCTCTGTACTGTCATGACTCAGTGACAGTCAGAAATCTGACTGTCACTGTTATTAACAAGTTGCAGCTCTCGTGACTATTGCTAAAATTACACTTTCTGTTATGAGTAAACATGTGTGACTCACTTAAAGGTAAAATATTTCACTCTGTAATCCTCTGTAATATCAGAACTGACTAATTTGCGTCCGTGAGGTAATGTAATTAATCGCGAGCATTATCCTCTGACCGACTCTGGGTCCATGGAGGAACGAATATTTGAAATTAAGAGGTACTAAGAGAAATCTAAATTAAATCACAACTAAACTCATGATCAGCTGTTAAGTTACAAATGTAACGAATGTAACAAAGTTACAAATAATTGGAGTCAGATAAAATTATTCATGGAGTCAGATTTAAAATTCGATAACCATAAATTAAGTGAATTCAACAGAAATGCTGAAAAGGCTTACATGCAGAAGTCCTTCGACCAGGTCGTTAGATTCTGTTCTTGGGCTAACGGATGGACCTTACAAAACAATAAGACGAACTGTGTTGAGCTGGAGAACAATGATTAGTTTCTGAATATTTGAATCCAAAAATCTTACATATTGTGCCATTTAAAAGTATAGTGAAGGTCAGCAAAAACACTCAACAAAACTTATTGTACATAAAAATTTGTTTTGCTGCCTGGCGGGAACAGCACTAATGTCAGTTGTCAGCGACTCAAAACTTCACCTTTGTTAAAGGGGTATTCCTGATTCGTTCCAGAAATAAAAAGTAATAAAATCTATAGTTCCCTTTCGTTCAGTCACGTTCGACATACGTTGGAACTGACCGACGAATTGGGGATCGACTTCAGAGACCAATCTGCTTCGAGTGTATAGAAACGAGCCAATAACGTTGGCATGCGGTCCACGCACAGCCCCGCAGAGTGGGTATAAATACGGAAGTGGAATACCTCATCCTCGCTTTCAACTTTGGAGCCGAACAGTCGCGATAGAGCCGCTGTTTTCTTTCTGCAAAAGAGTGAGAAGGATTCCCTTACCTGTTAGAGTGTTGGCGCGACAGCACAGTCACCCTGTTGGTTCGCTGGGCGTTTCCTGAGTGAGTGCTCACACAGACCTGCACTATCGAGCTGTGGTGAGCCGGCGGCCATCTCCCTGAGTGCTTCAGCACTTCTAAAAGAGCTATTTCCTTCTAAAAGAGCTGCACGGTTTGACCCTGCGTTTTTTTCAAGATGTCATTCAAACCGTGTGTTTCTGGATGCCGTCGTTTTCTGTCCCCAGTTGACGGTCATGATCGCTGTCTCACGTGTTTGGGCGTTCAGCATGCTGAGGCGGCGTTCGTGAATGACTCATGTTCCCACTGCGGGAATATGACCATTGCAGTATTACGGTCTAGGCTCGAATACCTCAAACGGGGTGGAGTCCCATTGCGCATCCCCCGATCTAGCGGTCCTCTAGCGGCAAAGCAGAGGACTGCTACTTTGGTTGATGCTTTTGGTGGAGACCTGAGGGTTACTGTGAGGGCTTCCCCGATGGGTCAACAGGCTCCTTGGGCCCCTCCGCTGCGCTGGTGGAGCTTCCGCAAGAGCGGCCCGGCCCCTCCCATGGGGGGCCGGCCGTGACTTTCGGGGCTCCGGCTGAGGATATGATTACGATAGCTGCATCGGGGGATGAGCTAATGGACTCTGGAGATGAAGACTCCCTTCTCGTTGTCCCCTTCGGGTGTGGTAGCGTTGCCCGAGCCTGATTCAGAGCTCACAGCTAAGTTTTCCTGGGCCGCCGCAAGTGTCGGGCTCGAGTGGAACCCTCCACCGTGTCCTGAACCTTCGCGGTTGGACGATTGGTTTCTCGGGTCAGCCTGTGCTGGTTCTCAGCGCCCGGCCCCGGTACCTTTCTTCCCGGAAGTGCATCAGGAGCTCACGAAGTCGTGACTGGCACCCTATAGTGCCAGACACCGATCGACTGACTCCTCCATCCTCACTACCCTCGATGGTGGCGTGGCTAAAGGGTACACGGGGATTCCCCCAGTCGAGCGGTCCATGGCGATGCAACTGTGTCCCAGGTCCGCTGCAGACTGGCGGGCTAACCCGCGTCTCCCCTCCCGGGCATGTAAGTTCTCGTCCGCATTGACAGGCAAGGCTTACACAGCCTGTGGAGAGGCCACATCATCTCTGCATGCCACCTCACCCTCAGAGCGACGAAAGTCACTGCATGCACCCTGGGTCGGGCAATGTCCACCTTGGTGGTCCAGGAACGCCACCTGTGGCTAAACCTGGCAGAACTTCCCCCAGCAGTTCTCGGTGGCCCAGAAGCAGATGGAGGTGATTAAAAACCCTGTCGACGGCGGCAGCTCCTCCTGCTCGTCGCCGAGGGCGTCCCCCTGCGTCTGCCTCCGCAACTGCCCAGCCCAAGCAGCAGCCTCCACCGGGCAAGCAGCCCACAGAGAAGGGTGGCCCAGGCCAGGGACATAAGGGTCTGCTCAGAGACCCCCACCACTGAGCTCTCCAGAGTGTACCCACCAAAATCTGTTCAGTGGTACCCACCAAAATCTGGTTAAAGAAAGAGCAGTTCCCTTTGTCACTGGGCCCCAAGAGGGTCAGGTCGGCAGTGTACGACGCCCCCAGGCCTTGTCACTCCTCTCCTTCCCTCTTATCGCCAGGGGGCGGCAGTGGGCGGCTCAGTACGTGCGTTATTATTCTCCACTTGTGTTCCCAGCAATGGCGAACACTGTTGAGCTCCTCCATCACCCCTTCGGTGTCAGATGTGGTGGCCATCTGACACCAGGCCTACACCCGTATGCTTGTGGAACGTGTGTGTAGGCTGGGTGTCCATATGTTGTGGTTCCCTAACGGCGACCCCATATGTGTATTCTCCACGGTACCAGCTACCCTACTCGGCTAGCCCCGTGTCTTTCCCTCGACAGAGCCCGCTCTGTCGTCCCTGGGGTGTTCTTTCCCCCCTGGGATCAGGTTGGATCCACCCCAGGGACCGCCATAGGTAGCACTACCCTGATGGGCTAGTCCCTATGTGTATTCTGCCACTCCTCCTTCTGTCGAAGGACGTGGCTCCGCAGCGTTCCGTCTCCAAGATGGGCACGCTTTCCCAGTGTTATCCAATAGTCACTCTGAGTGGGTCTTGCAGGAAAACAGCTGTGATGGACCTTCCTGGTTTGGAGCCCTGACTTCCGCCCCAAAATCAAATCAAATCAAATCAAATCACCTTTATTTATATAGCGCTTTTAACTAGTCCAATTGTTTCAAAGCAGCTTCACATTGTTAACAGGAAAATAATGCAACATAATTTGTACAGCCGTTCTGGTGAAACGATGATGTTATCCAGCTAATTTCAAGTATCATATAGTGTCAATGTGGGTAGATCGGTAATATAGATGAAATTTAGGTGTCCCCAACTGAGCAAGCCAAAAGCCAGAGGCAACGGTGGCAAGGAACCAAAACTCCTTCAGGGTCAGAATGGAGAAAAAAACCTTGGGAGAAACCAGGCTCAGTCGGGGTGCCAGTTCTCCTCTGGCCGACAGTGTATGATTATAATTCTGGCAACATTGCAGGTCTTAATTCATATTAGGTAAATAGATATTCATAAGATTATTCGAAAGATTGGAGTCGTCACGCCGAAGATGGGTTTAATGAGGATGTTGTGTCGATGCGGCATTTACGGGGGGAGTTTATTTGACACGCTCTCTGCAGACATTTCAGGGATGCGTTGGTCATGTCCAGGCGCAGGTCCACCATCTGATCTGGATACGGCCCGGATCCGGCTGACTGCAGTAAACCTCGGGATAAACAGAGAGACTAACATTAGCGTAGATGCCATTCTTCTTATGATGTAACGAGTACATAAGGTATTATGGGAAGTGTTCCCGGTTCCGGCTGACCTAGTTAATGCAGCCTAACAGTCATTTACTGATTTGAATAATAGAAATTGACAAAATTTTTTTTTTTATGTGTAAGCCATAGTAAAGAGATGCGTTTTTAGTCTAGATTTAAACTGACAGAGTGTCTGCTTCCCGAACAATGCTAGGAAGACTGTTCCAGAGATTAGGCGCTAAATAGGAAAAGGATCGACCGCCTGCAGTTGATTTTGATATTCTAGGTATTATCAACTGGCCAGAGTTTTGAGACTGCAATAGACGTGATGGAGTATAATGCGTTAAGAGTTCGCTCAAGTACTGGGGAGCTAAACCATTTAGTGCTTTGTAAGTAATAAGCAAAATTTTTAAATTTATACGATGTTTAATAGGGAGCCAGTGCAGTGTTGACAGAACCGGGCTAATATGGTCATACTTCCAGCTGGAGTTTGTTTATTAAGCGAGCAGGGCAACCACCCAGTAAAGCATTACAATAATCTAGCCTTGAGGTCATGAACACATGAATTAACTGTTCAGCATTTTGCATTGAAAGGATGTGCCGTAATTTAGATATATTTTTTAGATGGTAGAATGCAATTTTACAGATGTTAGAAACGTGGCTTTCAAATGAAAGATTGGTATCAAAGAGCACACCCAGGTTCCTAACTGACGACAGAGTTTTTTTGTCCAATAATTAAAAATTCATTTTTTTCTGAATTAAGTTGCAGGAAATTACTAGACATCCAATGTTTTATATCAGCTATGCATTCCGTTAATCTTGTGAATTGGTAAATTTCGTCAGGGTGTGAAGAAATATAGAGCTGAGTATCGTCAGCATAACAGTGAAAACTAATGCTATGCTTCCTAATGATATCTCCCAGTGGTAGCATGTACAGGGTGAAGAGCAACGGTCCTAGCACTGAGCCCTGCGGTACTCCATACTGAACTTGTGATCGGTGTGACATCTCTTCATTTACTGCTACAAACTGATAACAGTCAGATAAGTATGATTTAAAACATGCCAATGCAATTCCGCTAATGCCAACATAATTTTCAAGTCTATTCAAAAGAATGTTGTGGTCGATAGTATCGAGTGCAGTGCTAAGATCGAGTAACACTAATAGAGTGATACAACCACGATCGGATGATAAGAGTCAATCATTTGTAACTCTGATGAGAGCAGTCTCAGTACTATGATACGGTCTAAATCCTGACTGGAAATCCTCACAGATACCATTTCTTTCTAAAAAGGAACATAATTGTGAAGACACTGCCTTTTACAGTTTTTTTGACAGAAAGGGTAGATTTGAGATAGGCCTAAAATTGACTAATTCTGTAGGATCAAGTTGAGGTTTTTTAATAAGTGGTTTGATAATAGCCAACTTAAAAGTTTTCGGTACATATCCTAATGACAAAGATGAGTTAATGATATTAAGGAGAGGATCTATGACCTCTGTTAGCATCTCTTTTAATAGCCTCGTCGGTATAGGGTCGAGCATACATGTTGTTGATTTGGATGATTTTAACGAGTTTAGCCAATTCTTCCTCTCCTATAGCAGTGAATGAATGTAATTTTTTCTCAGTGACACAACAATGCTCTATCTGATGTGATACTGTAGTAGACAGTTGCATGGTTATAATTAAATTTTCTTCCTAATATTATCGATCTTACACGTAAAGGAGTTCATAAAGTCATTACTGCTGTGCTGTTTACAACCATCGGAAGTAGAAGCTTTATTTTTGGTTAACTTAGCCACTGTATCAAATAAATACCTAGGGTTGTGTTTGTTTTCTTCTAAGAGAGTCGAGAAATAAGCAGATCTAGCAGTTTTTATGGCCTTTCTGTATGCGATCATGCTCTCTTTCCATGAATTTTACATTTCACTGCCGGTTGTATATTCTGTATATAACTGTGTATGTGACAAATATAACTCTTGAATGAATTGCGAAAAACCTCTAGTTTTGTTTTCTTCCAGCTGCGCTCCATTTTCCTGGCTGCTGTTTTAAGGGCCCGGGTGTGCTCATTGTACCACGCCGTTGGACTATTTTCTTTAATCTTCTTTAAGCGCCGGGGAGCAACTGTGTCTAAAGTGCTGGAAAAAAGAGAGTCAGTAGTTTCTGTTACAAAATCGAGTTCCTCTGGGCTATCTGGAATGCTGAGGAGATGAAACTGATGAGGAAGATTATTTAAAAAGCAATCTTCAGTGATAGTTCTGCCATATTTGAAGCGAGGGGACGGCTTTGCAGCCTTAGCTAAATTAAGTATACATGATATTAGGTAATGATCTGAGATGTCGTCACTCTGCTGCAGAATTTCAACGGTATCAACATTTATTCCATGTGACAATATTAGGTCTAGAGTATGATTAAGGCGATGAGTGGGTCCTGAAACGTGTTGCCTTACTCCAATAGAGTTTAGAATGTTTCTAAGTGCTAATCCCAATGCGTCTTTTTCATTATCTACATGGATATTAAAATCACCAACAATTAGTACTTTATCTGCAGCCAGTACTAACTCGGATAGAAAGTCAGCAAATTCTTTGATAAAGTCTGTATTGTGCCTGTATACAGTAGCCAGCACAAATGTCAAACGGGATTTATCAGTTACACTACATAATGCTACATAAAGCACCAAAACTTCAAAAGAATTATATTTGAAACTAGACTTCTGAGTAATACTGAATATATTATTATAAATTGCAGCAACCCCTCCCCCTTTACCTTTCAGACGCGGCTCGTGTTTATAACAACAATCTTGTGGGGTGGACTCATTTAAAGTAATGTAGTCGTCAGGTTTTAGCCATGTTTCTGTCAAACACAGCACATCTAGATTATTATCTGTTAACAATAAGTGCTTTTGGGGAAAGGGATCTAATATTCAGCAACCCAAGCTTTATCATTTGATTATCTGTATTACATCTGTTGTTTATTTGTTGGACATCAATTAAGTTTTTACTGTTGAATGGTCTTGATGGTTTTTTGTATTTAATTCGGGGAACAGACACAGTCTCTATGTGATAATATCTAGGTGAAAGAGTCTCTATGTGTTGGGATTTATCTGACTTCTGTAACGGGAGACAGCTAGCAGACAGTCGGGTAAGCCAGTCCGTCTGCTTCCTGACCTGGGCCCCAGTTAGTCAAGGTTTAGGTCTAAGACTATATGCCAAATTACTAGAGAGAAGAGCGGCACCACTCCAAGAAGGATGGATGCCGTCCCTCTTCAACAGGTCAGGTCTGCCCCTAAAGCTTTTCCAATTGTCTATGTCTGTGTATGTTATTTTGCGTACACCACTTAGACAACCAGCCATTGAGTGATGATAGTCTGCTAAGTATCTCATCACTCCTTTTAACAGGACCAGAACAAAAAACTGCATCTGCCATCATACTTGCGAGTTTACACACCTCTTTAATGTTAATTTTGGTGATCTCCAACTGGCGAAGTCAAACATCGTTAGTGCCGACGTGAATAATAATCTTAGAGAATTTACGATTAGCTTTAGCCAGCACTTTTAAATTTGCTTTGATGTCAGGCTCCCGGTAAACATGTGACTATGGTGGCTGGTGTCTCTATTTTCACGTTCTGTGTAATAGAATCACCAATATCTAGGGCACTTTCAACAGGATTCTCAGTGGGTGCGTCACTGAGTGGGGAGAACTTGTTTGATGTTCTAATCCGCGACTATGCCGCCTCACCGTTACCCAACTGCCCTGCTGCATGGGCTCTGCAGCCAGAACCGAACAATGTACAGAGTTCACTAAGCTAGTAGCATCCAAAGCAGTGTCTAAAGCTGTTACATTCTCACTACTCTCAAATAAAGTCTGGATGCGTGTCTCTAATTCTGAAATCTTCTCCGTCAGCCTGACTATCTCCTTACATTTATCACATGTGAAACCCTGTTCGCCAACGGAGACAGATACACTAAACATGAAACATGCGGTGCAAGTGACAATGACTGGAGAAGAAGACATGGCTTACCGTATTTGTTGATTTATCCAACTTACCAATGTTGTTTGATGGAGTCTATTTACTAATCCAACTCACCACAGTTGTTTAGTGAACTCAGAAAACAAGAAACCCGGGTGCAGAGAGGATCAGTTCCTCGGTCAGTTCCAACATGCGTCGAATGTGACCGACTGAAAGGGAACGTCTCGGTTACGTACAGTAACCCTCGTTCCCTGAAGGAGGGAACGGAGACGTACGTCCCGTCGCCAGGTGCTGTGCTTCACTGAAGGACTGAGTCACTTCGGCTCCTCAGTTGGAAAAGTGAGTATGCGGTATTCCACTTCCGTATTTATACCCGTGCTGCGGGGCGGGGCATGGACCGCATGCCAACATTATTGGCTCGTTTCTATACACTCGAAGCAGATTGGTCTCTGAAGTCGATCCCCAATGCGTCAGTCAGTTCAGATGTACGTCTCCGTTCCCTCTTTCAGGGAATGAGGGTTACCATACGTAACCGAGACGTTCCCTTTCAGTCGGTCACCGACGAATTGGGATCCCCACTTTGGTGTTACTGACTATGGGAAGTGAGCACACATCAAGATACCAGCTCTACACGTAAGCTAGCGAATGTGTTGGGTGTCACCCAGCCCGCAGCTCTACAAATATCTGCCAGCGAGGCGCCACGAGCCAGCGCCCAGGAAGAAGCTACACCCCTGGTGGGGTGGGCTCTTAACCCGAGCGGGCAGGGCACGTCTTGGGTTTCATACGCCAAGATGATGTCATCTACTATCCAGTGGGCCATCCTCTGCTTAGAGACAGCCTTTCCCTTCTGCTGTCCTCCGTAACAGACGAAGAGCTGCTCTGAGGTCCTGAAGCTTTGCGTTCTGTCCACGTAAGTCCACAAGGCACGGACGGGACAGAGAAAAGCTAGGGCTGGGTCTGCCTCCTCCGAAGGCAGGGCTTACAGGTTCACCACCTGGTCCCGGAAGGGAGTGGTGGGAACCTTGGGCACATATCCAGGCCGGGGTCTCAGGATTACGTGAGAGTTACCAGGCCCGAATTCCAGGCACGGTTCGTCGACCGAAAATGCCTGCAGGTCCCCTACCCTCTTGATGGAGGCCAATGCAGTCAGGAGTACTGTCTTCAGAGACAGAATTTTTAACTCAGCTGACTGCAAAGGCTCAAAGGGAGGCCTCTGCAGTGCGGCCAGCACCAGAGACAGGTCCCAAGAGGGTCCCAAGAGGATTCAGTCTCCTCGCCCCCCTCAGTAACCTGACGATCAGATCGTGCTTCCCTAAGGACTTTCCGCCTACGAGGTCATGATTGGCGGCGATAGTGGCCACATAAACTTTGAGGGTGGAGGGAGGCAGCCTTCGCTCCAACCTGTCTTGTAGGAAGGAAAGCACAGAACTGACCGAACACCTTCGGGGGTCTTCTCGGCGAGAAGAGCACCATTCGACGAACAGGTTCCACTTCAACGCATAGAGGTGCTGTCGCGGAAGTAATGGTGTCCACCACAGCTTGTGGCAGACCGCCTAGAACCTCCGCGTCCCATCCAGGGACCAGACATGCAGTTTCCAGAGGTCTGGACGCGGGTGCCAGAGGGTGCCCCGTCTCTGAGTCAGGAGGTCCTTCCTCAGAGAAATGGGCCAAGGAGGTGCTGTCGCGAGGAGCACTAGTTCCGGGAACCAAGTCCTGTTGGGCCAGTACGGAGCGACCAACAGGTCTTGCTCCTCGTCCTCCCTGACCTTGCACAGTGTTTGTGCAAGAAGGCTCACTGGGGGGAACGCATATTTGTGTAGGCCCCGGGGCCAGCTGTGTGCCAGCGCATCCGAGCCGAGGGTCCCCTTGGTCAGGGAATAGAACAGCTGGCAGTGGGTGGAGTCTGGGGCGGCAAACAGGTCTACCTGCGTGGCCCCAAAGCAACTCCAGATCAGCTGGACCACCTGGGATAGAGTCTCCACTCTCCCGGGAGCACTGGCTGTCGTGAGAGCTCGTTGGCCGCACGATTGAGCAGGCCCGGAATATGAATGGCACGAAGTGACCTCAAATGCTCCATAGGAAGAGATGGCGGGCGAGTTGTGACATGCGACGGGAGCGTAGACCACCCTGTTTGTTGATGTACGTAATGGCCGCAGTGCTGTCCGTACAGACCAGAACGTGCTTGCGGCGTTTTGAAGCAGCTGAGTGCAAGACGAACTGCTAACAACTCCAGGGAATTGATATGCCATTGCAGTTGGGGCCCCGTCCACAGACCGGATACTGCAAGCCCATTGTACATGGCACCCCAGCCGGTGGATGAGGCATCCGTGGAGACAACAGCATGCGTGGACACTTGTTCTAGAGGCACTCCTGCCCGTAGAAATGAAGGGTCCGACCACAGGCTGAAGGTTTGACGGCATCTCGGCGTCACTTGGACACGGAGAGTTCCGCTGCGCCACGCCCATCTCGGGACCCGGTCGTGGAGCCAGCGTTGAAGCGGTCTCATATGAAGCAATCCCAGCGGCGTTACTGTGGCTGCGGATGCCATATGCCCCAGGAGCCTCTGAAAATGTTTCAGTGGTACCGCTATCCTGCGTTTGAACGAATTCACGCAGTTCAACACTGACTGGACGCGCTCCTTGGTGAGGCGCGCTGTCCAGGTGACCGAGTCTATCTCTATCCCGAGAAAAGAGATCCTCTGCGAGGGGCAGAGTTTGCTCTTCTTTCAGTTGACCTGAAGCCCCAACTGGCTGAGGTGACGGAGCACCATGTCCCTGTGTTTTATTTTTATTTTTTTAATAACATAAATGCAGCCCTGGTGAGCAGAAGAGACTTCTTTAAGAGCATTATAAAATCTTACCGTTCTCAAACTTTTGACTGGTAGTGTATACTTGAATACTTAACACTGAATTATACAAAAATAACACTGGAGTGTCCACATATTCCCTGGAAAACACTGTGGAGATATACAGAGACAGTCACATTTCACACATTAAAATATGACATTTCGAAACTAAATACATTTGCGCTTTATAGCAATGACACTTGATTAAAACAAACAAACAAACAAACAAGAAAATGGACAATTTATGGTCTCACCACAAGATGTCATGATTTTCCAGTAAAGAGACACCTTTGTGTGCACACATATGCATTTTAAACAGAAAATGTAATTTTCTAATAGAATCTGTAGATCTTAAACTTTAATATGAATGTTTAAGTGGTTGTGTCACAAGCCGGCTTATGCATGACTGATCCTGCATTTGGGCCTTCGCTCGTTTGACTGTAAATGATCTGACTGAACACTGATGACCCACGAGTTAATTAGTCAGAGAAGATCATTACAGATGCCTCATGACAGGCTTTCCCATATAAACCTCCTTTACAATGTGGACTGTCAATCCAAGAGCCTCATCAACCGCTGTGGAATCAAACCCGGACCCCTAAAAGGTACAACGATTTAATTTAACCATCAGGTCAATCTGTCCATTAGTGAAGAATGACTTTCTGCTTTTGTATATATTAGTATTTGCTCAGTAAATCGTTTTGAAGCTTCACTGTACACTGTAAAAACTCATTTTTGTGCAATATTATTGGAGTATGTTTTACAAGAAAATTTCAGTATTTCTACTTCAATATTTCTCAATATGTTACGTGGCATTATTTGTGGAATTGCAATTCCTGAGTGAAAATAGTTTTAAAGTAAATCCTACACCATTTCCCCCCAGTGCAGTGACCCCAAAACATATTTAGAAACTTAAAACATTGATTGCTATCTAATGTAATGACATCAAGACGTGACATCTATTTTAAAGGAAGCCCACACATCAGTTTCAGTTGTTTAGATTTATTTTGTAGCTGTTGTACTCTCAGGACGCTTGTTGTTCTGTGCACGTATTCCTGATTGAGTTCGTGCAGTGCTGTGGCAGGCCTGCATTCAATAAAACCATATTTGGCTCTCAGGGACACAATGGAGCGCCCGGTCCAGTGCTCAAAACAGCATTGCACAAGCCGTCTTGACATTTTGTCACTTGCTGTGCTCTTGTGCTGATAAGGGTGAGATTTTAATGCCGTGTGCGGCTCCATTTATACAGAAGCAGGTCAGTGTGAGTGAGTGTACAGGCTCTTAATGCAGAACTCGTTCAGTGGCGTCTTTGCGTTTACCGTATATCTGGAACATTTAGGCCTTGATTTATCTCAATGCTTATCCCAGCTAACCAAAAATATGTTCTTAGAACTTTTTGCTAACATTCTCGTTTGGTTATGAAACATTATTTCCGAAAGTTCTGTTCGGAATGTCCAGTTTTTTAAATTGGTTATAGGAATGTTAAAGGAACATTCTATGTTATCATCCTTCAAACATTATGGGAATGTTACTTTTGAACGTTTTCTGAACATTCTGAAGTAGTAACATTTAAAAAACTAAAAACATTTCAGAAAAAAATGTTCCATGAATAATGTATAAATATCGTTTCTGTGCAGACATTTTGAGAACATAACAGCAAACTTTGAGAGCTTAAAAGGCATGAACCAACCCAACCAGCTACGAGGAGAATCACAATATTACAAACTTTGATTTTAATCAAAAAATCGGACAAAAATACAAAGGTACAAGACTGTGTGCTTAACGGCTTTATTGTGAGAAAAAACTAAATTAAAACTCTCCAGGCACCAAATACGAGTTAAAATCGGTCTTCGTGAGTATATAAAACTAAACATTCCAGGGCTCAACATTAACGCTTGTCCGGCGGGACAAGTGGATTTTTTTGAAGGGGCAAGTGAAAGAGAATTTTACTTGCCCGACCGGACAAGAATCCTGATGAAAACGTCAAAAAATAATAACGTCTCGGTTACGTATATAACCCTCGTTCCCTGAAGGAGGGAACGGAGACGCCACGTCGGAGTACCGACGAATAGGAATCTCGCCGCGAGCCAATCTACTTCGAGTGTAACTAAAACGAGCCAATGCACATTGGCATGCAATGATTGCACCAGGTGCTCATGCCACGCTGTGCGGGTATAAATGAGACACAGGTGATTGCATCAAATTAGCATTTTGCTGAGGAGCCGAGTAGGTAGGCAGGCACCCCAGCAGGGTACAGAGGACATGGCGACGGGGCGTGGCGCCTCCGCCCTCCTTCAGGGAACGAGGGTTACATACGTAACCGAGACGCTCCCATTCAGTCGGTCACTCTCGACGCCACGTCGGAGTACCGACGAATAGGAATCCCTACCAAAGTGCCATGGCCTCTGCCCCCTTCCAGTGCCCAGTGTGAGCCACCTGAGCTCTCTTACCTGATGAGACGGGGCTCACACCAGGAAGTCCATCACTGCTGTTCCGCATGACCCTGTTCAGTGATTATTGGATGACACTGGGAAAGCGTGCCCCAGAAAAGGGGCCGCTGCGGAGCCCACATCGCACCCGGAGGAGTTATGTGGAGTACAAAGCTGAGCCGTAGCCCGCAAGGGAGGAGGGGGCTCAGTCCCGGTGACGGGAAGGCTCTCCCAAGGGGAAAGACACGGGCTTCCCGTAGGAGCGACCGTGGAAGAAATATGGGATCCCCGCAGGGTCACTCATATAAGCCCAGCCCATTACCGGTTCTCAAGGATTCAGCGGCAGGGGCCTGATGCCCGACGCCCGCGACGTCCGGCACCGAGGAGATGGAGGACTCACAGAGTTTGCTTCTGGAGAATAAGAGCGCCGAGCGCAGCAAGCCGACAAGAGCCGGGCCTCTCAGTGCTTCTACCCGCTTGAGGTGAGAACACAGGAGGAGACCGGCTCTACACGTAGGCTATAGAATCTAGCGAACGTGTTGGGTGTCGCCCAGCCCGCAGCTCTACAGATGTCTGACAGCGAGGCGCCACGTGCCAGCGCCCAGGAGGATGCAACACTTCTAGTAGAGTGTGCTCGCACTCCCGCGGACAGGGCACACCTTGTGCTTGGTAAGCCAAGGTGATGGCATCCACTATCCAGTGGGCCATCCTCTGCTTGGAGACAGCCTTTCCCTTCTGCTGGCCTCCGTGACAGACAAAGAGCTGATCTGAGGTTCTGAAGCTTTGAGTTCTATCCACGTAGATCCGCAGAGCGCGGACGGGACAGAGCAAAGCTAGGGCTGGGTCTGCCTCCTCCGGGGGCAGCGCTTGCAGGTTCACCACCTGGTCCCTGAAGGGAGTGGTAGGAACCTTGGGCACATAGCCAGGCCGGGGCCTTAGTACCACGTGGGTATTACCCGGCCCGAACTCTAGGCACGATTCGTCGACCGAAAATGCCAATGCAGCCAACAGCAAAGTCTTCATAGACAGAATCTTTAGCTCTGCTGACTGCAAAGGCTCAAATGGGGCATTCTGGAGTGCTCGGAGCACCAGAGCAAGATCCCAAGAGGGTATGGAGGGGGGTCGAGGAGGATTTAACCGTCTCGCCCCCCTAAGGAACCTGACGACCAGGTCGTGCTTCCCAACCGACTTACCTTCTACGTGGTCGTGATAGGCGGATATAGCAGCAACATAGACCTTGAGGGTGGAGGGTGACAGCCTACGCTCCAACCCTTGTTGCAGGAAGGAAAGCACAGACGTGATCGAACATCTTCGGGGGTCCTCTCGGCGAGAAGAACACCACTCGGACGAACAGGTTCCACTTCGAGGCGTAAGCCTGTCTTGTAGACGGTGCACGTGCCGAAGTGATGGTGTTAACTACCTCTTGGGGTAAGTCACCTAGAACCTCCGTGTCCCGTCCCGGGGCCAGACATGAAGCTTCCACAGGTCTGGACGCGGGTGCCACAGGGTGCCCCGTCTCTGAGTCAGAAGGTCCTTCCTCAGAGGAATCGGCCAAGGAGGGGCTGTCGCGAGGAGCATAAGTTCTGGGAACCAGGTCCGGTTGGGCCAGTACGGCGCCACCAACAGGAGCTGCTCCTCGTCCTCCCTGACCTTGCACAGTGTCTGTGCAAGTAGGCTCACTGGGGAAACGCATATTTGCGCAGCCCCTGGGGCCAGCTGTGTGCAAGGGCATCCGTGCCGAGTGTACCCTCGGTCAGCGAATAGAACCACTGGCAGTGGGACGTTTCTGGGGAAGCAAACAGGTCGACCTGTGCCACCCTGAAACTGTCTCCCGATCGCTGAACCAACCTGGGGTGGAGTCGCCACTCCCCTGGGAGCGCAGCTCGTGAGAGCTCGTCGGCCACACGGTTGCGCACACCAGGGACATGAATGGCCTGAAGCGACCTCAGACACTTCTGACTCCAGAGGAGGAGATGGCGGGCGAGTTGCGACATGCGACGGGAGCGCAGACCACCTTGTCGGTTGATATACGCAACAGCCGCAGTGTTGTCCGTGTGGACCAGTACATCTTTGCCCCGTAACCGCCCTTTGAGGCGGCTCAGAGCAAGATGTACTGCTAGCAACTCGAGGCAATTGATGTGCCAATGCAGGTGCGGGCCCGTCCAAACCCCTGACACTGCATGCCCGTTGTACGTGGCTCCCCAGCCCATGGCGGAGGCATCCGTGAAAACCACAGTATGCCTGGACACCTGTTCCAGGGGCAAAGGAACTGTTCCTGTTCCTCCCGCCCAAAGGAACGAAGGGTCTGACCACGGACTGAAGGACTGGCGACAGGCCGGTGTGATGCTCACCCGGTGAGTGCCGCGTTGCCACACCCATCTCGGGACTCGGCCGTGTAGCCAATGCTGAAGCGGTCTCATATGAAGCAGGCCGAGCGGCGTTACTGCCGCCGCGGCTGCCATATGCCCCAGGAGCCTCTGAAACCGTTTCAGTGGAACCGCCATCCTGCCCTGAAACGTGTTCAGGCAGTTCAGCATCGACTGGACATGCTCCTCTGTGAGGCGCGCTGCCTGCTCGACCGAATCCAACTCCATACCGAGAAAAGAGATCCTCTGCCCGGGGGCGAGTTTGCTCCTTTCCCAGTTGACACGAAGACCCAACTGGCTGAGGTGTCTGAGCACCAGGTCCCTGTGTTCGCACAACTGATCCCAGGACTGTGCTGGAAAGAGCCAGTCGCCGAGATAGTTGAGGATGCGAACGCCCCGTTCTCTCATGGGCACGAGGGCCCCTCCGTGACTTTCGTAAAGACATGGGGACAGGGCCAGCCCGAAGGGCAGGACTTTGTACTGATATGCTCAACCCTCGAACGCAAAGCGCAGAAATGGCCTGTGTCGAGGAAGGATCGAGACATGAAAGTGCGCTGTCCTTCAGGTCGACCGCTGCAAACCAATCTTGGGGACGGATGCATTCGAAAATGCGCTTCTGCGTGGGCGTCTTGAACGGTAGCTTGTGGAGGCTCCGATTCAGGACTCGCAGGTCCAAGATTGGCCGTAACCCACCGGCTTTCTTGGGTACAATGAAGTACGGGCTGTAGAGGCCGGTCTTCATATCGGCTGGAGGGACCGGCTCTATCGCGTCCTTCGCCAGCAGGACAGCGATCTCCACACACAGGACATGGGCATCTGCAGCATTCACCGAAGTGAAGCGGATGCCCCTGATCCTGGGGGAGCGCCAGGCGAACTGAATCGCGTAGCCGAGCCTGATGGTCCAAATGAGCCAGCGAGACGGACCGAGGAGCACTAGCCAGGCTCCCAGGGACCGTACAAGCAGGACCATAGGGACCACCGCGCACCCACCGTGGGGCAGCGAGGTGGAATGCAGGTACCGGACTGGGGCGGCTGTCTCGTGGAGGCGGCCTGCAGCGAGGTGAGAGTGTGCCGTGCAACACTTACCTGATTCCACAGGTGGGCAGCAGGAACATGAGGGGGTTGTCCACTGCTGCCCGCTGGCGAAGAGGAGGATGAGTGTGGTCCGGCGCCTGACCGGCCACAACTCTCCGAGCCCCTGCGGACCCGGAGATGGAAGGAACTGCTCTTGTGTTGAGAATTTGGGTACCGCTGGGGCTGAAGCCCAGCGGCGGAACAGAGACAAAATGGAACACAAGATTCTCCTCCCGGCCCTCCACCGGGGGATGGAGCGGTGTGGTCACCATCTCCAGAAGAGCAGTCCTCCTCACCTCCGGGTCGCCCGTCTCGTGACAGCCTGCCCTTGGCCTTGCCTCCCCTCTTGGCAGGCGTCTGGACGGGTAGGGCGGCCTGCTTGCGCCCGGCTCCACAACGCCGCTTGGGTGGAGGCTGCTGCTGCGGCGCAGGAGTGGAGGCAGACGCAGGCGGCCGCCCTCGGCGACGAGCAGGCTGAGGCGCTGCCGGCGGCGGGGTGGAGACAGCAGCTGACCGCCGAGGCAGAATGTGACTGACCGCCTCAGTCTGCTTCTGTGCGGCCGAGAACTAATGGGCGAAGTTCTGGGCCGCGTCGCCGAAGAGGAGACGGGGGAGTTAAGGAACCTGACTTTGTCTGTCTCCCTCATGTCCGCCAGACACAGCCAGAGGTGGCGTTCCTGGACCACCATAGTGGACATCGCACGACCCACGGCCCGCGCCGTAACCTTCTCGCCGCACGAAGCGCGAGGTCCGTTGCGGTTCTCAGTTCCTGGAGAACTGCGGATCGTGACCACCCTCGCAAGGTCTTCAGAGCCGGGCCTGATGGACCTGCAACAACGCCGTGGCGTGTAAAGCGGAGCCTGCCTCTCCACAAGCCAGGTAGGCCTTCCCGATCAGATCGGATGAGTACCTACAGGCCCCGGAGGGAAGACACGGGTTCCCCTGGAAGTGGAGTTAGGCACAGTTGCATAGCAACGGCCCGTTCCACGGGGAACCTGCGTGTATCCTTTGCAGGTCCGCCATCGAGGGTGGTGAGGAGGAGGATCCACTAGGCCGGTTTCGGGCAGTAAAGGTGCCGTCCACGACCTTGTGAGCTCCTCGTGCACCTCCGGGAAAAAAAGGCACCGGGTGGGGCGCTGAGAACCAGCACGGGCCACCCCGAGAAACCAATCATCCAGCCTTGAGGATTCGGGACATGGTGGAGGGTTCCACACGAGCCCGACTCTCTCGGGCGGCCCGGCAAGCATAGCCATCATCTCCGGATCAGTATCGGGCACAGCGGGTCTACCCGGAGGAGCCCCCTGCGCCGACACATCCTCTCCAGAGAGTTCTGACCCTCCCTCCGATGCAGCGATGGACATCTGGTCCTCAAGGGGAGCCCCAAAGGATACGGATGGTCCACATCTCGTGGATGGCCCACCGCGTTCCAATGGCAGCTCTACTGGCTGCGGAGTGCGAGAGGGATGAGGGTTCCCCGGGGGTTGGTTCCTTGGGGGAAACGCGCTCACCATAACCCTCAAATCAGCCGGGCTACTGCCTGAAGTAACTCTCTGAGGAGAGTTAGATTGCGGCAGAGGCACAGAGGCTCCGCCCCTTGCGAGACGGAGCCGCGATCGCAACTCCGAGATGGTCATGTTCCGCAGTGAGAACATGATTCATCCACCAGCGCTGCCTCAGCGTGCTGAACGCCCAAACACGAGATACAGCGCTGATGACCATCCTCGGGTGACAGGAAACCACCGCATCCAGAAACACACAGATAGAATGTCATCTTGAAAAAGCGCAAGCTCTATCTGTGTAAGCTCTTTCAGAAGGATGCTCTCCTTGGTGCTGAAGCACGCAGGGGAGGGTCGCGGCGACACCGTCAGGGATAGTGCAGCCTGACGTGCGCTCTCTCACACGAAGGCGCTCTCTTACCAGCCGTGGGAACGGCTTTTTAGCGCTCTCCACCTAGCGCACCGAACCGACTGTGAGAACAGCCTTTGTGATCGTTCTTTTCAAACAACAAAGAGAGATGATCGGAAAACCACACGACCCGCTGCTGTGCCGTCACACCAACACCGAATGAAGAGATCGCTTCCGAAAGGCGGCTTCCGTCTTCAGTCAGGACTGCGAAGTAAGGAGTGATATCTGTAGTAACCATCTACCACTCGGCTCCGAAGCAAAATGCTAATTTGATGCAATCACCTGTGTCTCATTTATACCCGTACAGCGTGGCATGAGCACCTGGTGCAATCATTGCATGCCAATGTGCATTGGCTCGTTTTAGTTACACTCAAGTAGATTGGCTCGCGAGCGAGATTCCTATTCGTCGGTACTCCGACGTGGCGTCGAGAGTGACCGACTGAATGGGAACTAGGGAATCACCAAATTGCAAGAATGATTCTGCAGTCATTTAGTGTAATTGGCGATCGATGGTGGATAATAATATATATAATGTATTGCGCTGTTCATGCTTGCACAGCCTCTCAAGGAGAAATCACAACAAAGTTAACATAGTTTTTATATTTATAACCACATATGATAGCCTACAGTTAAGCAACATGGCAAGAGTGCTGTTTTCCTGAATACCATCACGACTGAAAATGACACTGATTTCATATGACAGTTCCATAAACAATTAATTAAAATTAAGTCACTTACATTTTAGATGCAATATTGACTGTTTTAGTTAGATTTCAGCAGCAAAGATAGTTCCAAACAAAGATCACAGCAGAACCATAACGCATCTCACAGCAACAGTGTTACTGAATGATTCAGCGTTTTGAATGAATCGATTAAAAGTTCAAGTTCTTTCAGGCAGATTTGTAAGATCTTTAGTTGATTGGAACTTCTTAATTATTGCCCTGATGGTGGAAATGGGAATTGTCAGTGCTTTAGCTGTTTTCCTACAGCCACTTTCTATTTCGTGAAGCTAAACAATCTTTTGCTGCACTTCAGGGGTGTATTCCAGAAAGCAGGTTATGTGACATACCTGGGTATGTTTAAATCAAATCAAATCACCTTTATTTATATAGCGCTTTTAACAAGTCCAATTGTTTCAAAGCAGCTTCACATTGTTAACAGGAAAATAATGCAACAGAATTTGTACAGCCGTTCTGGTGAAAAGGTGATGTTATCCAGCTAATTTCAAGTATCATATAGTGTCAATGCGGGCAGATCGGTAATATAGATGAAATTTAGGTGTCCCCAACTGAGCAAGCCAAAAGCCAGAGGCAACGGTGGCAAGGAACCAAAACTCCTTCAGGACCAGAATGGAGAAAAAAACCTTGGGAGAAACCAGGCTCAGTCGGGGTGCCAGTCCTCCTCTGGCCGACGAACAAACAGTGTATGAATATAATTCTGGCAACATAGCAGGTCTTAATTCATATTAGGTAAATAGATATTCGTAAGATTATTCGAAAGATTGGAGTCGTCACGCCGAAGACGGGTTTAATGAGGATGTCGTGTCGATGCAGCATTTACGGGGGGGAGTTTATTTGACATGTTCTCTGCAGACATTTCAGGTATGCGTTGGTCATGTCCAGGTGCTGGTCCACCATCTGATCTGGATACGGCCCGGATCCGGCTGACTGCAGTAAACCTCGGGATAAACAGAGAGACTAACATTAGCGTAGATGCCATTCTTCTTATGATGTAACGAGTACATCAGGTGTTATAGGAAGTGTTCATAATAGATGTTTAATAGGGTGCCAGTGCAGTTTTGACAGAACCGGGCTTATATGGTCATACTTCCTTGTTCTAGTAAGAGCTCGAGCTGCTGCATTGTTTAAGAGTAAGTTAGCGGATAACCTCAACTTTCGGTTCCAAAAACGGAGGTAAATTTCAGGGTATGTAAGTAACCATGGGAACTCACTCTCTGATCATAACCTGCTCTGGGGCGGCTCATGATCCAGGGTTAGTTTGCTTAAGAGGTATTCAGATGGGTTTTTATAATTAATATAGTTATTAATATAACCAAATGTGTAATATAGTTACAGTTATATAATATACAATATTATATATTAATTCTAAAGAATTTGAATAAAAAATAAGTTTAAATGTTAGTTCAATTCAAATATCTTTATTATTTATTTTATTGTCATCTCACACATGCATCTGCATTCAATTAATTAGCATCAAACAATATGATCCTTATTCTCAGTGAATAAAGATTACTTATTAAACAAAGACATTGAAAAAATGATTGCACAGCCACCAAATAGGTGGCGCTGTGCAGTAAGTAGGTTATGTAAATCACCATTAAACAAAAGGAGGAGGACGTAGAACGGCGCACTCTTTCTTAGTGTCTGTTTCCATGGTGAATCATCGATTCGTCGTTCTGTTGAGAATGTCTTGTGTGTTCATGGTTAACATACTCTGAGTTGTCTGAACTTACTCCCGGACGCGTTTTTGGAACCAGCATACCTCGAGTAAGCAAGGTTTGGGTTAATCAGCCGAGAGTTCAGGGTATATGTGATGGTAAGTTAGCCTTGCTTTCTGGAATACCCCCCTGAACTACAAACCCGATTCCAAAAAAGCTGGGACACTGTACAGATTGTGAATAAAAACAGAATGCAATGATGTGGAAGTTTCAAAGTTCCCTGAGTGTGGGAGCTCCACAGGGCTGTGTCCTGAGCCCCCTGCTCTACTCTCTCTACACGCATGACTGTTTGTCCACACACAGCTCCACCTCTATCATCAAATTTGCTGACAATACTGTTGTCCTGGGCCTCATTTCCAACAACGAGACGGCATACTTGGACGAGGTGGAGCATCTAACATCATGGTGCCAGGACAACTGTCTCTCTCTGAATGTTGGCAAGACCAAAGAAATGATTGTGGACTTCAGGAAGAGACAGCAACGGACATACTCCTCCCTCATGATCAGCGGGTCACCAGTGGAGAGAGTGAGCAGCTTCAAGTACCTGGGTGTAAACATTTCCGAGGACCTGACCTGGACTGCTCACATTCAGACACAGGTGAAAAAAGCCAGGCAAAGACTGTACCACCTGTGCCAGCTGAGGAAATTCAGGGTTTCACCAGCTATCCTGAAAACTTTCTATTTAGGGGCGATAGAAAGTGTTTTAACTCAGTGCATCACAGCGTGGTATGGGAACAGCACCAGTCATGACCGCAAAGCCCTGCAAAGAGTCGTGCGCTTATCCGAGCGTATCTCAGGGTCAGCTCTCCCGTCTCTGCAGGACGTCTACACCAAACGCTGCAAAGGTAGAGCTACCAAGATCATCAAGGACTCTAATCACCCTGCAAACCCTCATTTCACGCTGCTGCCATCTGGTAAGCGCTTCCGAAGCCTGATGGCCAAAACTGGCCAAAACTCAGGAGGAGCTTCTTCCCCAGGCCATCAGACTCCTGAACTTAACGTCCACGTGACTTCACTTCAGGATAAACATCGATACACTGTCATTGCACTGCACTTTCTGTTCTCGTTGTTACTGTGTAACAACCTGTTATAAACCTGTTTGCACATTATACTCTTTATACATTTGTTAACCACATATTTATAAGTCTACAGTTTACTCACTGCACAGTCTACTTCAATTATTTTATTCCACTTTATCCTTATTTTTACCTTTTTTTCTCTTGACTTGATTATTTATAATTCTACAGATATATACATATATATATATAGATAGATAGATAGATAGATAGATAGTACTTTTTTTTTATTTATCCTATTTCTATATAATTTCCTCCTTGTGTTTTTAACTGTGAATTTGCACTGTCCATGGAGCGGACCTGTTTACATTTCACTGCCGGTTGTATATTCTGTATATAACTGTGTATGTGACAAATAAAACTCTTGAATCTTGAATCTTGAAATTTCAATATTTTATTCAGAATACAACATAGATGACATATCAAATGTTTAAACTGAGAAAATGTCTCATTTTAAGGGAAAAATAAGTTGATTTTAAATTTCATGGCATCAACACATCTCAAAAAAGTTGGGACACGGCCATGTTTCCCACTGTGTGGCATCCCCTCTTCTTTTTCTAACAGTCTGCAAACGTCTGGGGACTGAGGAGACAAGTTGCTCAAGTTTAGGAATAGGAATGTTGTCCCATTCTTGTCTAATACAGGCTTCTAGTTGCTCAACTGTCTTAGGTCTTCTTTGTCGCATCTTCCTCTTTATGATGCACCAAATGTTTTCTATGGGTGAAAGATCTGGACTGCAGGCTGGCCATTTCAGTCCCCAGATCCTTCTTCTACGCAGCCATGATGTTGTAATTGATGCAGTATGTGGTCTGGCATTGTCATGTTGGAAAATGCAAGGTCTTCCCTGAAAGAGACGACGTCTGGATGGGAGCATATGTTGTTCTAGAACTTGGATATACCTTTCAGCATTGATGGTGCCTTTCCAGATGTGTAAGCTGCCCATGCCACACGCACTCATGCAACCCCATCCCATCAGAGATGCAGGCTTCTGAACTGAGCGCTGATAACAACTTGGGTTGTCCTTGTACTCTTTAGTCCGGATGACATGGCGTCCCAGTTTTCCAAAAAGAACTTCAAATTTTGATTGGTCTGACCACAGAACAGTTTTCCACTTTGCCACAGTCCATTTTAAATGAGCCTTGGCCCAGAGAAAACGCCTGTGCTTCTGGATCATGTTTAGATATGGCTTCTTTTATGACCTATAGAGTTTTAGCCGGCAACGGCGAATGGCACGGTGGATTGTGTTCACCAACACCGTTTTCTGGAAGTATTCCTGAGCCCATGTTGTGATTTCCATTACAGTATCATTCCTGTATGTGATGCAGTGCCGTCTAAGGGCCCGAAGATCACGGGCATCCAGTATGGTTTTCCGGCCTTGACCCTTACGCACAGAGATTGTTCCAGATTCTCTGAATCTTTGGATGATATTATGCACTGTAGATGATGATAACTTCAAACTCTTTGCAATTTTTCTCTGAGAAACTCCTTTCTGATATTGCTCCAGTATTTTTGGCCGCAGCATTGGGGGAATTGGTGATCCTCTGCCCATCTTGACTTCTGAGAGACACTGCCACTCTGAGAGGCTCTTTTTATACCCAATCATGTTGCCAATTGACCTAATAAGTTGCAAATTGGTCCCCCAGCTGTTCCTTATATGTACATTTAACTTTTCCGGCCTCTTATTGCTACCTGTCTTTTCCGGCCTCTTATTGCTACTTTTTTTGGAATGTGTAGCTCTCATGAAATCCAAAATGAGCCAATATTTGGCATGACATTTCAAAATGTCTCACTTTCAACATTTGATATGTTATCTATATTCTACTGTGCATAAAATATACGTTTATGAGATTTGTAAATTATTGCATTCCTTTTTTATTCACAATTTGTACAGTGTCCCAACTTTTTTGGAATCGGGTTTGTATATTCTTTGGCTTTACTCGTGATAAATGATTAAGGGAGTTTGGCCTTTGTGTTTCCTCATATTCATACTTATATTTATAAAATGTATATTTATATTTATATATGAAACAAGAAGTCATAGCTAGACAATTTAATGTTCCTAGTCACCCTGGTGTGCCACAAAATGTAAAAAATAATGGGACTATACTTAAGAGATATTTAACTCATAAAAAAAAAATTCTAGGGGTGCCAATAATTGTTGCCAGTGTGTTTTGGAGAAAAACGTTTATTTCATAATGTGATATTTGAATGAAAGATCAAATGGAAAAACAATGCGGATTTATTTTTATAGCCATCTTTGTTCATATTTACCAGGAGTGCCAATAATTCTGACCACAACTAAGTGTCTTAGAGATATTAGTACCTAAAGTGCACATATTAGTACCCTTTGAAAGAGTACCGCCCCATTGACAGCTTTTGTATAATTTTACCACTTTCGGATCATGTAATTTAATTCACTGACTCTTGAGCTAAGTGAACATTAGTGACTTCTTTCAAAAACATTTAAAAAGTCTTACAGACCCCAAATTTCGAAAATACAGCCAGATTATGTGTGTGTTCCTCTTCAGAGAGCCACAGACAGAGAAAGTGGCACCTGTGACAATATTGCGTCCCCTACAGCAGCCGCCGAACAAGAACATAATCTGTCATTCACTTGAATTGCTCTGAAATTCAAGAGCTCCTGCTTTCAGAAATGCATTAGTATGTTGTCCTATGAGAGCTCTTTGCAGACAGACTGTGTGTTCGACAGTAACCTTGACATAAAAAGCACATTTACCTGTTATTAAAACACCTCTGAAACAAACCATCAGGGGCCGTGAGGGACCACAAATGTGTTGTCATCTTTACAGTTCTGACAAGCATTCACTTCTTTGAAAAATTGTCAGGGATAATAAATAAATTAAGTAGAAACTTGACAGCAGGTCATTCATTTTGATGTGTTTTGAACAAATGCTTCATAAAAATTTTCATTTTGGGTGATATTGTTCAAAACCTGTATGTTTTTTCTGGGTCAAAAATGGTCTTTGATTGTGGCACAGTGGCAGACGAACACCGTCATCCACAAAGAACTCTACCCACATGAACTGTGGACCCAGTACTGACCCTAACTCTAACTTAAATCCAAAAACATAGCTGCAAGCAGCAATTAAGGGGCCAATCAACACAGAGGCAGAACCAGTAGCTAAAAATGAAGGCAGCGAGCATCAGACCAACTGCAAAAAGACATTCGGAGACGGTTTTAAGCAAAATGGTTGAAGGTCCGTAAATACAATCACTTGTAATGTGACATAATTGCTTATTACTTTTGACCAATACAAATTGATCTGCTATGGTTAGTATTAGGTGACAACTCCTATTAGATTATTTGTGTGAGATTTTTGTTCAAACTGTTTTCGTGAACACTAGGTGGCACTGTGACAAAACTTTACAGGTACCCTCAGGTCATAGTTGTCATAACACACACCAAGTTTGGTCAGAATACGCTTAAGCGTTGCAGAGATATAGCCTCACGTCCATTTTGACGTGTTGTTTGTAGAATTTGTTCTTGCTTTAAACAAGAACAGTTTGACAAATTGACTTGAATTGAATTGAAAGAAGGTCTGAAGATGATCTGGCAAATTTTTTGTCAAAACTGGAGCATTGGTCTAGGAGGAGTTTGAAGAAGTATGCTTTTGAAAGAATTCTAAATGGAGAAAACATTTTAATGATGGAAAATGATTCATCTTGAATCAAGGAATCAGAGGAAAAAACCTTATGGATCAAAAGTTATTAGTATAAATGTGAGTGCAACTTTGGACAGTTAGTGACTCAAATTTCTGTGGATAATGTTCAGACTGTCCTCTATAAGTGTGCCAAATTTCGCAACTTTTTATCATACGGTTCTATGGGCTGCCATAGACTCAAGAGCTGAAGAAGAAGAACACTAACGAATACAATAGGTGCATCAGATTTTGTTCTGTCCATTGCTATGGTTATGGTTATCACTGTCTATCAGATTCAATTGCACATTTAAATAGAGCTGACAGTCCAGAAACTTTGCAATGTGTAGTTAACAGCAATAAAAGATACACTATATTGCCAAAAGTTTTGGGACACCTGCCTTTACATGCACATGAACTTTAATGACATCCCATTCTTAATAAACCACAAGAAACATATTAATCCATAGGGCTTAATATGGAATTGGCCCACCCTTTGCAGCTATAACAGCTTCAGCGTCACAGTTTAGGAGTGTGTTTATGGGAATTTTTGACCATTCTCCTTAAAGCGTATTTGTGAGGTCAGGCACTGATGTTGGATGAGAAGGCCTGGCTTGCAGTCTCCGCTCTAATTCATCCCAAAGGTGTTCTATCGGGTTGAGGTCAGGACTCTGTGCAAGCCAGTCAAGTTCCTCCACACCAAACTCGCTCATCCATGTCTTTATGGACTGACGCTTTGTGCACTGGTGCGCAGTCATGTTGGAACAGGAAGGGGCCATCCCCAAACTCTTCCCACAAAGTTGGAAGCATGAAATTGTCCAAAATGTCTTGGTATGCTGAAGCATTAAGAGTTCTTTTCACTGGAACTAAGGGGCCAAGCCCAACCCCTGAAAAACAACCCCACACCATAATCTCCCCTCCACCAAACTTTACACTTGGCACAATGCAGTCAGGCAAGTACCGTTCTCCTGGCAACCGCCAAACCCAGACTCATCCATGGGATTGCCAGACAGAGAAGCGTGATTGGTCACTCTAGATTCAAGATTCAAGATTCAGGAGTTTTATTTGTCACATACACAGTTATATACAGAATATACAACCGGCAGTGAAATGTGCAAATTCACAGTTAAAAACACAAGGAAATTATAATAGAAATAGAATAAAAAAAATACTAATATATATATATATATATATATATATATATATATATAAAAAATGTATCTGTAGAATTATAAATAAATCAAGTCAAGTAGAAAAAATAAAAATAAATAAAGAAGTGGAATAAAATAAGTGAAATAAACTGTGCAGTGAGTAAACTGTAGACTTATAAATATGTGGTTAACAGAAATGTACAAAGAAGTATAATGTGCAAACAGGTTCATAACAGGTTGTTACACAGTAACAACGAGAACAGAAAGTGCAGTGCAATGTCAGTATGTATATCCTGAAGTGAAGTCACGTGATGTTAAGTGACTGAGTTCAGGAGTCTGATGGCCTGGGGGAAGAAGCTCCTCCTGAGTCTCTCAGTTTTGGCCATCAGGCTTCGGAAGCGCTTACCAGATGGCAGCAGCGTGAAATGAGGGTTTGCAGGGTGATTAGAGTCCTTGATGATCTTAGTAGCTCTACCTTTGCAGCGTTTGGTGTTAGACATCCTGCAGAGATGGGAGAGCTGACCCTGAGATACGCTCGGATAAGCGCACGACTCTTTGCAGGGCTTTGCAGTCATGACTGGTGCTGTTCCCATACCACGCTGTGATGCACTGAGTTAATACACTTTCTATCGCCCCTAAATAGAAAGTTTTCAGGATAGCTGGTGAAACCCTGAATTTCCTCAGCTGGCGCAGGTGGTACAGTCTAGAGAACACGTCTCCACTGCTCTAGAGTCCAGTGGCGGCGTGCTTTACACCACTGCATCCCACGCTTTGCATTGCACTTGGTGATGTAAGGCTTGGATGAGCTGCTCAGCCTACGCACTGAACTTGAGCTAATCTGAAGGGGTCTGTAGCGATTGACTCTGCAGAAAGTTGGTGATTTCTGCACACTGTAACCCTCAGCATGCGCTGACCCCGCTCTGTGATTTTACGTGGCCAAGTTGCTGTTGTTCCCAATTGCTTCCACTTTGTTATAATATCATTAACAGTTGAGCGTGGAATATTTAGTAGTGAGGAAATTTTACGTACTTATTGCACAGGTGGTAACCTATCATGGTACCATGCTTGAATTCACTGAGCTCCTGAGAGCGACCCATATTCTTTCACGTCTGCATGCCTAGTGCTTGATTTATACACCCGTGGCCATGGAAGAGCACACGCTCAAAACAGATATGTCTGTGATTGGCTACAAAGCTCAACACTGCAAAATCCCATTGTAAAGAGGAATATTTGGAGAGGAATATAACTTCACATAGAGTTTTAATGTATCTGGCTGTCAGCGGGTACGGGTAGTGCAGAACAGCAAGTATTGTCACAGTAAATGATCAAATAAAGTTTGGCAGTACAAAGATTATTTTTGGTGGCTGCCAAAATATTTTCATGGCAGGAAAAACCCTGCTGTAGAAGAGTCTTATTTGCATACAAATTTAAATATGTAAATCCTATTTGCAGTAACTATTCCTTAAAAACAAACAAATTCCTTCTCAAGGCACAATGGTCATGAAATCTCTTTTGATCTCTACACAGACGGCACCATGTCATCAAGACCAATCAGAATCACCACTACAGAGCAAACTATCAGCTTCAACGGTAAGACGTCAGACACACACACACAGACACACACATGTTGTGTTTTCATGTTTTATGGGGACATTCCATAGACGAAATGGTTTTTATACTGTACAAACCGTATTTTCTATCCCCCTACACTGCCCCTACCCCTAAAGCTACCCATCACTGGAAACATTCTGCATTTTTAAATTTTCAAAAAACATCACTTAGTGTGATTTTATAAGATGTTTTCCTCATGGGGACCAAAAAATGTCCCCACAAGGACAAGGATTTCGGATTTTGCCATCTTTGTGGGGACATTTTGTCCCCATTAGGTAGGGTTTACCAGGCCACACACACACACACACACACACACACACACACACACACACACACACACACACGTCAAGTATAGGGATCGTAGATGATCCATATGGACCAGGCACCACAGTTCGAAATGCACGTGATCCTTGTATTTATTGCAATCTTTATCCATAATAGAGCGAACGTTTATCATTTGCACTTGTTTTAGTTCCTGTCAGTTTAAACACTCAAGTGATTTTAAACCATTCAAGTGCAAGAAGACGCAAAAGAGAACTAAATTCAGACCTCGAACACCAGATCCGCGTCTATTTGTACTTGAACGGACACATACATGCAAAATCTGGGCGAGCATCCTCGTAAACAGTCGCTTTTGGCTTGCATGAATGTAAACAATTGAGAAAGAAAACAGACACGTATCATTATATTGGATGCGTGCATTCACTCTTAAAGTGACAGCAGCCTAATAAACCTGCTGCTGTCTGTGTCTTAATCTCACTTTTGTAGCTTTAACAAAGATTAATTACATTTAATTTATAAAGTGAAGACTAAGCAGATTTATTTTACATTTGATTATTGAATTTCTGTACCTGAATACAGTTAGACTTAAGTGAAAAGCATAAAACACTGTTTATTTCATTTGTATATTTGTTCTGTTGTATTTACTTATGATTATTATTTGTTTATTATGTTCTATGCAAATTCACTCCCCTATAAATTCACCTCAATCATTCTAGAATGATGAATTCTTTCCTAATGCATCTGGTGAAATTGTTTTCATATCGCATTATGTATCGCAGAAAAGCTAAATTTGCAATGTTTTTTTTTTTTTAAATATCGTGCAGCCCTAGCGTGACTGACAAGCAGAGATAATGTTTATATAATTTCTGCTCGCCTTCAGCACAAACGACTGCATTCTTTTGATAATTTGCAGCAGATTAAAGCAAGTGCCGTTATGCGCTGACACTGTGGAAACATACCAAAGTTTTAAAAAACAAAACATAAAAATTAATTTTGCTGCCTTCTCCTGTGTCATCATCAACAAGCAACATGAGTATAAACAGCTGCTGCTTCAATGATGTAAAAATAATATAATGTGAACACAATCCAGCAGGGGGAGCAATCGAACTCTGGTTTGGACCAGGCAATCGAACCAAGTGTGAAAGCACCCTAAGTCAAACATTCTGTCTGCATCTTTTTTAGGACTTTCAGGCTTTTGGATCCATGCTTATTTTTAACTCTGCAATGTTAATAAACAAGCTCACATGCACATCGAGACAGGATCATCATGAAGCTGATCATGTATTTTGGCACCTGGTTTTCTCTCCTCAGTGCCCACAAAGATCAGCGAGGACAGACATGGAGAAAGGTCTTCACTGTTCATTAGTTTACTGAGGGTTCCTCTGCTCTTGCTCCTGCTCTATGGGTTTGTTTGTTCTCTGGACGTCCTAAGCTCTGCTTTTCAGCTGGCTGGAGGTAATTATTCATCCTTATCCACCCTTTTTTGCATATGTTAACCACATCTCGTCTTCTTGCACACTGGAGTTTTAATTGCTTTTACCTTTGCGTTTTTTGTAAGAGCTTCATAAAAATAAAGTTAGAATACAAAATGAGGGTTTATTGCATGTATTGTGCATTAATTTAGAAAAATGCAAAATACAAGCATTTTTACTTGTGAGCTTGACTTTTGAACCCCATGTGTGTAGAGTAAGTAGAGTGTGTGAAGTTGTGTTTGTTTGGGCAGTTGAGCCCACAACAATCTCTTGAAAGATATCTTGATCTTTTGAAATGGATTGGAGAGAACAACCTTGAGTAAAGCTTGGCTTTATGTGAATTGAAGCTAATGGATGTCAGGAGTGCGAGTGTGTTCATTCACACTAAGCTCTGTGGGCTTTCAGCGAAACCTACCCATGTATAGTATCTGAATGGAAATGGGACTCGACTAATGTTAGCCTGATTTAACCCTTGTGCGTCAATTAAAAAGTTACACATATAGGTCCATAGAGGACAAAAATGTCATAACATTTTTTTCATCTTGGGAGCACAGCCTTAAATTTGGTCTCATTTTAAAGAAGACCCTTGGCAGATTATTGTTGAAGTAAAAAAAAAAAAAAAAAGTTTATGAAAATGATTTATGATTTATGATTATATATATATATATATATATATATATATATATATATATATATATATATATATATATATATATATATATATATATATATATATATATATATATATATATAATTATTCATCCTTATCCACCCTTTTTGCATATGTTTACCACATCTCGTCTTCTTGCACACTGGAGTTTTAATTGCTTTTACCTTTGCGTTTTTTGTATTCTAACTTTATTTTTATGACAGTTAAGCAGATTTCCCAGACAAATTCCCATGTGCTTTTTCCTTTATTTTGGGGTCAAATATAATTTGTTTTCATGAAATTCCTCATAATAATGTAAGTTACCTGCTTCTCTATGAACTGCATGTGTGAAATGTGGCTTTGTCAAGGTTGAATCATTGGTTAGACATTAAGAATTAGTTAATCAATTCTAAACATATGTTAATGACAAAGAAGAAATGACTTTGCATGATTAACTTGAGCAGTCAGCGCTGTGGTGCATGTCATCTGTACAAAAACAAGCCTTGTGCTTGGGTTTTTGCCCCAAAATACAAATTGTCATTATTCACTTGTTCTCTTGTCATTTTTAAACTGTATGATTACTTGAATCACAAAAGATGTTCTGAAGAATGCGAATAGGGACAGATGAAAAAAAAAATCAATAGTATCTGTCCCTAAACAGTGTCATTGTATGTAAAAGTTCCAAAGAAGAAACAAAGTCAGGCTGGTATGCAATGACATAAGGCTGAGTAAATGATGACGTATGCTTGTTTAAGATTATCACATCAAAACTAGTTCACTAAAATGAATCAAATGTTTCACTGTTTTGTCAGGCAAAGTGGCTGGAGACATTTTCAAGGATAATGCCATCCTGTCCAACCCTGTAGCCGGACTGATGGTGGGGATACTGGTCACGGTTCTGGTCCAGAGCTCAAGTACTTCCACATCTATTGTGGTCAGCTTGGTCTCGTCTGGATGTAAGACACACAACTCATTTTTAGCACAGATTAAACTCTTAACCTCAGATTCATATCCTCTCATTAGGGTTGTCAAATGATTATAATATAATTAAGTACGCATAAACTACTATTCAGAATTTTAGGGTCAGTAAATATTTTTCTTTAAATGTACGCTGTTCTTTTGAACTTTCCCTGGACTTTCCCACAGCTGTTTTCAACATTGACAATAATCATAAATGTTTCTTGAGCATCAAATCATATTAGAATGATTTGTGAAGGATCATGTGACACTGAAGACTGGAGTAATGATGATAAATTCAGTTTTGATCACAGGAATAAATATATATATATATATATTTTTTACAATATATACACATAGAAAACTGGCATTTTAAATCGTAATAATATTTCACAATATCACTTTTAATGTGTTTTTAATCAAAAACATGCAGCCTTGGTGAGCAGAAGACACTTCTGTTCAGAAACATAATCATAATGTAAATAATGTACATGAAAGGGCAATTAATTTAAATATTTTTTCTTTATTTCTATACATGCATACATATACATATTACACTTTTATGGAGCCCCAGGGGGAAATATATTGTTGCCGATCTATAGTTAATACAACAAATGAGATTAGTTTAATTTATAGAAACTCAAAAGTTATGTTATCTGAATCACATTAATTATCTAAGTTGATTTGACAAAAGATAGAAAGTTGTGATAACAAATGAATTTTTTTTTACAATGTGGTAACAAAATGCTCTCAAAATATATAAAACAAAGTTTTTTATTAAAACAAAAATATATTACATTGTTTTTACTGAAAATAAAAAAAGTTACATTTCATGTATTCGGTCACTTTTGACCACGAACAACACAAGTATGACTCCCAAATTAAGTCACGTCAAGTCAGCTTTATTTCTATAGCGCTTTATACAACAGATTGTTTCAGAGCAGCTTTACAGTGATAACTGGAAAATAATGAATTTCAGCTGTATCAGGTTTGATACAGCTGAATGTTGATTCACTTCCATTGTAAAGGTCATACATTAATAAATTAGTTAATTTAATCTATAAAGCAGTTGTGCAAATAAAGTCATTATCGAGCTCAGTTCAGTTCTTACACAACAGTACAGTCAGATCAATAATAATGTTGAATATTAAGTGAACAATACCAGAGGGTTAACAAAATAGCTACTTTCACAGCGATCATCTTTAAAGTCATTGTGTCTATTTTGCTCTTGCGAAACTTGGCCCGTGCACCTTTTATTCCATGTTATTTCCGGAAAGCCTTATCTGTAGATGTTGTTCCTGCTTTAATGAAATGGCATCTCTCACAGATGAGCTCATTAGTCGGTGCATATGCCGCAGTAGCCTCAAAGTCTGAGAGCTTGTGAAGTGTGACTATCAGAGCTCATCCCAAAGAAACATCAGAGTTCCGATGGAATCACAACAGATGCAGAGCTTTAATTAGGAACTTTTGTTTGGGTTAATGAGCTTATGTTTAACACAATAAAGAGTTTTATTATATAGCGGCAACAGTGGGGTCCAAAAGTCTGGGATCACATGCAAAATCTGATTTAGAAAATATTCAAACAAAGAAATTATGATGTAAAATGATATTTCAAACAAATTGACATTCACCATCTGAATATTTCAATGCAATTTAGGTAACACTTTATTTTACAGTGTCATTGTTACATATGATACATGTATTTACCATAGTAAAATCAGTAAATTATGCATAATTACATGCAACAAACCCTCAACCTACCCTAACCCTATAGTAAATGTAGTTAATCAATATTACTCAGTACTTTAAATATATAATTAACAATGACACCTTAAAATAAAGGGTTACACTTTATTTTAAGGTGTCGTTGTTGCAGTGTAATTATATATTTAAGTACTCTGTAATATTATTTAACAACATGTACTTACTATGAGGTTAAGCTATAGGATTAGGGTTTGGTTGAGGGTTTATTGCATGTATTGTGCATTAATTTAGAAAAATACAAGCATTTTTACTTGTGAGCTTGACTTTTGAACCCCATGTGTGTAGAGTAAATAGAGTGTGTGAAGTTGTGTTTGTTTGGGCAGTTGAGCCCACAACAATCTCTTGAAAGATATCTTGATCTTTTGAAATGGATTGGAGAGAACAACCTTGAGTAAAGCTTGGCTTTTCTCTGAGTAAGTGAATTGAAGCTAATGGATGTCAGGAGTGCGAGTGTGTTCATTCACACTAAGCTCTGTGGGCTTTCAGCTAAACCTACCCATGTATAGTATCTGAATGGAAATGGGACTCGACTAATGTTAGCCTGATTTAACCCTTGTGCGCCAATTAAAAAAGTTACACATATAGGTCCATAGAGGACAAAAATGTCATAACATTTTTTTAATCTTGGGAGCACAGCCTTAAATTTGGTCTCATTTTAAAGAAGACCCTTGGCAGATTATTTTTGAAGTAAAAAAAAAAAAAAAGTTTATGAAAATGATTTATATATATATATATATATATATATATATATATATATATATATATATATATATATATATATATATATATATATATATATATATATATACTGCTCAAAAAAAGTTAAAGGAACACTTTGAAAACACATCAGATCTCATATATATATATATATATATATATATATATATATATATATATATATATATATATATATATATATATATATATATATATATATATATATATATAATGTTATTACATGTTTAACTGCTAGAAAATCAAAGCCATAAATCTAAATGTTGTCTTCAAAAAATGAGCTTTCAGTATGATTTTGTTTGGGCGCAGTGCCAAATTTTCTCCATTGTATGGCAGCAAAGCTCCTCTGGTTTTTTTGGTAGAGTTTTCTCTCTCAAATATTACAAACACACACACACACCATTTTTTTATTACACACATACAAACCACACTCTGACATCCATACTAACACACTCACACAAAGTTATAGCTGCATAATTTATTAAATTTGCTCTATAATATGCAGAAGTAGAAAACAAGAATAAAATGAATATTTGCTTTATAGACCAAACCTGAGAAAATGGCACCATTTGGCACCCAACAGAATTAACCTAAGCATATTAACAAAGATTGCATCATTTTATGGTTAAATGGCCCTGGGATTAAAAGTTGCAGTTTTAATGCTTGGGACATTTTTGTAAAAAATAAAATAAAAAATAAAAATAGACACCTGTGCCAAAATACATCTAGTTAGCATTAACACAATCAGAAAAACTAAACTGAAAAAGACAGAAATGTCCATAAGGTCGCACAAGGGTTAAGAGTCAGTATAGAACAAAATGGAAATGAAGCATCATAAACCATAGAACAGGTGAGATGCATCATGATTTTGCATTATGCAAAATACAAAAATTTGAAAGAAGTGTCTTTACAATGTTGTGCATTTATAAAGTATCAAAGTCTGCATTATTTAGTTTAAATAAAGTAAATCAATAATATTGTGAAATATTATTATAATGTAAATCAGCTGTTCCCTTTCAGTCGGTCACGATCGACGTACGTTGGAACTGACTGACGATTTGGGGATCGTTTTCAGCAACCAATCTACTTCGAGTGTTTTAAAACGAGCCAATGAACACTGGCATGTGGTTCACGCATTCCACGCTCCTCCCCGCAGCGCGGGTATAAATAAGGAAGTGGAAGCACCGCATCTTTGCTTTCTGCTTTAGAGCCGATCAATTCAATTCGCTACTACACTAGCGAATTGAATCAAATTAGACTCGCTACTACGAGTCTGCCTTTGGAGTTGACGTCTCTGGATCTGGTGCGGGCAATATAGCATGTTCAGCGGTGGTCGCGTCACGTTTGACGAACAAACAGCTGTTTTCACAGCTCAGAGCTGGTCGTCTTCAATGAGTCTGAGTGCTCACAGCAGGCTTGCACTTTTGAACTGCTGTGAGCCATGGCCGTTCCCCTGTGTGCTTCAGCACTGTCAGAGCGTTTCCTCTAAAAGAGCTTACATGGTTTGACTCTATGGTTGTTTTTTTTAAAGATGTCATTCAAACCGTGTGTTTCTGGATGCGGTTGTTTCCTGTCCTCATTTGACGGCCACAATCTCTCTCACACATAAACATGTGAGATTGCGTTTGTGGGTGATCCATGTTCTCTCAGGAGAATATGATCCTGTCGGCGTCGGCGTGCTGTTCGGCGTGTGTCTCATCTTTGAGATGAGTGTGTCGTCAAGCGGCTGGCTGACAGCGCGGGTTGTCACGGCAACCCAGCGTGTCACTCGCTGTTCTCGAGATATGCAGTCGAGACTATGTAACCTCAAATGGGGTTGAGTCCCTTCGCTATTCCCTGTTCTAGTTCCTTTTCTGGTGCACCTGATTTAAAAACATCCTGCTCCGATGACTAGCTGCTGTCTCCTCTCAGTCGTCGGCCGCAGCACCTCCGCCTGCTCCTCGCCGAGGGTGTCCCCCCCGGGCAGCAGGTGGCGGGCGTAAGGGAGGCGCCCAACCCATCAAAAGTCCTGTGAAGTCTGCTCGCAAGGGCAAGCGGCCCTGAGACGGGTAACCCAGGGAGAAGAGGAGCTGCTTTCGGGGAGATTGTGTCCGCACCCCTCCCTCCCCCAGAGGAGGACCGGGGGGAGAATATTTTTGTTGGTTCCCGTTCTGCCGCTGGCTCCCCGGAGTCCAGTGGTACCCACATTCTCAGAGCAGTTCCTTCCCTCCCTGGGCCCAAAGAGGGCCAGGTTGGCAGTGTGCAATGCCCCAGGCCTTGCCACTTCTTTCCTCCCCTCCCTTCACCAGGGGGCAGCAGTGTGCGGCTCGAGGACGCTACCAGGCCTTCTCACCCACACTCTAGGCTCAGACAATACTCCGGCCCACCCCGGGTGTGTCTGTGGTGCCGTTGGTCCCGCTTGTTTGGTCTCTGGGGGCCTGGCTAGAGCTCCCCAGGCCGTCTCGCTGGCTCATCCGTACCATCAGACTCGGCTACACGATTCAGTTCACTTGCCGGCCTCCCAAGTACAGGGGCATCCTCTTGATCTCCGTGTGAAGAGGCGATGCTCATGTCTTGCGGTCAGTGATCAATGTCCTTTTGACAAAGGATGCTATCGAGCCAGTTCCTCCAGCCGATATGGGGTTGGGGTTCTACAGCTCCTACTTCATTGTACCCAAATTTTTCAGAGGCACCTTGGGCATATGGCATCTGCGGCCGTGGTAATGCCACTCGGATTGCTTCATATGAGACCGCTTCAGCACTGGCTTCAAGGCTGAGTCCCAAGATGGGCGTGGCAGAGCGGCAGTACCGGGTCCCAGTTACTCCTTACTGTCGCCAAACTTTCAGCCTGTGGTTGGACCCTTCGTTTTTACGGGCGGGAGTGCCCTTAGAACAGGTGTCCAGGCATGCTGTGGTCCTCACAGATGCCTCATCCACTGGCTGGGGGGCCATGTACAACTGGCATGCAGTTTCGGGTCTGTGGACGGGGCCCCAACTGCATTGGCATATCAGTTGCCTAGAGTTGCTAGCAGTATGTCTTGCACTGGGTCGCCTCAAAAAGCCGCTACAGGGCAAGCATGTACTGGTCTATAAGGACAGCACTGCGGCTGTTGCGTACATCAACAGTAAGGGTGGTCTACGTTCCTATCGCATTCTCCAACTTGCCCGCCATCTCCTCCTTTGGAGTCAGAAGCGTCTGAGGTTGCTTCGATTGAGGAATGAGGGTTACATATGTAACCGAGACGTTTTCTATGTAAATATATAGTAAAGTGTAATTTATTCCTGTGATCAAAGCTGAATTTATCACTATATTTATTACTCCAGTCTTCAGTGTCACATGATCTGATTTGATGCTCAAGAAACATTTTTGATTATTATTATCATGAAAATAGTTGTTCTGCTTCATATTGTTTTGTGATGCACTACCATTTAAGTTTGGGTAAGATTAAAAAAAGATGCATTAAAGTGTTGTCAGTAAAGATGTTTATATTGTTACAAAATATTTCTATTTCAAATAAATACTGTTCTTTTGAACTCATCAAATAATCCTGAAAAAAAAACAATATGAAGCAGCTCAGCTGTTTTCAACATTGATAATAATCATAAATGTTTCTTGAGCATCAAATCGTCATATGAGAATGATTTCTGAAGGATCATGTGACACTGAAGACTGGAGTAATGATTCTGAAAATTCAGCTTTGATCACAGGAATAAATTATAATTTACTAGATATTCACATAGAAAACAGCTAGTTTAAATTGTAATAATATTTATTATTATTTTTGATCCAAATTGATTATTCTAGTGTAAATGTGTGATTGTGTCTGTCTGCATGTATGTGTGTGTAGTGCTTGAAGTGAAGTCTGCCGTCCCCATCATTATGGGCTCCAACATCGGCACATCTGTCACCAACACCATTGTTGCCCTGATGCAAGCAGGAGAGAGGAACGAATTTAAACGGTATGAATGATTTTTACCATCATTGTTATCATCAGGATTAAATCAAACTGACATGCAACCATTCTGTTCACTTAAAGTATTTATAAGTTCATTTGCAAAATGCTTCTTAGTTTTGCAGAATTGATTTCTTTAAGTCAACATGAAATCAAAATGTTCCCCATTTACATTATCAATACATGTTCTAGGTCTTATTGTGAATAATTTATCAGTGCAAGTTATTCCAAAGAAAGCTAATATTCTTTCTAAGCTTTCAACAGAATGCAATATTTTTTTCTGCCTCTGAAATTAATTTCAGTTTAAGCTTAAGTATATACTCCAAAAGGGGGTTTTCTTCCTTACTATTTTTGTATTTTGCAGTACAATTATCTGAATAAGGTAAAATTAAGATGCATTTACTGAAGTTTCTGACAAATCGAGTTTCTGGTTATAACAAGAAAAAAGGAAAAAAAAGATCTGCTAATAGATAAAACTTAAGTTTATTTTTCTGACACCATTGACATTTGCAATAATATAAATCACTTTTTGCAGTGTACTGTAGCTATTCAGTTGTTTTAGGTAATGCAACCTTTCTAAAATCCTGCAGAAAGTTAACAGTAATTTAATTATGGCAATAATAGCAAATAATAATAATCACCCTGGTTCCCTCAACAAAAACCCACTAGGATTTCTCCATCGATCTTTGGATTATTACATGCAGGAGTGACCAGCTCTGTGACCAACAAAAATTATTACTACATGTTTTGTTCATCATAATAATCTTCAAAATGAGCACAACTTTTATGGATTTTGAAGCCTAAATTCAATTGCCAGAATATAAAAGCTAAACTTAGACTTTAAACGAGCTACACAACGGTCACATTACTTTAACATCACTATCATTAAGCTTCAACAACTCTTTCAGTCTTTATTTTAAAACATTTTCCCTGAAAGTTGGAGTTGGACTACTTTGATTATAAACACTATGAGGCTGTAGTGTAGTGTGTAGTGAGTAGATGAGTTTACATGAAGTATAATGTCCGACAACATCTGGAGTCTCATTTAGACACTTTCCGGCTAACAACATGTTCTAAGAACGTTTTGCCAACATTCTGAACATGAACATTCTGAAACCAACATGAACATTCTGAAACAAACATGAACATTCTGAAACAAACATTAACATTCTAAAACCATCATGAACATTCTGAAACCAACATGAACATTCTGAAACAAACATGAACATTCTAAAACAAACTGAAACAAACATGAACATTCTGAAACCAACATGAACATTCTGAAACAAACATGAACATTCTGAAACAAACATGAACATTCTAAAACCAACATGAACATTCTGAAACCAACATGAACATTCTGAAACAAACATGAACATTCTAAAACAAACTGAAACAAACATGAACATTCTGAAACCAACATGAACATTCTGAAACAAACATGAACATTCTGAAACAAACATGAACATTCTAAAACCAACATGAACATTCTGAAACAAACATGAACATTCTGAAACAAACATTAACATTCTAAAACCATCATGAACATTCTGAAACCAACATGAACATTCTGAAACAAACATGAACATTCTGAAACAAACATGAACATTCTGAAACCAACATGAACATTCTGAAACAAACATGAACATTCTGAAACAAACATGAACATTCTGAAACAAACGTTAACATTCTGAAACAAACATGAACATTCTGAAACCAACATGAACATTCTGAAACAAACATGAACATTCTGAAACAAACATGAACATTCTGAAACAAACATTAACATTCTGAAACAAACATGAACATTCTAAAACCAACATGAACATTCTGAAACAAACATGAACATGAACATTCTGAAACCAACATGAACATTCTGAAACAAACATGAACATTCTGAAACCAACATGAACATTCTGAAACAAACATTAACATTCTGAAACAAACATGAACATTCTGAAACAAACAAACATGAACATTCTAAAACCAACATGAACATTCTGAAACCAACATGAACATTCTGAAACAAACATGAACATTCTAAAACCAACATGAACATTCTGAAACAAACATGAACATTCTGAAACAAACATGAACATTCTGAAACAAGTAGTAACGTTTAAAAAATGGCAAACGTCCAGCTGAAACATTTCAAGAAGAAAACGTTCCATGAACAATGTATAAATGCTATTTTGTGTAACGTTATTGGAAGAACATTTCTTCATAACTTTGAGAGAACCTTGCCAGAACATTATAAAAATGTTTCCTGTTAGCTGGTAATATCAACAGTGATTTTAACTAACACGTTTTAGTTAACTTTACTTTTTAGTAAAACTTTTTGTTTTAGCTTAATTGTAAACTCTAGTAAGCTGTACTATTCAGATACTATTCCTTGTTTACTCAGAAAACCCAATTTAAGATAAATTTTGTCAAGCAAAACAAAACAACCAAAAAAAAAAATTCAGTATTCACTTTGCTTTACCACTTGGAACGTTCATATTATTATAACGCTCATCCTATTAATGCAGCGATGCAACAATAACTCACATTTATTTGGTTTCAAAGGAAGATAAGTAATAAATAGGTTGCTTTTAAAAGTTGACCTATAACTTCTGAATGAATACTTAACTTTAATGATTTTGTCAGAAATTAAGGTCACCTTTTTAAATTATGTAATATTTCCCTTTATGTCGTATAATGATCATTTACAATTTCCAATTTTAGTGTTAACACTTACATCATAAATACTTTAATTGGGATGATATAATCCCTCTATATTTGTAACAGTATCTTGCAGTTGACCATGCTTGAGTCACACACAGACTTCAACATTCAGCAAAATGCAACAATGGTAACAACAATGGTAGCTATACTAAGTCAAGAGTAAATCTAAAGTAAAAGATCAAGTACTCTCTACAGTTCATTTTTAGTTACTAGAGCACTTGTGTAAGTGAACTATACTAACAAAGCATTTGTTAGCACAACATACTATTCCTATTTCACTTTACTTGTTTTTTTTAAGGCAATCGGTTTGCATGCCTTTTCTAAGTAAGTCTAACTAATTAGATTTTACAGTGTAGCAACCACCTTTAAAAGCTTTAATGTATTTTATGTTGTAGAATAAAACGTGAAAATATCTTGAGCTTGTGTTCACCATAGACCTTATTTCAGCCACTTAACCAAAACCACATTAACTTCAGAACCAGAAGTGCTAAATGCAACTCATTTCTGGGGTATTGTTCTACAAAAATACGTCATTCCTGCTGCAAATAATGATGATGACCTTCAGCATTCATGTGCTGGTTAGAAAGCCTCACATTCAGCTCTCACTCCATTCTGCTATGAAACCATCCAATTCCCCATGAATAATTGATAATTTCCATCGCATTACAGACTGAGTGTGCTGCGAATGTCATTTCAGGTTGACTTTTACTACATTAAACAACAAATTTCCTTTCTCTTCTGATTTTATCCATGAAAAACACATTAAAAACGCATCAGTGATGAAGGCTGTATGCAGATATATGATGCAGGAGTGATCACTTTCCCCGCTGAACTATTTCTGTTAATAATGAAATAAAGATGAAATAAAATACAAATGCTAGTCGAGAAACTAAATGAAAATTAGAAATGTTGCTTTGGCAATAAACTGAAATAGAAATAGAAATTAACTAAAAATAAATAAAACCTAAATGGTAATATTTAAAAGAAAAATTAATAAAATGACAAAAGCACGTAACGAAATGATGAAACTAAAATTAATATAAAAATGTCTCGTAGTTTCGTATGGTAACCCTCATTCCCTGAAGGAGGGAACGGAGACGTACATCGGACATCACCGACGAATTGGGATCACTTCAGAGAGCCCCTATCAGCTTCAAGATATAGAGAACAGGCCAATGAGAATTGGCATGCGAGATTTGCATCTTGCGCTCCACCCCGCATCGCGGGTATAAAGCGGAAGTGAAATGCAGCGCACGTTTGTTTTTCACTGAGGAGCCGAACCAGTGACTCGGTCTGTAGTGATAGTACAGGAACTGTGGCGACGGGACGTATGTCTCCGTTCCCTCCTTCAGGGAACGAGGGTTACCATTTGTAACCGAGACGTTCCCTTTCAGTCGGTCACGTTCGACGTACGTCGGACGTCACTGACGAATTGGGATCCCTTTGGAACACACCACAGTTACTACCACTTCCAGCATTTCTAGGGTTTACAAAGGGGAAAACGTCTCGGTTACGTATGTAACCCTCGTTCCCTGAAGGAGGGAATGGAGACACACGTCGGAACTGACCAACGAATTGGGATCTGTTTTCAGAGACCAATCTACTTTGAGTGATTAAAAACAAGCCAATGGACATTGGCATGCGGTTCACGCATTCCACGCACTGCCCCGCAGTGCGGGTATAAACACGGAAGTGGAAGTACCGCATATCGCTTTTCAACTGAGGAACCGAGACAAGTGACTCGGCCTTCAGCTGAAGCACAGCACCTGGTGACGGGACGTACGTCTTCGTTCCCTCCTTCAGGGAACGAGGGTTGCATATGTAACCGAGATGTTCCCTTTCAGTCGGTCACGTTCGACGTACGTCGGCCCTTCCAGCACCCTGCTTGAGCTCACTGGACCGCTCCTACATTGGAGAGAAAGTCAGGGCTCCAGGCAGGGAAGGACAGTCACTGTTGTTCCTGCAAGACCCACTCAGAGTAACTATTGGATAATGCTGGGAAAGCGTGCCCGTTTGGAAACGGAATGCTGCGGGGCCACATCCTTCAAATGGAAGGAGAGGTGGCAAATTACACATAAGGACTGACCTATCAGGGTAGTACAACATATGGCAGTCTCTGGGGTGGATCCAGCCTGGTCCCAGGGGGGAAGAACACCGCCAGAGACGACAGAGGGAGCTCTGTCAAGGGAAAGACACGGGGCTAGCCGAGTAGGGTAGCTGGTACCGTGGAGAATACACATATGGGGTTGCCGTTAGGAAACCGCTACATATGGAACCCAGCCTACACACACATTCCACAAGCATACGGGTGCAGGCCTGGCACCAGATGGCCGCAACGTCTGACACCGAAGGGGTGACGGAGGAGCTCGACAGGGTTAGCCATTTCTGGGGAACACAACTGGAGACAATAACGCACGTATCCGGCCCAGAAGGCGGGAATGGCGTCGCAAGCCGACACAAGAATGGCCACTTAGCGTTACTGGCCACTGAGGGCGAGTACACGGGAAGATACCGGCTCTACACGGAGGCTGTAAAATCTAGCGAATGTGTTAGGTGTCGCCCTGCCCGCAGCTCTACATATATCTGTCAGCGAGGCGCCCTGAGCCAGCGCCCAGGAGGAGGCCACGCTCCTAGTCAAGTGCGCTCGCAACCCGAATGGGCAGGGCACGTCTTGGGACTGGTACGCCAAGAAAATAGCATCCACTATCCAGTGGGCTAACCTCTGCTTGGAGACAGCCTTTCCCTTCTGCTGGCCTCCGTAACAGACGAAGAGCTGTTCTGAGGTCCTAAAGCTTTGAGTTCGGTCCACGTAGGCATGGAGAGCGCGGACGGGACAGAGCAAAGCTAGGGCTGGGTCTGCCTCCTCCGAAGGCAGCACTTGCAGGTTCACCACCTGATCCCAGAAAGGAGTGGTGGGAACCTTGGGCACTTATCCGGGCCAGGGTCTCAGGACAAAGTGAGAGTTACCTGGCCCGAATTCTAGGCACGATTCGTTGACCGAAAGTGCGTGCAGGTCCCCTACCCTCTTGATGGAGGCCAGTGCAACCAAGAGTACTGTCTTCATGGACAGGATCTTTAGCTCAATGGACTGCAAAGGCTCGAAGGGAGGGCTCTGGAGTGCTCTAAGCACCAGAGCTAAGTCCCAAGAGGGTACCGGGTTTGGACGAGGAGGATTCAGCCTCCTCGCACCCCTGAGGAACCTGACGATTAGGTCGTGCTTTCCTAAGGCCTTACCGTCAACTGTCTCGTGATACGCCGCTATTGCTGCGACGTACACTTTAAGGGTGGAGGGAGAAAGGAAAGCACGGCGCTAACCGAACACCTTCGGGGTCTTCGTGGCGAACACCACTCAACGAACAGGTTCCACTTCAATGCATAGAGGCGCCTCGTAGAGGGAGCTCTAGCGGAAGTGATGGTGTCTACCACTGCTTGTGGTAGACCACCTAGAACCTCCGCGTCCCGTCCAGGCATGGAGTTTCCAGAGGTTCGGACGCGGGTGCCATAGTGTGCCCCGTCCCTGAGAAAGTAGGTCCTTCCTCAGAGAAATGGGCCAGGGTGGTGCTGTCGTGAGGAGAGTTAGTTCGGAGAACCAGGTCCAGTTGGGCCAGTAGGGCGCAACTAGCAAGACCTGCTCCTCGTCCTCCCTGACTTTGCACAGTGTCTGTGCGAGAAGGCTCACTGGGGGAAATGCATACTTGCGTAGGTCCCGGGGCCAGCTGTGCGCCAGTGCATCCGTGCCGAGGGTGCCCCCGGTCAGGGAGTAATACAGCTGGCAATGGGTCGACTCTGGAGAGGCAAACAGGTCTACCTGTGCGGCTCTGAATAGGCCCTATATCAGCTGGACCACCTGGGGATGGAGTCGCCATTCTCCCGTGGGTGTCGGCTGCCGTGAGAGCTCGTCGGCTGTCCGGTTGAGCACACCTGGGATGTGAATGGCGCGAAGTGACCTCAGATGCTTCTGACTCCAAAGGAAGAGATGGCGGGCGAGCCGGAGCATGCAACGGGAGTGTAGACCACCCTGACGGGTGATGTACGCAAAGGCCGCAGTGCTGATATGCCAATGCAGCTGGGGCCCTGCGAAACTGCATGCCCATTGTACGTGGCCCCCCAGCCGGTGGATGAGGCATCTGTGAAGACCACAGCATGCCTGGACACCTGTTCTAGGTGCACTCCTGCGCGTAGAAATGAAGGGTCCAACCACGGGCTGAAGGTTTGGCGGCAGTAAGGAGTAACTGAGACCCGGTACTTGCCGCTCTGCCACGCCCATCTCGGGACTCGGCCGTGAAGCCAGTGCTGAAGCGGTCTCATATGCAGCAATCCAAGCGGCGTTACCGCGGCTGCAGATGCCATATGCCCCAGGAGCCTCTGAAAGAACTTCAGTGGGACCGCTGTCCTGCCTTTGAACGTATTCAAGCAGTTCAGCACTGATCGGACTCGCTCCTCTGTGAGGCGCACAGTCTGATTGACTGAATCCAGCTCCATACTGAGATAAGAGATCCTCTGTGTGGGACAGAGTTTGCTCTTCTCTCGGTTGACCCGAAGGCCCAACAGGCTGAGGTGACGGCTAGTATGGTCCAGTCGTCGAGGTAGTTGAGAATGTCAACGCCGCGTTCTCAGAGCGGAACAATGGCTGCCTCTGCGACTTTCATGAAGACATGAGGTGACAGGGACAGCCCGAAGGGTAGGACTTTGTTCTGACATGCCCTCTCCTCTAACGCAAAGCATAGGAACGGTCTGTGTCTCAGGAGAATGGAGACATGAAAGTATGCGTCCTTCAGGTTGATCGCTGCAAACCAATCTTGGGGACGGATGCATTCGAAAATGCGTTTCTGCGTCAACATTCTGAATGGGAGCTTGTGCAGGGCCCAATTCAGGACACGCAGGTCCAAGATTGGTCTTAACCCACCCCCTTTCTTGGGTACAATGAAGTAAGGGCTGTAGAACCCTGACTTCATATCGGCTGGAGGAACCGGCTCGATCGTGTCCTTCGCCAGTAGGACTCCGATCTCTGACCGCAAGACATGGGCATCGCTGCTCCGCACGGAGGTGAAGAGGATGCCCTTGAACTTGGGAGGCCGGCGAGCGAACTGAATCGCGTAGCCGAGTCTGATGGTACGGATGAGCCAGCGAGACGGCCTGTGGAGCTCTAGCCAGGCCCCCAGAAACCGGAAAAGCAGTACCAATGGCACCACAGACATACCCGGGGTGGGGCAGCGAGGTGGGAGGCTCGGACCCGACTCGGGAGGCCGGGGGACGGCCCGGAGTGTTGTCTGAGCCTCCCAAGGGGGGGCAGAGCGTGGGTGAGAAGGCCTGGTGGCGTCCTTGGTGCCCACTCTGCTGCCCCCTGCCTGGGAGAGGCAGGAAGGTGGAATGCTCAGACCCGACCCGGGAGGCCCGGAGGCGACCCGGAATGTTGACTGAGTATTCCAGGGTAGGACAGAGTGTGGGTGAGAAGGCCTGGTGGTGTCCTCAGTGCCCACACTGCTGTCCACTGGCAAAAGGAGGGGAGCCAAGGAGTGGCAAGGCCTGGAGGCGTCGCACACTGCCCGCCTGACCCTCCTGGAGCCCAGGGAGGGAGGACACTGCTCTTTTGAGAAAGTGGGTACCACTGGACTGCGGACACCACCTCCCCAAGAGCAGATCCCCTTCTCGCTGGGACACCCGTTTCAGGGCCGCTTGCAGACTTTGCGGGACCCTGTACGGGTCGGGTGCCTCCCTTGCGCCTGGCCACCTGCTGCCCGGGTGGAGGCTGCTGCTTCGCTGTAGCAGAGGCAGACGCGGGGGGGGACACCCTCGGCGACAAGCAGGCGGAGACACTGTGACCGACGATTGGGTGGAGGCGGCAGCTTTTTTTTTTTTTCTCTGTCTGCTGCTGGGCCACCAAGAACTGCTGGACGAAGTTCTCGATGGCGTCGCCGAAGAGGCCAGCCTGACAGACAGGGGCATTGACAGACAGGGGCATTGAGGAACCGAACTTTGTCGGGCTCAAGCATCTCTGCCAGGTTTAGCCCCATGTGACATTCCTGGACCACTAGTGTGGACATTGCCTGACCCAGGGAGCGTGCGGTGACTTTCGTCGCCCGAAGCGCGAGGTCTATCACCGCACGCAGTTCCTGCATAACCCCTGGGTTGGGACTACCCTCGTGCATGCAGGACAGAGGGTAGTGATAGAGGGAAAAAACACTTATACAGATTATGGCCCTTTTAGTGTTCCATATTTCCCTCTCTCCATTGCAGCAATTGACATCTGTCCTCTGCCAGAGCCCCAAATGAAACGCTAGGTCCCCTTTTTTTTTTTTTTTTGAACCAGCAATCCCAGCTGAGGTTTCATAGTCTTGACCGCGCATCTAGAGCGCCGAGTGACAACCCACGCTGTCAGCCGGACGCTCGACGGCACACGGCGCTCTGAATGCTTAAGCCCTTATGAGAAAGGTAAGACGAACTGCGCGCCGACGTGATCACACTCTGCTGAGAGAGTATGAATCACCCATGAACGCAATCTTGCATGTTTATGTGCGAGAGAGATCGTGGCCGTCAAATGAGGACAGGAAACAACCACATCCAGAAACACACGGTTTGAATGACATCTTGAAAAAGATGCAGAGTCAAACCGTGTTGCTCTTTTAGAAGGGAATGCTCTTTTAGAAGTGCTGAAGCACTCAGGGAGATGGCCGCGGCTCACAGCAGTCCGATTGCAAGCCTGCGTGTGAGCACTCAAAGAACGGAAATGCCCTGCCAACCAACACAGAGACAGTGTATGTTGCAGCGGCCACTCGCTGACTCGCGCCGTCACACCAGCACCCAGGTAAGAGAGCGATCCTCCTCGAGACTCGTCTAAACACTCTTTGTAGAAACAGCTTGATACAGCAAACCGTTCGGCTCCGAAGTTAAAAGCGATATGCGGTACTTCCACTTCCTTGTTTATACCCACGCTGCGGGGCGGTGTGTGGAATGCGTGAACCACATGCCAATGTCCATTGGCTCGTTTTTAATCACTCGAAATAGATTGGTCTCTGAAAACAGATCCCAATTCGTCGGTCAGTTCCGACGTACATCGAACGTGACCGACTGAAAGGGAACATCCAGTATGCAGCAGTCCTGTGGGCGAAAATGCCTTGTTGATGCTAGAGGTCAGAGGAGAATGGGCTGACTGATTCAAGCTGATAGAAGAGCAACTTTGACTGAAATAACCACTCGTTACAACCGAGGTATGCAGCAAAGCATTTGTGAAGCCACAACACACACAACCTTGAGGCGGATGGGCTACAACAGCAGAAGACCCCACCGGGTACCACTCCACTACAAATAGGAAAAAGAGGCTACAATTTGCACAAGCTCACCAAAATTGGACAGTTGAAGACTTGAAAAATGTTGCCTGGTCTGATGAGTCTCGATTTCTGTTGAGACATTCAGATGGTAGAGTCAGAATTTGGCGTAAACAGAATGAGAACATGGATCCATCATGCCTTGTTACCACTGTGCAGGCTGGTGGTGGTGTGGGAGATGTTTTCTTGGCACACTTTAGGCCCTTAGTGCCAATTGGGCATCGTTTAAATGCCACGGCCTACCTGAGCATTGTTTCTGACCATGTCCATCCCTTTATGACCACCATGTACCCATTCTCTGATGGCTACTTCCAGCAGGATAATGCACAATGTCACAAAGCTCGAATCATTTCAAATTGGTTTCTTGAACATGACATTGAGTTCACTGTACTAAAATGGCCCCCACAGTCACCAGATCTCAACCCAATAGAGCATCTTTGGGATGTGGTGGAACGGGAGCTTCATACCCTGGATGTGCATCCCACAAATCTCCATCAAATGCTATCCTATCAATATGGGCCAACATTTCTAAAGAATGCTTTCAGCACCTTGTTGAATCAATGTGACATAGAATTAAGGCAGTTCTGAAGGTGAAAGGGGGTCAAACACAGTATTAGTATGGTGTTCCTAATAATCCTTTAGGTGAGTGTATAAGCACACGTATCCGTTTCATGGGGAAGGGAGTGGCGCAGGAAGCTGACACTTTAGAACGGGCACTTCAGTGTTACTGACTATGGGAAGTGAGCACACAGGAGGATACCGGCTCTACACGTAAGCTATAGAACCTAGCGAACGTGTTGGGTGTCGCCCAGCCCGCAGCTCTACAAATATCTGTCAGCAAGGCGCCACGAACCAGCGCCCAGGAAGAAGCTACACCCCTGGTGGAGTGGACTCTTAACCCGAGGGGTCAGGGCACGTCTTGGGTCTCATACGCCAAGACGATGGCATCCACTATCCAGTGGGCCATCCTCTGCTTGGAGACAGCTTTTCCCTTCTGCTGGCCTCCGTAACAGATGAAGAGCTGCTCTGAGGTCCTGAAGCTTTGCGTTCTGTCCACGTAAGTCTGTAAGGCGCGGACGGGACAGAGAAAAGCTAGGGCTGGGTCTGCCTCCTCCGAGGGCAGCGCTTGCAGGTTCACCACCTGGTCCCGGAAGGGAGTGGTGGGAACCTTGGGCACATATCCAGGCCGAGGTCTCAGGATTACGTGAGAGTTCCAAACCCGAATTCCAGGCAATATCCTCTTGATGGAGGCCAATGCAGTCAGGAGTACTGTCTTCAGAGACAGAATTTTTAAGTCCGTTGACTGCAAAGGCTCGAAGGCAGTGTGGTTAGCACCAGAGACAGGTCCCAAGAGGGTATAGAGGGAGGACGAGGAGGATTCAGTCTCCTCGCCCCCCTCAGGAACCTGACGATCAGATCGTGCTTCCCAAAGGACTTTCCACCTATGAGGTCATGATTGGCGGCAATAGCAGCCACATAAACTTTGAGGATGGAGGGAGACAGCCTTCTCTCCAACCCATCTTGTAAGAAGGAAAGCACAGAACCAGCACCCCCTGCTGGCGATAGGAGAGGTGCCTGAGGGTGACAAGGCATGGGAGCGCCGAACACCGTCAAACGAGCTCTGTTGGCACCCAGATATTTTGGAAACTGCTCTTTAATTGATAAATTTGGGTTCCGCTGGCGCTAGGGCCAGTGGTGGAAGAATGGAAAGGAATTCCCCCCCCAGCCCTCCTCCGGGGAAGGGAGAGGTGCTGCAGCCATCTCCTGAAGAGCAGTCTCCTCCATCTCTGGGTGGCCCGTCTCAGGGTCTCTTGATACGGTGCTTGCCACCTGGCTTGGCAGCGGCCTAAGCGGGCTGGACGTCCTTGGCCGGCTCCACGCCGATGCTCGGGTGGAGGCTGCTGCTGGGCTGGGGCGGGAGCAGGGGCGGCGGCGGGCCGACGTCCTCGGCGATGAGCAGGCGGAGGTGCTGCGACTGGCGGTTGGGTGGAGGCAGCAGCTGACCGCCGGGGCAGGATGTGCTTTATGGCCTCTTTATGGCGCTTTATGGCCCGTCTGCTTTTGGGTGGCCGAGAACTGCTGGCCAAAGCTCTCGACCGCGTCGCCGAACAACCCGGCCGGGGAGATGGGGGAGTCCAGGAACTGATATTTATTGGTCTCTCTCATGTCGGCCAGGTTGAGCCAGAGATGCTGTTCCTGGACCACCAGAGTGGACATCGCCTGGCCAATAGAACTTAGAAGTTAAAATAGAAGTTTTTTGCATGGCATGCAAGGCGGTCGCAGCCTGGCCACAAGACCTGTAAGCCTTCGCAGTCAGACTGGAGGAGAACTTACAGGCCTTGGACGGGAGACGTGGGTCACCGCGCCAGTTGGAGGCGGTCGCCGGACACAGTTGCATTGCGATGGCCTGCTCCACCGGCGGGATCCCAACGTACCCCCTGGCTTGCCTGGCGTCAAAGGTAGTGAGGAGGGAGGAGCCACCGGGTCAGTTTCTGGCACTAAAAGGTGTTGACCATGACCTGGTGAGCTCCTCATGCACCTCCGGGAAGAAAGACACCGGGGCGGGACGCTGAGAACCAGCGTGATGGTTTGGGACGTGGTGGAGGATTCCACTCAAGCTCGACCTTTTCGGCGGCCCGGGAAAGCATAGCCGTCAATTCGGGGTCCACCTCGACCGCTGCCACTCTCCCAGAGGGAGGCAGTGCAGCCGAATCTTCATCCTCTGTGGACTGGAACTCCCCCTCCAATGCAGCGATTGACATCTGTTCATCCACCGGAGCAGTCTCGGTCTGTGAACATTATTTTCTCTACTGATACTCTTCATTAACGCCTTTCGTCTCTGAAGTGAATGACAAACGTGCGCTGTATTTCACTTCCGCTTTATACCCGCGATGCGGGGCGGAGCGCGAGATGTAAATCTCGCACATCAATTCTCATTGGCCTGTTCTCTATATCTCGAAGCTGAAACTTCTCCCTGAAGTGATCCCAATTTGTCGGTGACGTCCGACGTACGTCGAACATGACCGACTGAAAGGGAACTAAAAATATTCATAGTAAAACTAAAATGAAACCTCAAATAACACTGTGTTGAACTTAAAATTCAACATTAGAATAAATAATAATGTGTTGTTTCAACTTAAAAAAGTAAGTACTCGTGCTTGACCTATAAAATTGTAAGTTTAGTTAACTTAAAATGTTAAGTTGTTCTAACTAATTGCAGCAACGTTCTCTCGTTCTCAAGGGCGTTTGCCGGGGCGACGATCCATGACTGTTTTAACTGGCTGTCCGTGCTGGTGCTGCTGCCGGTGGAGGTGGCATCAGGTCTGATGAGTTTTCTGGCCAGAGTCACTGTCAGCAGCTTTCAGCTGCACAGCGGAGATGAAGCGCCTGAACTTCTGAAAACGCTTACAGAGCCCTTCACCAAACTCATCATACAGGTGTGTGTGTGTTGTGATTGTGTGCATGCAATGCATGCCAGGCATAAGGACCCACCAGGACACTGTGTAGTAAAATAAAATAAAAAAATAGTAAATTATAGAAAATGATAGTGAAAGGAAACTAGATCACTCTCCCATCACAATCCTCCATACGTTGCGATCTTCAGCCATGTTTGATGTTTCTTTTTTTTCTTTTTTTTTGACAAGACGAAGTATTTTTTATAAATAATAATCAATATAGTCAATATGAAATGATACAGGATAGCAGTGTGAGATCTTACTCAAAAAGAGAATCCATTCGCTCTGTCTTTCATATAATTGAAAAAGGGTTGCCACATTTTTAAAATGCTTTACTTTTATTTCTTAACCTATGTTATTTTTTCCAATGGTACACAGTTATTAACTTCATATCCATTTTTCACCAACACAGGCTGTGTCTGAAATCACACTATTAAATAGGGCACTATTTGAAGGGACAGCCATTTGTAGTGGTGTCACTTCAATCCACAAACTACAAAAACAAGCCACGGCAACAGTTTAAAAGTATCCCAATTCCGCAGGAAAACCATGGACTTGTCAACACTGACCGATCAGATCCAAGAAGGCAGGTTTTAGTCAGGGTTGCCAGGTCTGCATAACAAATCTATCCCAATGGTCAATCAAAAATAGCCCAATGACCATATCCTAAATATCAAAACAATATGCCAACAAAATATGCCATTCGTATACCTAAAATACATATTTTAAAGCCACTAGCTACGTTTCCATCCAAAGTTGCGAACATACACTATATTGCCAAAAGTATTGGGACGCCCCTCCAAATCATTGAATTCAGGTGTTCCAATCACTTCCATGGCCACAGGTGTATAAATCAAGCACTAGGCATGCAGACGCTTCTACAAACATTTGTGAAAGAATGGGTCACTCTCAGGAGCTCAGTGAACTCAAACGTGGTACCGTGAGAGGTTGCCACCTGTGCAATAAGTCCATTCGTGAAATGTCCTCACTACTAAATATTCTACGCTCAACTGTTAGTGGTATTATAACAGTGGAAGCAATTGGGAACAACAGCAACTCAGCCACAAAGTGGTAGGCCACATAAAATCACAGAGCGGGGTCAGCGCATGCTGAGGTTCACAGTGCGCAGAAGTCGCCAACTTTCTGCAGAGTCAATAGCTACAGACCTCCAAACTTTGTGTGGCCTTCAGATTAGCTCAAGAACCGTGTATAGAGATGTTCATGGAATGGGTTTCCATGGCCGAGCAGCTCATCCAAGCCTTTCATCACCAAATGCAATGCAAAGCGTGGAATGCAGTGGTGTAAAGCACACCACCACTGGACTCTAGAGCAGTGGAGACGTGTTCTCTGGAGTGACAAATCACACTTCTCTCTCTAGAAATCCCATGGACGAGTCTGGGTTTGGCGGTTGCCAGGAGAACGGGACTTGCCTGACTGCATTGTGCTATGTATAAAGTTTGGTAGAGGGGGGATTATGGTGTGGGGTTGTTTTTCAGGGGTTGGGTTTGGCCCCTTAGTTCCAGTGAAAGGAACTCTTAATGCTTCAGCATACCAAGACATTTTGGACAATTTCATGCTCCCAACTTTGTGGGAACAGTTTGGGGATGGCCCCTTTCTGTTCCAACATGACTGCACACCAGTGCACAAAGCAAGGTCCATTAAGACATATATATTTAATATTTATCAGTTAAGTGCATAATTTTTTTATGTGTGTTTTTAGAATTGATGTGCATCTTGGCATTTCCATCCAGCAGTTTCTTTATGCAATATCCCAAAATGCATAAAATAGGTGGATGGAAACAAGGACGAGTTTTGCGTCAAAGACGCTATGGGGAAAACTCCTTTTTCTCAGATTTTTTAAGCTTATTATAAAATGCAGTCGAGCAGGGCTCTGAGCTGATTGGCTGGTGAGTTGGTACTGCACAAGCCTATGGTGACGCAGCATAAGTGCACGAACCAATGGGTGCACTTCCCGCCGTGAGTGATGCAGAGTCCCAGAGTATAAGCTGCCTATGTTTCGCCATAGGAATCAGGTTTTAATCGACTGAAGTGACGAGTCGAGGAGCCTGCTAGCATGGCTGTCTATGCAATACTCGTTCCAGTTTTTTATGATACAATACAATACAATACAATACAATGTTTATTTATATAGCACATTTAAAACAACTAAGGTCGACCAAAGTGCTGCACAGAGTATGCAAAACAGAACAATCAACAAGATTTCAAACAGTAAGACAATCTATAAAATACAGACTGTAAAATGAATGAGGTGCATTCAAATAAAGGATCATTGCACAGCAAGTCAGGGAATATTACATGCCAAGGTGAAGTAATATGTTTTAAGTGTAGACTTAAAGATAGAGTTGAGGCTGCTTTAATATGATTTGGGAGACTGTTCCACAACTTCAGGCCAATAACAGAAAAAGCACGATCACCTCTGTTTTTGAGACGTGCCCTGGGAACTCGCAATAACTCAGAATCAGCCGATCTGAGTGCTCTTGATTGAGTGTATGGATGTAGCAAATCAGATAGGTACTGTGGAGCCTGATTATGAAGAGATTTACAGACGAACAATTATAACAATTTTAAAGTTAATTCTATATTTGATTGGCAGCCAATGCATTGAAATCAAAACTGGTGTAATAAACTCGTGTTTACGCTTCCCACAAAGACGCCAAGCTGCATTTTGAACCAACTGCAGACATGAAACACATGATTGAGAAGCACCGATATACGAGTTTCAGTAATCCAATCGAGATGTTACAAAAGCATGCATAACCTTTTTAAGGTTCTTTAGAGACGAAGATGATAAAAACAGGACTTAACAACAGCACTTATCTGTTTATCAAATTTAAGATTGTTATTAAACCAAACACCCAAATTTCTTGCACATGTAGTGCTGTATGGAGTAACAAAAATAAAAATAAAAAGTAAAAATAAATTCAGTTTTACTCTCATTGAGGCTTAAGAAATGACTTGCAAGCCAAAGTTTTAGTTCGTCTAAACAATCTAAAATAGGCTTTAAAGCCTGTTTATTATCACGCTTCAAGGGGATATACATTTTTGTGTCATCAGCATACAGATGAAAAGAGACCCCATACTTATTAAAAATAGATCCTAGAGGAAGCATATAAATGGAAAACAGTATTGGACCAAGAATCGAACCCTGGGGAACTCCAGACTTTAGATGTATTTCAGATGAGGATTGGTTTCCAATGCTAACAACATACCTCCTATTAGTAAGGTAAGAATGAAACCACTGCAACACCGTGCCCCGAAGACCAACACCTGTCTCAAGACATGATATAAGTATATTATGGTCAACTAAATCAAAGGCAGAACTGAAGTCTAACAGAACCAGAGGCATAGACTGCCCAGAGTCAGTAATCAGAATGATATCATTCAAAACTCTTAAAAGAGCTGACTCATTACTGTGACAGGATTTAAAACCAGATTGACATTTTTCAGAAATTGAATTAATAGTCAAATATGATTGAAGTTGATTTAGAACCACTTTCTCTAAAATTGTGAAAGAAATTTGATTAAATTTAGCTGGTAATGCGGGATCCAAGCTAGATTTTTTAAGGTGAGGCTGCACCGTGGCAAGTTTAAAGTCACCAGGTACAGTGCCAGTATAGAGACATTTGTTAATAATAGACAATAAGTCAGGCCCACGACCTTAGAATCATTAGGCCCAAACTCCAGGCAAGATGCACTTATGGAAAGTATGGTATGGGGATGAGGCGGGTTGAGCCTCCTTGCCCCTTTCAAGAAACGGACAACTAAAGTGTTCCTTCCCAGAGATTGTGAGGCCAAAGGAGCATGATAAGCTGCAATGGCCGCCACGTAGACTTTGAACGTGGACGTGGAGTGGCCAACAGCTCTTGCAGAGAAGACAGTACCAGTGGTACGTTGCATGAAGTAGGGTCTTTGCCTCTGGCGGCACACAAGTTGGAGAAGACAGACCATTTGAGGGTATAGAGGCATCTGGTGGATGGGGCTTTAGCATCGGAAATGGTGTTTAGGGCTCTCGATGGGAGGTCCGTAGGAATCAGAATCAGAATCAGAAAGAGCTTTATTGCCAAGTGTGCACATATACAATACAACACAACATGAACACAAATATACAAATATGAAAAATAGTACAAAATAAAATAAAGGTATGTATATATATATATATATATATATATATATATATATATATATATATATATATATATATATATATATATATATATATATAAAGGTCACAGTTACATTTAAGAATATATTGCACTAGTTTAGAATATATTGCACTAAACAGTCAAAGTATTGCACTTAAAGGCGGCTGGGGGTGCTGGGGGGTGCTGGGGGGGTTCAAGAGGGAAATGGCCTGTGAAGGTACAGGGAGCAAGGCTTCAGGGAGCTACTGTTATACAAAATGAAAACCACTATATCCTAGTGATCACAAAACGTATATCATCTAGCACAGTTGAATAATTTGTAGAATATAAAATATTTCAATATTTCAGTCGAATATCATTTTTGCAATATATAATTTGTCAAACCTTAAACCCACGGGGGGAAATCAACCATTCAAAAGTAGCCCAATTCAGCAGGAAAACTGCAGACTTGGCAACCCTGCTGTTAACAGATCCCTGAACATGAGTTCCAGAGCGATGGCTTAGTTTTAATAGTGAATATACAGTATCTAAACATTTTAAATCTGACAACCTTTTTTTTTTTTTTTTTTTTTTTTTATAAAAAGGTTAATCTTCCGCATAGTAATCCAGTGACTTTTTTTGTAAAATTTTGTCGTTTTTAATTTAAAATATATAATTTATGTGATTCATGTAATTTGACAAGAAAAGGAACATTAACTGAGCTGTTTTCTGCATATGATTTAGAAAGAATGTGTGCATATTCTAAAATATTTTTTTATTTGCATATAGTTAAAATGTATTACTTTACAATAAGTTCTGGTTGTTTTACTGTTTTCTCTTTTTCTTTATTTCCTCTAAATAAAATCCTGTATCTAAATCCTGCATACCCCCCTTAAAACTGCTGCGTGCAAATGTGTGTATGTGTGCTTGGACTTGCTCATGTTTCCTTGAGTGCTGAGATGTGCAGAATATTCTGTGTCAGGCAGTATTTTCTCAGTACTCACCTACAGTGACACAAAGCATCTCATGCTCACTGTGTTCTCACCCTTCTAGCTGGATAAATCGGTAATAACGGGCATCGCCCTGGGCGACGAGTCCATGAGGAATCACAGCCTTGTGAAAGTCTTCTGCAAGTCCAGCGTCTTCCTGGTAACTTTCTCCTGACACAAACATTGTTCATGCTTCTAATCGGCACATATCAAGACGTTTCTTTTTCTTCTCTGTGAAAAACATGATGAAATTTAGCTTGAGATTAATTCTATGCATTTTTTATTTTATTTATGCATGTGTGTGTGTGTCTGTGTGTGTGTATATATATATATATATATATATATATATATATATATATATATATATATATATATATATATATATATATATGTATATAATTTAAATTGCATGCAAATTCTCATTACTTTAATGCATTGATATTTATTTTTGTGTTGTGTGTGATTTGTTTTTATTTTATTTTTCATATTGTCATTATTGTAATAGAGCATTTGTTGTTTTGTGTTTAATAAGTCAACATGAAGTACAAATACTATGATGTTTAAATGCACCACAATAAAAAAATAAAAAAAAAATATATATATATATATATATATATATATATATATATATATATATATATATATATATATATATATATATATATATATATATATATATATATATATATAAAGTATTTAAGACTTTTAAGGCTCTCAGGACTGTGAGATACTCTCAACTACAAGTTATAAAGTCTGAGTTATGAGATATAAAATCACAATTGCAATAAAAAGTAAACAAAATAAAAGTCACAATTACTTTTGCAAGAAAAGACGTGGTGGAAAGAAGCTTCCATAGAAATGAGAGCTGGATGTATTCCTGATGTTGGTCCTCTCCATCAGACTGTATTTCACAAGCACAAACACTTGCTCTTCTTCTGTGGTGCAGTAGTTTTTAGAGAAGTACTGCTGTTTCTCTCTCTCTCAGCCTTCAGCTGCCGCCCACAACTGCTCCTCTGAATTGCATTGTGGGAAGGACAGTGATCTCATCTGGAACACACAGAATATCACCTCGCAGATCAACACAGAGAAATGTGAGTGTAATCTTGGAGTCATTTAATAATGGAATGTGTAGTTTGTCTTATTTCTTCTATCCAGGATTAATATGTGCGTGTTTGTTTATATTTTTATATATTTACTTTCTATTTTACTTTACTTTACTTTATCTTTATGTATTTCTTTTTTTCAATTAGTTCTTTTATTTCTTTTTATTTACATTTTTATTTAGTTTTCATTCATTCATTTATTTATTTATTTATTTATTTATTTATTTATTTATTTATTTATTTATTTATTTATTTATTTATTTATTTATTTATTTATTTATTTATTTATTTATTTATTTTTGATTATTATTTATTTGATTTCTATTTATTTATTTACTTTTTATTTATTTGTTTATTTTTATTTATTTACTTTCTGGTCATTTATTTTATTAATTAATTATATATACAGTACTGTGCAAAAGTCTTAGGCACGTTGGTATTTTCACACAAAAACATTTTTAAGCCAGTTATTTATATCTTTTACTGTAGTGTGTCAGTAGGAAATATCAGTTTACATTTCCAAACATTCATTTTGCAATTAATTGTAATAATCCAGTGAGATTATAATATTTTTTTTTATTTTTATGCACAGGAAGTCTGCCAGCAGCCGGTATGGTCTGATCTCACCATCATCGAGTCTGTCTGTGATCACATGAAGAAACAGGAAAAACTGAGACAAACTAAATCCAGAAAAACTGAGGCAATGTCTCCAAGACACTTGAGGAAACCTTCCTGCAGAACTACAGGACTGTGAAAAGTTTAGGCCCTTGTCAGAATGCTTTAAAGTGAGAATGCTGCCCAAAATAATAACATAAATAGCTTTTATTTATGAATTAACTTCTATTAACTAAATCAAATGGATATTGCGTTTAAAGCGGCTTTTGTCACCTGCATCTATTCCTACACCTATTCATGTAGTTTTGCAGGAAGGTTTCTTCAAGTCTCTTGGAGACGTTGCCACAGTTCTTCTGGATTTAGTCCATCTCAGTTTTTCACAGGCAGACTCAATGAAGATGAGATCAGATCTCCATGTGGAGCATAGAGACTATTGTCAGACTCTTTATGCATACAAAAGTCTCACTGGATTATTAAAATTAATGGCAATTCATTTATAAATGTAAACTGATATTTCCTGCTGACACACTACAGCAAAAGATATAAATAACTGGCTTAAACCCATTTTTGTGTGTAAAAATACTAGTGAGCCTAAGACTTTTGCACAGTACTATATATATATATATATATATATATATATATATATATATATATATACTCACCTAAATGATTATTAGGAACACCATACTAATATTGTGTTTGACCCCCTTTCGCCTTCAGAACTGCCTTAATTCTACGTGGCATTGATTCAACAAGGTGCTGAAAGCATTCTTTAGAAATGTTGGCCCATATTGATAGGATAGCATCTTGCAGTTGATGGAGATTTGTGGGATGCACATCCAGGGCATGAAGCTCCCGTTCCACCACATCCCAAAGATGCTCTATTGGGTTGAGATCTGGTGACTGTGTTCAAGAAACCAATTTGAAATGATTCAAGCTTTGTGACATGGTGCATTATCCTGCTGGAAGTAGCCATCAGAGAATGGGTACATGGTGGTCATAAAGGGATGGACATGGTCAGAAACAATGCTCAGGTAGGCCGTGGCATTTAAACGATGCCCAATTGGCACTAAGGGGGCCTAAAGTGTGCCAAGAAAACATCCCCCACACCATTACACCACCACCACCAGCCTGCACAGTGGTAACAAGTCATGATGGATCCATGTTCTCATTCTGTTTACACCAAATTCTGACTCTACCATCTGAATGTCTCAACAGAAATCGAGACTCATCAGACCAGGAAACATTTTTCCAGTCTTCAACTGTCAAATTTTGGTGAGCTCGTGCAAATTGTAGCCTCGTTTTCCTATTTGTAGTGGAGATGAGTGGTACCCGGTGGGTTCTTCTGCTGTTTTAGCCCATCCGCCTCAAGGTTGTGCGTGTTGTGGCTTCACAAATGCTTTGCTGCATACCTCGGTTGTAACGAGTGATTATTTCAGTCAAAGTTGCTCTTCTATCAGCTTGAATCAGTCGGCCCATTCTCCTCTGTCCTCTAGCATCAACAAGGCATTTTCGCCCACAGGACTGCCGCATACTGGATGTTTTTCCCTTTTCACACCATTCTTTGTAAACCCTAGAAATGGTTGTGCGTGAAAATCCCAGTAACTGAGCAGATTGTGAAATACTCAGACCGACCCGTCTGGCACCAACAACCATGCCACGCTCAAAATTGCTTAAATCACCTTTCTTTCCCATTCTGACATTCAGTTTGGAGTTCAGGAGATTGTCTTGACCAGGACCACACCCCTAAATGCATTGAAGCAACTGCCATGTGATTGGTTGATTAGATAATTGCATTAATGAGAAATTGAACAGGTGTTCAATATACAAAATATAAAAATAAACAGTAAAAAAAAAAAAAATAAATATATATATATATATATATATATATTTATATATATATATATATTTTTTTACTGTTTATTTTTATTTGCTTGTTTATTTTTTTATTCATATATTTGTTTTTATTTATTTACTTTCTATGTATTTTTCATTTTTATTTATGTATAGTTTTGATTTATTAATTAATGTTTATTTATTTATTTAATGATTTTTTTATTTATTTATTTACTTTCTATTTATTTATGCAAAGAAAAATACACATGTCCTCTTTAATTTTTTAATAACCTTAAGCAAACAGTCAGTAGTATTTGGTATTTAGTCATTTAGCCAGTAACATTTCATTTGCATGTCCAACAGGGTTATAGTTATCTAAAACCAAAACCGCAAAAAAAAAAAAAATTGTGCAAATAAATCTGCGTTGTTAGTCCTTTTGATCTTTTGTTTTAAAAACTTATAAAATTCTAACCTTTCATTGGAGAATAGTAATTTTAAATGGGGATCTTATTATGTTTTAATTAATACTTTATTAAATACTTTTTGCAACCTTTTTTTGCCAAGATAACCACTCAGTGACACATGTTTGTGTTGATTTTGATGTTTGTTTTGGATCACTGTCCTGGTGGAAGATCCAACCTTGGCCCATTATAAGATTTCTAGTTTTAATTTTTTATCTGTTGGTATTTGCTAGAATCCATGATACCATGTATCTGAACAAAATGTCCAGGATCTCTGGAAGAAAGATAGGCCCACAACATTAAAGATACAGCAGAGTATTTCATTTTATACGCAATTTTGAGCGTGGCATGGTTGTTGGTGCCAGACGGGCTGGTCTGAGTATTTCACAATCTGCTCAGTTACTGGGATTTTCACGCACAACCATTTCTAGGGTTTACAAAGAATGGTGTGAAAAGGGAAAAACATCCAGTATGCGGCAGTCCTGTGGGCGAAAATGCCTTGTTGATGCTAGAGGTCAGAGGAGAATGGGCCGACTGATTCAAGCTGATAGAAGAGCAACTTTGACTAAAATAACCACTCGTTAGAACCGAGGTATGCAGCAAAGCATTTATGAAGCCACAACACGCACAACCTTGAGGCGGATGGGCTACAACAGCAGAAGACCCCACCGGGTACCACTCATCTCCACTACAAATAGGAAAAAGAGGCTACAATTTGCACGAGCTCACCAAAATTGGACAGTTGAAGACTGGAAAAATGTTGCCTGGTCTGATGAGTCTCGATTTCTGTTGAGACATTCAGATATTTGTCAGAATGAGAACATGGATCCATCATGCCTTGTTACCACTGTGCAGGCTGGTGGTGGTGGTGTAATGGTGTGGGGGATGTTTTCTTGGCACACTTTAGGCCCCTTAGTGCCAATTGGGCATCGTTTAAATGCCACGGCCTACCTGAGCATTGTTTCTGACCATGTCCATCCCTTTATGACCACCATGTACCCATTCTCTGATGGCTAATTCCAGCAGGATAATGCACCATGTCATAAAGCTCAAATAATTTCAAATTGGTTTCTTGAACATGACAATAAGTTCACTGTACTAAAATTTGCCCCCACAGTCACCAGATCTCAACCCAATAGAGCATCTTTGGGATGTGGTGGAACGGGAGCTTCGTGTCCTGGATGTGCATCCCACAAATCTCCATCAACTGCAAGATGCTATCCTATCAATATGGGCCAACATTCTAAAGAATGCTTTCAGCACCTTGTTGAATCAATGCCACGTAGAATTAAGGCAGTTCTGAAGGCGAAAGGGGGTCAAACACAGTATTTGTTTGGTGTTCCTAATAATCCTTTAGGTGAGTATATATATATATATATATATATATATATATATATATATTATAACAAACACATGATCATTCTTTGACCATTTCAATCTTATCCGACTCCTGGTGAGTCTATAGACTCTTTTGCCAAATCTTTTGCCAAATGTGAGAGACTGATCATGAATTTTCTTGGCGATGATTTTTATCTCAGTGTTACTCAATAATACTGCACCCTATTGATCATGACTAATGATGTCTATAATTTCAGTGCATCTGTGTTCATTAATGCCTATAGTTTGTCTTGATTCTTATCTCTTCTCCTTCTGTCTGGTTTGTGCAGGCCAGCATCTGTTTGTGGACTCGGGTCTGTCGGACCTGGCGGTGGGGCTCATTCTGTTAGCCGGCTCTCTGATAGTGCTGTGCTCCTGCCTGCTGCTGGTCGTCAAAGTGCTCAACTCCATCCTCAAAGGTCAAGTGGCAAAGGTCATTGAAGGGGTCATCAACACGGGTGAGTGGAGGGAGAGCTGCAGGAACCACAGTGTTACTGTAGTATTTACTGTTACACAACCCAACACATACAGAGCTGTTTGAAGTTCTACATTTATGCATTTAATAAAGTCAAATCCACTTTATATAGTGAAAATACACAGTTATAAACAATCAATAAACAATCATTAATAATCATCATCAATGGCATCATCAAATATGAGACAAATTCTGCTGTAAAGCTACTCTAGAAAGACAAATGTCCATTAATTATGAAATGGTTATTATCGTTAACTAAAATTATTAAATGCATTTCTGCTAATTTAAATAAAATATAAATATTAGTTGAAAAACTTAAACTAAACAAAAATTAGAAATGTTGCCTTATAAACTGAAGTTTAAGTTGAAGCACTAAAATTATTAACTGGAAATGAATAAAAACTAAAACTGAAATAAAAATAAATGAAACCTATATAATAATATTTAAAACAAACCAAAAAACTAAAAATGACTCACACTCCCACTCCTTGCGACAGCCCTTCCCTGGCCGATTTCCCCTGAGGAAGGACCTACTTTCTCAGGGGCGGGTACTCTATAGCACCCGTGTCCAGACCTCTGGAAACTCCATGTCTGGTCCCTGGACGGGACGCGGAGGTTCTAGGTGGTCTGCCACAAGTAGTGGTCTGCCACCATCACTTCTGCTAGAGCCCCCACTATGAGGCGCCTCTATGCTCTGAAACACATAACAGAATTACTAAAAATGTAATTAAAATTAACATTATATAAAAATATAGAAAATAAAGTTCATTTAAAATAATAATAAAACGAACTAAAAATAACACACACACACACACACACACACACACACACACACACACACACACACACACACACACACACACACACACACACACACACACTAACCCTACCCTTAATGCAACCCATCACACTCACACACTAACCCTAAAGCAACCCATCACACACACACACACACACACACACACACTAATAAAATGACAAAAACACACAATGAAATGAAATGAAAACTAAAAATATAGAAAATAAAGCTAATTTAAAAGTTTAATAAATCTAATTAAATAAATTTAAATAAAAACTAAAACAAAAATAAAAATAAATTAAACCTATATAATAATATTTAAAACAAACAACAAACTAATAAAATGACAAAAGCACATAACAGAATTACAAAAATTTAATTAAAAGTAACATGAAAACTAAAACCATAGAAATTAAAACTCTGAAAATATGAACAAAACTATAATAAAACAAAAACAAACAAAAGCACATAACAAAATGACAAAAAAGTAACCAGAATTTAACATGAAAACTAAAAATATGAAAATAAAAGTTGTCAAAATATTAATAAAACTACAATAAAAACGTACTGTTAAAAAATATTACTGTTATGAAACGATTCAGTTCAATAAATGTGTCGATGTTGCAAATTCATCAATTAACAAATTCAGTAAAAAATAAGTAGGATATTAAAGAGATTTGATTTGTAATTTGTTATGTGCACACCTCTTTAAAGTCTTACTGCACGACAACAGCATCTCTTTTGTGTCTAATTTTAGCGTCCTTATTTGATATGATTTTCCGTCGTCCTCCTCCACAGATTTTCCGTACCCTCTGGGCTGGCTGTCAGGATATCTGGCCATGCTGATGGGAGCAGGAATGACCTTCATCATCCAGAGCAGCTCGGTCTTCACCTCCGCGATGACGCCACTCATAGGTGAGTCTCTCATCTTCAACAGGAGCTCACATGAATGAGACGACCAGCAGGCAGCAGCACAAGATTGCTCAAGAATACATTAATAATGCATCCGTACAAACATACTTTGTTATATGTTCATAGGCCAGAAATGTAAGAGCATGCAAGCAGAAAAACCAGTAGCTGTTATTGCATTTTTAAGGTAAACTATAGACCCGCACCACTGAAATAAAGTTTCAGGCAGCTGTAAAAATCTGGGGATTAAAAAGGATCTTTACGTGCAGCTCAAAGATTATTATTATTTTTAGTTAGATGGTACCTTTTAACTTCAAGACACTGACAACACTGTTGATTCAGCACTTTTGATTAAACTTTAATTTGTGCTGTTTTCTTCAAACACATTCAAATGTAGAGCAAAGGTGAGGGTGACTATATGGCTCTAATACATATTAACTGAGACAGGTCAGGCAAAATCATGCTGCTTTCCTTTCAATTATTTCATCATTAATTTACACCCATTATTCGACAATGATTCTTCGCCTGCTGCATGATTATGGTAATTATTAACTCTTCAGCCAATGGGGATCCCTCTGTCTCTTTGAGATTGCGGTTACCATGGAGTTCATCATTTATTAAAGCCCCTGAAGAGTTGAAGTGTCACTGGACGTATTAATAATAGTAAAAAGAAGGATAAAAGGTCATCAGCGCTGACAAAGCGTCATGAACCTCGTGACCTCAGCGCTTGCTTAATTCATTATGAGGAGAGCATTTACATGTCCCTGTTTGTTTTTTGACATTTTTCCTGCTTCATTCTGAGTTTAGAGAAATTAAAGAATTGAGTTACTGCCATTCTAGTACTTTCCAGAGTTAAATATTCACTTTTTCTTTCTGTTCTATTCACATGTATAGCGCTTTGCACAATGCATATTGTTTCAAAGAGGCTTTACAGAAAATGTATGTGTCTACATTACAGTTTTAGAGTAATCTATTATCAGAGGAGTAATGTCCAGAATTAGATAATACAGATCTGCAGTTAGCTAACATCATGTTTTCATTTAGGCAGAAACAATGAGCTCATTAAAGCAATTTTTACAAGTTGTGATCATAATAATTACAATATATAGAAAGTGTTTTTGTATGTTGGTGTTCAGTCTGCCTAAATAATAAATGTTTAAGCAAATAATAAATAAATGTGGGAAAAGATACAATTATACCTAAATAAAGAAATAAAAGTATAAATTACAATTTAGTATTTTGTTCCCTTTCAGTCGGTCACGTTCGACGTACGTCGGAACTGACCGACAAATTGGGATCTGTTTTCAGAGACCAATCTACCTCGAGTGATTAAAAACAAGCCAATAGACATTGGCATGTGGTTCACGCATTCCACGCACCGCACCACAGCGTGGCTATAAATACGGAAGTGGAAGTACCGCATACCACTTTTAACTTCAGAGCCGAACGGTTTGCTGTATCAAGCTGTTTCTACGAAGAGTGTTTAGACAAGTCTCGAGGAGGATCGCACTCTTACCTGGGTGACGGTGTGAGTCAGTGAGTGGCCGCTGCAACATACACTTGTTCCTGTGTTGGTTGGCTGGGCGTTTCCGTGCTCACACGAGTCGGGTCTGAGTACTCCACCCCGGGTACGTCTGTGGTGCCATTGGTCCCGCTTGTTCGGTCTCCGGGGCCTGGCTAAGTCTCCCCAGGCCATCTTGCTGGCTCATCCATACCATCAGACTCGGCTACGCGATTCAGAGCAGTGATGCCCATGTCTTGTGGTCAGAGATTGATGTCCTGCTGGCGAAGGTCGCGGTCGAGCCGGTTCCTCCAGCCGAGGTCGGGGTTCTACAGTCCCTACTTCATTGTACCCAAGAAAGGTGGTTAAGGGTTAAAGGTTAAGGCCAATCTTGGACCTGCACATTTTGAATCAGGCCTTGCACAAGCTCCTGTTCAGAATGTTAATGCAGAAATGCATTTTTAAATGCATCTGTCCCCGAGATTGGTTTGCAGCGATCGACCTGAAGGATGCGTACTTTCATGTCTCTATTTTCCCTCGACACAGACCATTCCTACGCTTTGTGTTTGAGGGAAGGGCATATCAGTACAAAGTCTTGCCCTTTGGGCTGTCCCTGTCGCCTCGCTTCTTCACGAAAGTCACAGAGGCAGCCATTGTTCCGCTCAGAGAATGCAGCGTTCGGATTCTCAACTATCCCGACGACTGGCTTATATTGGCTCAGTCCCGGGATCGGTTGTGTGAACACAGGAACCTGGTGCTCCGTCACCTCAGCCTGTTGGGCTTTCGGGTCAACCGAGAGAAGAGAAAACTCTGTCCCAGAGAAATGTCTCTGACCCTTCATTTCTATGGGTGTGAGTGTCCTTAGAACAGGTGTCCAGGCATGCTGTGGTCTTCATGGATGCCTCATCCACTGGCATCCATGTACAACGGGCACACAGTTTCGGGTCTGTGGACGGGGCCCCAACTGCATTGACATGTCAATTGCCTAGAGTTATTGGCAGTACGTCTCGCCCTGGGCCGCCTCAAAAAGCTGCTACAGAGCAAGCACATACTGGTCCGTACAGACAGCACTGCGGCCGTTACGTACATCAACCGTCAGGGTGGTCTACGCTCCCGTTGCATGCTCTGACTCACCCGCCATCTCCTCCTGTGGAGTCAGAAGTGTCTGAGGTCGCTTCGGGCCATTCACATCCCAGGTGTGCTGAACCAGACAGCCGATAAGCTCTCTCATCAGAGTGATGCGACTCCACCCCCGGTGTGTCCAGCTGATAAGGGACCTCTTTGGAGCCGTGCAGGTAGACCTGTTCATCTCACCAGACTCAACCCATTGCCAGTTGTACTATTCCCTGACCGAGGCACCCTCGCAAATATGCATTTCCCCTAGTGAGCCTTCTTGCACAGACACTGTGCAAGGTCAGGGAGGACGAGGAGCAGGTCTTGCTAATTGCGTCCTACTGGCCCAACCGACCTGGTTCTCCAAACTCACACTCCTTGCGACAGCCCCTCCCTGGCCGATTTCCCCCTGAGGAAGGACCTACTTTCTCAGGGGGGGGTACTCTATGGCACCTGTGTCCAGACCTCTGGAAACTCCATGTCTGGTCCCTGGACGGGATGCGGAGGTTCTAGGTGGTCTGCCACAAGTAGTGGTCTGCCACCATCACTTCTGCTAGAGCCCCCACTATGAGGCGCCTCTATGCTCTGAAGTGGAAACTATTCGTTGAGGGGTGTTCTTCCCGCTGGGCCGGCCAACTCTCGCGCTGTCCTGAGACCCGGGCCTGGATACGTGCCCAAGGTTCCCACCACTCCCTTCTGGGACCAGGTTGTGAACCTGCAAGCGTTGCCCTCGGAGGACGCAGGAGCCCTGGCTTTGTTGTGTCCCGTCCACGCTCTTTGCGCTTACGTTGTCCGGACTCAAAGCTTTAGAACCTCAGAGCAGCTCTTCGTCTGTTACGGAGGCCAGCAGAAGGGAAAGGCTGTCTCCAAGCAGAGGTTAGCCCACTGGATAGTGGATACTATCATCTTGGCTTACCAGTCCCAAGACGTGCCTTGCCCATTCGGGTTGCGAGCGCACTCTACAAAGGAGTGTAGCTTCCTCCTGATTATCACTTCATCACGGCACCTGTTAGTGGGTGGGATATATCAGGCAGCAAGTGAACATTTTGTCCTCAAAGTTGATGTGTTAGGAGTAAGAAAAATGGGCAAGCGTAAGAATTTGAGTGAGACCCCTGCTGACCCCTGTCCACCTCCGAAAGTGCCAACAGTGGCATGTGAGCATCAGAACTGGACCACGGAGCAATGGAAGAAGGTGGCCTGGTCTGATGAATCATGTTTTCTTTTACATCACGTGGATGGCCGGATGCGTGTGCATGGCTTACCTGGGGAACACATGACATCAGGATACACTATGGGAAGAAGGCAAGCCGGCAGAGGCAGTGTGATGCTTTGGGCAATGTTCTGCTGGGAAACCTTGGGTCCTGCCATCCATGTGGATGTTACTTTGACACGCATCACCTACCTAAGCATTGTTGCAGACCATGTGCACCCTTTCATACAAATGGTATTCCCTGGTGGCAGTGGCTCTTTCAGCAGGATAATGTGCCGTGCCACAAAGCAAAAATGGTTTAGGAATGGTTTGAGGAGCATAGCAACGAGTTTGAAGTGTTGGCTTGGCCAATCGAGCATCTGTGGGATGTGCTGAACAAACAAGTCCGATCCATTGCGAGGTGGGGCCTCCATGGATCGGACTTGTTTGGATCTGCTGCTAACATCTTGGTGCCAGATACCATAGCACACCTTCAGGGGTCTAGTGGGGTCCATGCCTCGACAGGTCAGGGCTGTTTGGGCAGCAAAAAGGGGACCAACACAATATTAGGAAGGTGGTCATAATGTTATGCCTGATCATTGTATGTGTATGTGTATATATATATATATATATATATATATATATATATATATATATATGCTTGGCTATATAGGTCAGTAGCATTTGCTTAATACAGTATATAATGTAAAATACCTTTCAAAAGTTTTTTTTTTCTTACAGTATTAAACTTAAGTATGGATGCATTAAATTAATCAAAAGTGACAGTACATATATTTATAAAGTTGCTGTACAAAAGATTTTAAATATATTGTGTTTTTATGAACTTTTTATTAATCAAATATTCCTGAAATTAAAATGTATCACAGTTTCCATATATTTTATGATAATAATCATAAATGTTTGTTGAGCATCAAATCTTCATATTAGAATGATCTGTGAAGGATCATGTGACACTGAGGACTGGAGTAATGATGATAAATTCAGCTTTGATCACCGGAATAAATTACACTTTATTATATATTCACATACAGTGCATAAACAAATGTTTACAAATACAACTTTTGATTTTTAAAATGTAGATGTATTGTTCATGCATTATTAGTTAATGTAAACTAATGTAGTTGACTAAATACATTTGATTTTAATAATGAATTAGTAAATGTTGAAATTAATATTGTCTGATATTAATAAATGCTGTAGGTGTAGTATTCATTGTTATTTCATTTTAACTAATGTTAACGGATTAAATCTTATTGTAAAGTGTTACAAATAAGGCGACTGGGGCGAGAGTTGTCACAAAGGCTCTATTTCAGTAACTATGAAGTTTTGAGTAAAAAATCCATGGTAATGCTTTAGAATAATGGTCATTAGTTATAATTAACATTAGTTAATGTATTAACTAACATGAACTAACCATGAGCAGTTCATTTGTTACTGTATTTGTTCACCTTTGTTAATGTTAAATACAGACGTAACGTAAAAATACAGCTGTTCATGGTTTGTTCATGTTAGTTCACAGTGCATTAACTAACAAGATTTTAATAATGTATTAGTAAATGTTGAAATTAACATTAAAAAGATAAATAAATGCTTTATAAGTGCAGTTCATTATTAGTTCATGTTAACTAATGTTAACTAATGACCATTATTCTAAAGTGTTACCAAATCCAATTTCACAAATGTTTTTTATTCGCTAGAAGTGGTTTCTCAAACCAAAAGATGATTCCATTTAAGCTTCATAACAGTGATTGATTGTATGTCCGCCTCTGACTCTTGCAGGCATCGGCGTGATCAGTCTCAATAGGGCGTATCCTTTGACCTTGGGCTCCAACATTGGCACAACCACCACAGCCCTCCTCGCTGCTCTCGCCAGCCCCAAAGAGAAACTTCCGGCTGCGTGCCAGGTACGGGAATGAGAGATAGCAATCACAGCCATTACAGAGCACTCCATTTCCTAAAACAGTTGCACCTTATCAAAAATTCAGGGAAAAGTCTAGTTCAGAGCTTAACACATTCTGTTTCATCTGTGCTATAAACTGTGACATGCAAGGCTAAAATTGTGAAGCGTGTTGAAGAGAGGTTTTGCTAACGTTAAGTTAGTTGAACTTAAAGGGTTACTTCACCCAAAAATTACTTTTAATTTTACTCAATTTTACTTTTAGATTTACTTACCCTTCTAGGTGTATATGACTCAGACGAATATAATTGGAGTTATATAAAAAAAAGTCCTGGCTCTTCCAAACTTTATAATGTCAGTGAATGGGAGCCCTATTTGAAGCTCAAACAAGTGTATCCATCCATCATAAAAGTGCTCCACACAGCTCCGGGAGTTAATAAAGGCCTTCTGAAGCGAATCGATGGGTTTTTGTAAGAAAAATATCCATATTTAACACATTATAAAGTAAAATATCTAGCTTCCACCAGACCGCCTTCTGTATTAAACTTACAAAAAAAGTGTAACGCCTCTCGCAGTTCAAAACACTTACGCTACGTCCGACTTCGTCATTGTGCCAGTTACTCTTTTTTCGTAAGGTGAATACGGATTCTTACCTGAGCAACACTGCACAGATATTTTGTATACCTGCAGTCTTAAGGCCAAAGTATTCTTCACTTTTTAGGCAGTGGCTATTTGCAAATATTTGTAAATAGCAATAGATGCTATTTACATCAAGGGTAAATAGCAACTAGATTATATTTACACTCAGTGAAAATAACATTTTCTTACCGACAGTGCAAATAGCTGTAGATGCTATTTACTAAGTGAAAGTAGTGATATATTCTGTTTACACCATGTAAAAGTACAGTTCTTTGCAATGTGTAAATAGTAATTAGATTCTATTTATACTTTATTTTGACGGATACATACTATTTGCACCTCAGTATTGTTGTACATTAACAGGATGCAATAATAACATAGAGTGTAAATGATTATATTTATTAAAATTATTAAATGGATGCCTCCTTAATGGGACAATAAAAGCCCTCCTATACCTACCCCTAACCCTACCCAATAAATGCTTTTATTATTATTAAACATTTTGTTAGGCACTTTATTTCCATTTTTAGAACATTTTCTTAATTTTTATTGAAAGTAAATGTCTTTACGATGTGATATGTGATGGGAAAAGAGAGAAGAGCGAGCTCTGCAAAAGAGGGATTTGAACCCAGGTCGATCGTGTCAAAACCAAGATCTTTAAGCCTTTTGCTTTACTGACTACGCCACTGAAAACATTGAGATATGCCTGTTATTTTTTAATCTTGTTTTTCCCAAACAGGCATTGTTAGGCGAATAGATAGTGCGAATAGCACTTGCCAACAAGGCACACTATTTGCACTTGGTGTAAATAGACAGCACTTTTTACACGTACGCGAGGGTCCGCATGCATCGTTGTTTTTTCTAGCCGCACCTGTGCATTTAATGTTTTTGCAGTATGTACATGGGTTTTAACTTGTGGAGAGAGATTGCTCAAAACTGTGCATGCGTCGAATTCCTGTGTACACGTACGAGTCAAAAGAAGTATACTTTGCAAGACTGTTCATTTAACTGTGAGCTTATGCTTGCGAACTCGTAAAAAAACAAAGTATTCTTTGGGCTTTAGTTTCACTTTCCCTTTTTGAATGACAAATATAGACGAATATATCTGCTTAAATAGATGGTTATCTCCTTTACATGCAGGTACATGGAACGTCACCTGTAGTCCTTTTGGTGTGTTCTGTTGCTGTTTTTTTCCCTGACGCGGGCGATGCGAGGCGACAACACAGTCGGCTTTCATCAGCGTTAGTTATTCAGCGTTGGTTTGGTCCTTAACTTTAAACATAACTTTAATCGTAAAATACACATAAACAGCAAAACGAAAGGAGCAGCAGCGGCCGACTGCATAAAGCATAAAAAACAGCAGTGTAAAATGTCCCAGGCTCTCGGCCCACCCTGCTTCATACCACAGTAATGTTAGTAAAATTTTAATACATTAGCTCACCGATGAACCTGAATTCTGAGTCCTGTCGGATTGCTTTGCTTTCCATCGGCTGTGGAGGCGAAGACGACAACTCCCATGATTCCGTGCTCATTCACAGTGTCATCAAGCTACACCTTTGTTATTGTTTTGAATAAGCGACCTCTAGTGGCAAAACTTACATCCTGTGCCTTTAAGGAAACATTCCATTTTATCATTCTTCAAACATTATGGGATTACCTTTGAACATTCTGAATCAAGTAGTAACATTTAAAAAAACATTAGACAAGTGACCAACCAAAATGTCTCCAAACATTCCATGAATGATGTATAAATAACATTTCTGTGCAAACATTTTGAAAACATTATTAAAAAAACAACTGAATAAATGTTCCATTAATGTTACATGTTGGGAAGACATAAAACAACAAGATACATTTACTGGAGAAGGAAAATGACTGATGATATTAAGTCTTGTTTTATAGAAATTATGATCAAAAGTAAGTGAATTTACTTAAAACAAGAAAAAATATCCGTCAATGCGGTCTGAAAAATCAACTTAATTTAAAGAGTTTTATTTTTCTTGCCCCATTGACAGATACTTGTTCTTGTTTAAGCATAAACTCAATTCAGAAAACAACAGTTTATATATTGCCTCTTAATTCTGCTTGTTAAGAAAATGTATCTTGATTTAAGAATGTTTGGATTTTGTACTGAAAAAAACAATATATTTATCAGTGCATGAAGCCTTTTCAGTCCGATTGAGTTGTGTGCATGTAAATTGAGAATCGCAAGAAAAATCACAAGAAAGTCAAAATCTGCTTTATACTCTTGTTTTTTCTCCAGATTGCCTTGTGCCATTTTTACTTCAATATTTTTGGGATTTTGCTGTGGTATCCAGTCCCGTTCACTCGTCTGCCCATCCGTATGGCATCTGCGCTGGGTGAACGCACAGCCAAGTACCGCTGGTTTGCTGTGCTGTACCTGCTGGTGTGTTTCCTGCTGCTGCCTTGCCTCGTGTTCGGCATCTCTCTGGCCGGCTGGCAGGCCATGGTCGGTGTGGGTGCGCCGTTCACCGCGCTCACCATCTTCGTCCTCCTGGTCAACCTGATGCAGTCCCGCAGTCCCACACATCTGCCCAAGACGCTGCGGAGCTGGGACTTTCTCCCGCAGTGGATGCACTCTCTCAAACCGCTCGACAAACTCATTACCAGAACAACGGCGTTGTGCTGTAGCCCGGCTCGACTAAATGACCCAGATGTGGTCGTAGTGAGTCCAGACACAATAAACATCAAGCCAGAATCAAAGAAACAAGCCGAACATTGGTATGATAACCCTGCCCTGTCCCTACCCGAGGAGATTTCCTCAGAGCCCAGAGTGTTTAGACTTCGAGGACTAGAAAGATGCAACAGCACGCCATTATAGAAGCTCTGCATTCCTTGTAAGATGAACCATCCTGGTGCCTTACTAAAGTCTTCGAATGGATAGTTTCTGTTCCAAAACCTAGTGAAAATTTTAAGGCATCAAATGCATGATTATGCTGCCTTTTAAGAGATCATATTTTGGCCTAAATCTTATACAGCATCCCATGTGTTTTTCATGGTGGAGCCAATCTCATTACACAGAGTGACAACTCAGTAAGAGACAAAGTGAAAGAAATACTGATTAGAAATGTATTTCAGTAGAAAAGTAGTGATAAAATCAAGAAAGATTAAAAGATCTTGTTCATCAAAATGAAGATATCGATACTGTCAACCCAGCTCTGAGATGTTTACCTTATCCACGTTGTGCGAATGAAATAGACACTGACACATTCAAAATGATCCAGTTAACAAAAACATGTTCTAAGAACATTGTGCTAACATTCCAATTAAGTTCTGAAAAAGTTATTCCGGAATTTGCACTGATCATTCAAGAAGCCCAGTTTTTTCTTTTTTTTTTATCTTGGTTATGCGAACATTCTATTTTATCATTCTTCAAATATTGTGTGAATGTTACTTTTGAATGTTCTCTGTACATTCTGAAACAAATGGTAACATTTAAAAATTGTTAGACGAACGTCTAACTAAAACCTTTTTGTGCAACGTTTTGAGAACATTATTAAAGACATTATTAACTTTGAACGAATGTTCTATTAATGTCACTTTGAGAAAAAGTGCTCTTTATGAGCATTTCAAATCAGTCACCTTCAAGGTTCTTTAGTTAGGACACCGTCTTAAAATGAAGCTAATCGCATGCTCAACAAAGCTGCATTTATCTGATCAAAAATACAGTAAAAGCTGTGAAACGTCTACAGCGAGGCAGTTCACTAGGTTATGGAACAGAGCCTTAGTTTTCTATACGGTGCTTATTCAAATTCTAAAAAAAGGTTTTTTGAGTAAATCAATAAAATTTTATTAACCATAATATTTTCACAGTAAGTTCGAGAATTATATGAAGCTTTGCTCCAGGCCGTTGTGTCTCTGAGGGAAGCATTTTGTTGTTTTGTCCTTCAGTCATGCATGAATGTTTATTGTCTGCAGAGCTATGTAAATCTCGCCGAATAAGCACTTTGAAAGTCTACATCAACAGACGGGGTCTCTATGGCACAAGCATAACTCAGGGCCATCGCAGCGTGCCCTGTATTATTAAATATACAGATATTAAAAACCAAATAGCTTTCTTTTTATTTACCTTTGCATAATGCTAATGAGAGAATAGACCACATGGAGTGTTATTGGCAAATAGTTTGTTTTAATGAAGTATTAAACATTCTTCAGTGTTTTGCATTAAAGACCATTAAAAGTTGAATATTTGCTCTAATTCCACAAATTGAAATGGCAAGAAAAGCTTACAGATTTACAAGTGATTTTCAATTATAAACACTTTTATTACACACACTTTTAAGTGAGTGTAGTCACTTTAGAGACTGTAATTGAAAGAAATAAGCATGCATGTTATTTGTATATGTTTTATATTAGGTGCATCTGCATTGAATTAAACAGATACAGTATGGTTGATTGACAACAAAGCAGCATAAAAAACCCTACTTAAAACTGATTTAACTGGTCTCAGCCTGACTCAGTCACTCAGTGTCCAAAGCCCATCTAAAATCAGCCAAGAGACCAGCTAAGACCCGCAAACCAGCTTAGACTGGTTTGAGAAGTTGGTTTCAGCAGGTTTTAAATATTTGCTGTTGTATAATGCATTCTTAGAAGGGAATAAAGAAAATGAAACAAACATGGTAAAATAAGTATTATGTCTAATTGTAGTTGTGAAGTAATCAATTTAAACTGTTTGCAAATAATATGTACACATTCACTCTAGAGCTACCCGATTAATCTCTAAAAGATCACGATTTAAACATCCACGCAATCTCATTCCTAAATGACGATTCTCCTGTGTTTATGCTTCAAATACCGATTATATCAATTAAATTGTTACAGATTGTCGTTGAATCATTCATTCAAGAGGTTCGTTCAAAAACTCTGATCCATCCCGTAATGAAACGAGTGAAGTCTTTATGAGTCATTGGGCCCTATTTTAATGTTATGAGCTCACTGTCTGAAGCTCATGGCACAGGTGCACTTAGGGCGTGTCTGAATCCACTTTTGCTAGTTTAACAACGGGAAAACTGGCCGGTGCGTCAGGCGCATGGTCCAAAAGGGTTGTCCCTAGTCTCTTAATGAGTCATGGGTGTGTTTTGGGTGTAACGTGTGTAGCACCCACTTCCCTCTCAGAAGTGACGTACCGGAGCTGTTAGGGCAGGTACTTGGGTTTGAATTTTACAGTCTCTCGACTAATTATAAAGGGACCTCTCTTAACACCCTCTGACACAATACCCAATTTCCTCTTTTTCTATAACTGTGCCTTTAATGCGAATTGACCCAATAGCAATATTCAGTTTAAACTTTTACCAATGCTATAACTGACTGAGATCACTTCAAATAAGCAATTACAGTATTTATTAAAGCAAATTTGAAGTTAGATGTGGGAAAAACTAGAAAAAGGCACTGCTACTAGTGTGTCTCACGAACCGAAAATCTCTGACTGTTCTGTTCAGACAGGGGAGCCCCGAATTTAGTCAGGAATAGTGTTTTAGCCTTTAGTTAAATATGATTGTTTTGACTGAGGCCACGTCAACACTGGCTACACAACCGAGTCCCGAGATGGCCGTGGCAGAGTGGGTCATTCCGTGTAACAATAACACCGAACTGCCACCAAACCTTCAGCCCGTGGGCGGAACCTTCATTTCTACGGGCAGGAGTTCCCCTAGAACAAGTGTCCAGGCATGCTGTGGTCTCCACGGATGCCTCTGCCACCGGCTGGGGGGCCATGTACAATGGGCTTGCAGTTTCGGGTCTGTGGACGGAGCCCCAACTCCAATGGCACATCAACTGCCTTGAGTTGCCATCTTGCGCTGGGCCACCTCAAGGGGCTGCTACATGGCAAGCACGTTCTGGTCCGTATGGACAGCACTGCGGCCGTTGCGTACATCAACAAACAGGTGGTCTACCCTCCTGTCGCATGTTGCAACTCGCACGTCATCTCCTCCTCTGGAGTCAGAAGCATCTGAGGTCGCTTCGGGCCACTCACATTCCTGGCCTACTCAGTCGTGCAGCCGATGAGCTATCACGACAGCAAGTGATCCCGGGAGAGTGGAGACTCCATCCCCAGGTGGTCCAGCTGATCTGGAGACGCTTAGGGACCGCATAGGTAGACCTGTTTGCCGCCCCGGACACATCGCACTACCAGTTGTTTTACTCCCTGACTGAGGGGACCCTCAGCATGGACACACTGGCTCACAGCTGTCCCTGCGGCCTATGCAAGTATGTGTTTCCCCCAGTGAGCCTTCTAGCACAAACTGTGCAAAGTCAGGGAAGACGAGGAGCAGGTCTTGTTAGTTGCACCGTACTGGCCCAACCGGACCTGGTTCCCAGAACTAATACTCTTCGTGACAGCCCTTCCCTGCAGTCAGCCAAGTTAAAAATGTTGTCTTGGAAGACACCGATCCTGAGTGCATTGGCCTCTATCAAGAGAGGGTATGGGACCTGCAGGCATTTTCGGGCGAAGAACAGTGTCTGGAATTTGGGCCGGCTAACTCTCATATGATCCTAAGACCACTCCCTTCCAGGACCAGGTGGTGAACCTGCAAGCGCTGCTCCCGGAGGAGGCATACCCAGCCCTGACTTTTCTCTGTCCCGTCTGCGCTCTGTGGTTATACGTGGACAGAACGCAAAGCTTTAGGACCTCAGAACAGCTCTTCATCTGTTATGGAGGCCAGCAGAAGGGAAAGGCTGTCTCCAAGCAGAGGATGGCCCACTGGATAGTGGATGCCATCGCCTTGGCGTACCAAACCCAAGGCTTGCCTTGCCTTCTCGGGTTAAGGGTCCACTCCACTAGGAGTGTTGCATCTTCACCATCAATGCTGAAAGGTATATCCAAGTTCTAGAACAACATATGTTCCCATCCAGACGTCGTCTCTTTCAGGGAAGACCTTGCATTTTCCAACATGACAATGCCAGACCACATACTGCATCAATTACAACATCATGTCTGTGTAGAAGAAGGATCAGGGTACTGAAATGGCCAGCCTGCAGTCTAGATCTTTCACCCATAGAAAACATTTGGTGCATCATAAAGAGGAAGATGCCACAAAGAAGACCTAAGACAGTTGAGCAACTAGAAGCCTGTATTAGACAAGAATGGGACAACATTTCTATTCCTAAACTTGAGCAACTTGTCTCCTCAGTCCGCAGACGTTTGCAGACTGTTATAAAAAGAAGAGGGAATGCCACACAGTGGTAAACATGGCCTTGTCCCAACTTTTTTGAGATGTGTTGATGCCATGAAATTTAAAATCAACTTATTTTTCCCTTAAAATGATACATTTACATTGTCCCAACTTTTTTGGAATCGGGTTTGTACCTCCCTACGGGCAGGATGTGGACTCTGCAGCATCCCTCCTGACACGCTTTCCCAGTGTTATCCAATACCTGCTGAGTGGGTCTTGCGGAACAGCAGCGTGACTTCCACGGCCCAAAAGGTGAGGGTCCTAAGGGGCTCACGCAGGGCGCTGGAAGTGGCAAACGCCGTGGCCCAATTCATCGGTGACATCCAACATACGTTGAATGTGACCGACTGAAAGGGAACATTTAATTTATGTATGTAACCCTTGTTCTCTGAAGGAGGGAATGAAGACATACATCCTGGAGATGTATGGAGACATACATCCTGTCACCACAGTTGCTGTACCATCACTACAGGGCCGAGTCACTAATATGGCTCCTCAGTGAAAAACAAATGTGCACTGCATCTGCTTCCATATTGATACCTGCGCTGCGGGGCGGAACGCAAGATGGAAACCTTGCACGCCAATGGCCATTGGCCTGTTCTGTATACACTTGAAGCTGATAGGGGATCCCAGAAGTGATCCCCAATTCATCGGTGACGTCCGACGTACGTCTCCGTTCCCTCCTTTAGGGAACGAGCGTTAATGTTTTTAAATAGTCTCTGATAACTTTGGGGAAAAACTCGGGGAATAAATAATTATAAATAAAGTGAATGACATTGTCAATAAATTCAGTGAGTATTTTGTACTTATTGGATATAATTTAGCAAAAGAGATTGTAGAGCAGAGAACTGAGGATAATGTAGATGAAGTGAACATTCCTAGTAATATTCCTTCAATATTTATAAGGGGAGCTCATGATACCTTATAATATTTATATATATATATATATATATATATATATATATATATATATATATATATATATATATATATATATATATATATATATATATATATAATACCGTATATACCTGAATATAAGACTAGGTTTGTGTCCTAAAAATAGGCTGAAAAATGGGGTTTGTCTTATATTCGCGATATAGACAAAATCCCAGGGGGAAAGAGAGAAAGCAGGGGGAAACAGTCGAGGGCGCCAACACGTGACAGTGTTATGAATTAAATAAACATACACATGCCGCCATGGAGAAGCCAAGAGATCATTTTGAGAAAAGAGCTTCAAAAGTTGGTCAAATAAACCAACACGTTCGGAACAGTTATAACACCAACTTTAAACTTATGGTCGTGAATGAGGCAGAATCATCTAATAATTGCAAAGCTGACAAAAAATTTGGAGTCACAGAATGCAATGTTCGGAGGTGGCGAGCACCTTTTTTTTCTCCCAAAAATAAGTCTGGAAAATGGGGGGGTCATCTTATATTCAGGGTCGTCTTATATTCGGTATATACGGTAACTGTAAGAGTAAAAAGTCTACTATTGTAATGATATTGACATGTCATTATTAAAAATATTATAGAATATATAGTAGAACCATTTACACATATTTGTAATCAGTCTTTTTAACAGGTATATTTCCTAATAATATGAAAACAGCTAAAGTTATTCTTATTTTTAAAAGTGGTGATAGACATCTTTTTTCCATAGACCAATCTCTCTGCTTTCCCAGTTCTCAAAAATTTTTGAGAAATTATTTTTGTGCAGACTTGATAATTTTATAGATAAACACAAACTCTTGAGTGAAAATCAGTATGGCTTTAGAGAAAATAAGTCAACCTCAATGGCAGTGATGGAACTGGTAGAAGAGATCATAATCAATGGATAAGAATGAATATACTGTGGCGGTGTTTCTAGATTAAAAAAAAAAAAAAAAGCCTTTGACATTATAGATCATGGCTTATTAATGATGAAATTAGAAAGATATGGAATAAGAGGAATTGCTTTCTCTTGGTTAAAAGTTACCTTGATGACAGATATCAGCTTGTACAAATAAATAATGTTAAATCAGATCTTTTGAAAGTTACTTGTGGTGTTCCACGAGGTTCAGTGTTGGGCCTGAAATTATTTGTACTATATATAAATGATATTTGTAACGTGTCTAAAATATTAAAAATGGTTTTGTTTGCTGATGATTTGTATTGTTCAGGTAAAATTTTGGAACAGCTTCTGAACACAGTGGAAAGTGAACTGAGGATCTTTAAAAAATGGTTTGATGATAATAGACTTTCACTGAATTTAATTAAAACAAAGTTCATAATATTTTGTAATCAGCAAAGTAATAATAAAGCTAAAATTAGGATTAATAATGAGGAAATTGAAAGAGTATGAAAATAAATTTCTGGGTGTTACAATATATCATAAATTATGCTGGAAATCACATATAAATAATGTAAAAAGAAAAATATCAAAATCAATTGCAATATGGAATAGAACAAAACATCAATATATATTTTTTATTGTGTGCTAATAGTTCCATACATGACTTACTGTGTGGAGGTGTGGGGCCATACATATAAAACCAATTATATATATATATATATATATATATATATATATATATATATATATATATATATATATATATATATATATATAACAAAAAAGAGCAATAAGGATTATAAAACATGTTGACTGTTATGAACCAACAAATAAATTCTCTCTAAAAAAATTACAAATAGGAAAAAGAGGCTACAATTTGCACAAGCTCACCAAAATTGAACAGTTGAAGACTGGAAAAATGTTGCCTGGTCTGATGAATCTCGATTTCTGTTGAGACATTCAGATGGTAGAGTCAGAATTTGGCATAAACAGAATGAGAACATGGATCCATCATGCCTTGTTACCACTGTGCAGGCTGGTGGTGGTGGTGTAATGGTGTGGGGGATGTTTTCTTGGCACACTTTAGGCCCCTTAGTGTCAATTGGGCATCGTTTAAATGCCACGGCCTACCTGAGCATTGTTTCTGACCATGTCCTTCCCTTTATGACCACCATGTACCCATTCTCTGATGGCTACTTCCAGCAGGATAATGCACCATGTCACAAAGCTTGAATCATTTCAAATTAGTTTCTTGAACATGACAATGAGTTCACTTTACTAAAATGGCCCCCACAGTCACCAGATCTCAACCCAATAGAGCATCTTTGGGATGTGCTGGAACGGGAGCTTCGTGCCCTGGATGTGCATTCCACAAATGTTTTTTTTTTTTTTTAAGTGATGCTGGATGTGAAAATGATAACTGCCTCTGGCAGAAACTAGCAAAAAACACTTGCGTCGTGCCTGACGTCACATTGCACCGGGTGTATGATAGGGCCCATAGAATCATTCATTCATTCATTCATTCACTCATTTTTTTTTATTTTTATATTTTTATATAATTCGCTAAGATTAATCAAACATTTTAGATTTTAAATTTAATTCAACATTTTAGACATTTTAGACTGCAGCAAATAACATTTTGTAAGAAACTCTAGCAAATAATGTGTAATTTTGTTCAGTTGTTTGTGATCCGTTTGGGGGAAAAAAACAACAAAAAAAACAATTTGATTCTCAATTTAACCAGAATCGTGCAGCTCTAATTCACTCTTATTCGTATGTTGAATAATGTTGAAAATGCTAAAGTTTCTTGTCACATTTAGTAATTATTGAAACTTTTGTATTCAAAATGCGTTGAGTTGAGTAGTTTGCATCATTGGATTTTACTGTTGGTTGTTTCTATTGTAAAACAGTTTCTCACTGTTAAACCAAAGCATTGTATTGGAATTTGCTGTTCTGTGAACAGCAAGCCACGCCTCTTTGATTTGATTGGCCATCTCAATCATTTTGACAGTGATGAGCACTGTTAGACCGCTGAAGCAGACCAGCCTAAAATCAAAAAGAGCGGTGCGTAATGGAGTGCATCAGTGCAGCATCAAGATTACAAAATATTGGGGCGGACAATTTAGTATTTCTGTCACATGCTATTTTTCACAGGTTGTATGCAGTATGCATGGTGCAGTATTAAGTGAACAGTAGGCTAGTATACCATTCTGAACAGCAGATAGTGAGGTAAGTTCACAGTAGCGCCTCATGCTAGGGTCGGTGTGGCAGACTGAACGCTAATTATCTGGAGACTGTGGAGATGACATTTCAGATGTTTTTATAGCTGCACTGACTCACAAAAAGCAGCACAAACACACACTGACTGCCATTGAGATAAATGAGAAATGCGCTCTCCGGGTGTCATGCTTGGCTGATACTGCAGGAATAGTTGGGTGGGTAAAAAATGTGTTAAATAGTTGCACAGCAGTGCCAGTCCATGCAGAAGGTGTGGAATGTGCAGGAACATGAAGGACATTTAAGGGCAGTAAATAATTTAAAGGAGACCTATTATGCAAAATTCACTTTCACATGGTGTTTGAACATAAATGTGTGTCACAGTGTGTGTAAATAACCACCCTATAATGGTAAAAATCCACCCACTCCTTTTTTAATCCCCATAAATCATAAGCAGTGTCTCAGAATAAGCTGTTTGCAGTTTCTATGCAGTGTGACGTCACACACTTAGGCCCCGCCCATGACTGCTGACTGAGTCCGCTCTATTATCATAGACCCCGCCCTCAGTGAGCTGGACACAGTCCGCCATGTTTATCTCCTCACCAACAGCAGATATAGCAGTAGATACTGTATATTGCACTGCTGTCACTTTAATACATAGATCCTTCTGTCTGCCACTGGATTGAGGGCTTCCTCACTGGCAGGCCTCAGGTGGTGAGAATAGGCCAGTTCACCTCCACCTCCATCACCCTGAGTGTGGGAGCTCCACAGGGCTGTGTCCTGAGTCCCCTGCTCTACTCTCTCTACACACATGACTGTTTGTCTACACACAGCTCCACCTCTATCATCAAATTTGCTGATGATACTGCTGTCCTGGGCCTCATTTCCAACAACAATGAGACGGCATACTTGGACGAGGTGGAGCATCTAACATCATGGTGCCAGGACAACTGTCTCTCTCTGAATGTTGGCAAGACCAAAGAAATGATTGTGAACTTCAGGAAGAGACAGCAACGGACATACTCCCCCCTCATGATCAGCGGGTCACCAGTAGAGAGAGTGAGCAGCTTCAAGTACCTGGGAGTAAACATCTCCGAGGACCTGACCTGGACTGCTCACATTCAGACACAGGTGAAAAAAGCCAGGCAAAGACTGTACCACCTGCGCCAGCTGAGGAAATTCAGGGTTTCACCAGCTATCCTGAAAACGTTCTATTTAGGGGCGATAGAAAGTGTATTAACTTGTGGTATGGGAACAGTGTGGTATGGGAACAGCACCAGTCATGACCGCAAAGCCCTGCAAAGAGTCGTGCGCTTATCCGAACGTATCTCAGGGTCAGCTCTCCCGTCTCTGCAGGACGTCTACACCAAACGCTGCAAAGGTAGAGCTACTAAGATCATCAAGGACTCTAATCACCCTGCAAACCCTCATTTCACGCTGCTGCCATCTGGTAAACGCTTCCGAAGTCTGATGGCCAAAACTGAGAGACTCAGGAGGAGCTTCTTCCCCCAGGCCATCAGACTCCTGAACTCAGTCACTTAACACCACGTGACTTCACTTCAGGATAAACATTCTGTCATTGCACTGCACTTTCTGTTCTCGTTGTTACTGTGTAACAACCTGTTATAAACCGGTTTGCACATTATACTCTTTATACATTTGTTAACCACATATTTATAAGTCTACAGTTTACTCACTGCACAGTCTACTTCAATTATTTTATTCCACTTTATTCTTATTTTTTTACTTTTTTTTCTCTTGCCTTGATTATTTATAATTCTACAGATATATATATATATATATATATATATATATATATATATATATATATATATATATATATATATATATATATATATATAAATAATATATATAGTACTTTTTTTCCTATTTCTATATAATTTCCCCCTTGTGTTTTTAACTGTGAATTTGCACTGTCCATGGAGCGGACCTGTTTACATTTCACTGCCAGTTGTATATTCTGTATATAACTGTGTATGTGACAAATAAAACTCTTGAATCTTGAATCTAACACACACATGCAATTTCTTTCCCTGCTGTTTACGTTCACAGACATAACCGACTGTGTTTATATGAACTGTGTGTGTTTCTGACATAACCTTGTGTGTATTTGACAGGTTAAGCACAATAAGACATGAAAGAGAACTTAGTTTAATACTCACGGGATGCTCCGTCTGACATCAGCTTTCTGTGCGCGTGCTTCGGGTGTGCACGCTCACAAAAACATATATCAGAAGTTTACACTGATATGGCTTTAAAACGCATGCAGATAATAAAGTTTCATGATGATGATGCAATGTCACGTGAGCATGACCGCGATAGAGATGATCATCAAAACCAGACAGATGTTTTAGTTTTTGGCAGAGTATCGGAGGCATGAAATGTACAGGCTCCGTCCTCTTCTGGATGGGGGCAGAGCAGCAGCAGCTCATTTGCATTTAAAGATACATACACGACCAACAACAGCATGTTTTTCCTTCTACTCAAAAAAAGGGCATTTACAACATAGTATAATAAATTATCTGTGGGGTATTTTGAGCTGAAACTTCACAGACACATTCTGGGGACACCAGAGACTTATATTACATCTTGTAAAAAGGAGCATAATAGGCACCCTTGCCTTTAAAAGATGGGATTTGCTTTTTGTGATATGAACTACTTTTCTGGTGCTTGATGGTGATTGTCACCCTTTCATCTTCATTGGTATTTAACATTTTAAAATAAGGTTAACCGATGGAACTTTAGTTAACATGAATTAACAATGAAACATACAATATTTAACCTGTGAAGTGTCACTGGTCCACTGGAGGGCCTTTTGCCATTAATTGTAAGCCTATACTAAACCTAAAGTAATCTTGACAAACTGTAGCCTATATCATTTGAAAGCTTAAAATTCATTCTGTGAAAATGTTTGAAATTGGACAAATGCCACTTTAAATCCTTTTAGCAGGCTCCTCCCCCTTGTTGGCGCTATGGTGTCATGCTTCATATTAGTATGGTGGCCCAGTAGTGCACAACACAACGAAATTTAAAAAGCAAACATAAGTTCGCAACACAACAAAATCAAGCCACAACACAACTAAATCAAGCCACAACACAACAAAATCAAGCCACAACACATCGGAATCAAGCCACAACACAACGGAATCAAGCCACAACACAACGGAAATGCTCCCAACCACTGTGGGGCTCTCGGAGTGCGGTAAAGTTAGTTTTCCTTGCCATTGTTCTATAGATTTGCCAGTCTTACAAAGATATAAACACTACGATCAGTTTTAAGTGTGTACCATTGTATATCGACGTGAAATATCAATTCAGAATCACCTACATGCATTATAGCTGCATATTTATACTCGTGAACATTTTTACTTGCTATCATGGCGCATGATGCCCAAGGGAATCCATGCAGTTGAAACATATAATTTGTATTAATTAAAATTACTTTTAACATTTAAAAACCAATATGTTAAAATTCCACAGCTTGGTTGTATTGGTAAAACTTACTCAGTAATGCACAACTTTGAAATTTAAACATAAAAAAAAAAAAAAACATAAAAAAAGTAATTTTAATTCATACAAATTATAAGTTTCAACCACTTGGTGGAATTGGCAGACGTTCCCTTGGGCATCAAGCGCCGTGATAGCGAGTAAAAGCGTTCTCGAGTATAAATAGGCAGCTATAGTGCATGTAGGTGATTTTGAATTGATATTTCATGTCGATATACAATGGTTACACACTTAAAACTGATCATAGTTTTTATATCTTTGTAAGATTGCAGAATCTATAGAACAATGGAACTGACTGACTTTAACTGACTTTATCGCAATCCGAGAGCCCCCTAGAGGCTGGGAGCATTTCCGTTGTGCTGTGGTTTGATATCATTGTGTTTTGGCTTGTTTCCGTTGTGTTGTGGCTTGATTTCGTTGTGTTGTGGCTTGATTCCGTTGTGTTGTGGCTTGATTTCTTTGTGTTGTGGCTTGTTTCCGTTGTGTTGTGGCTTGATTTCGTTGTGTTGTGGCTTGATTTCGTTGTGTTGTGGCTTGACTCCGTTGTGTTGTGGCTTGATTCTGTTGTGTTGTGGCTTGGATTTCATTGTGTTGTGGCTTGATTTCATTGTGTTGTGGCTTGATTTTGTTGTGTTGTGGCTTTTTCGTTGTGTTGTGGCTTGATTCCGTTGTGTTGTGGCTTGATTTCGTTTTGTTGTGGCTTGATTTTGTTGTGTTGTGGCTCGATTCCATTGTGTTGTGGCTTGGATTTCATTGTGTTGTGGCTTGATTTCTTTGTGTTGTGGCTCGATTCCATTGTGTTGTGGCTCGGTTCCATTTGTGTTGTGGCTTGATTTCGTTGTGTTGTGGCTTGATTTCTTTGTGTTGTGGCTTGGATTTCATTGTGTTGTGGCTTGATTTCTTTGTGTTGTGGCTTTTTCGTTGTGTTGTGGCTTGATTCCGTTGTGTTGTGCCTTGATTCCATTGTGTTGTGGGTTGATTTCGTTGTGTTGCGGCTTGATTCCGTTGTGTTGTGGCTTGATTCCGTTTTTTTGTGGCTTGGATTTCGTTGTGTTGTGGATTGATTCCGTTGTATTGTGGCTTGATTCCGTTGTGTTGTGGCTTGGATTTCGTTGTGTTGTGGCTTTATTTCGTTGTGGCTTGATTCCTTTGTGTTATGCCTTGATTCCATTGTGTTGTGGCTTGGATTTCGTTGTGTTGTGGCTTGGATTTCGATGTGTTGTGGCTTGGATTCCGTTTTGTTGTGGGTTGATTTTGTTGTGTTGCTGCTTGATTCCGTTTTGTTGTGGCTTGATTCCGTTGTGTTGTTGCTTGATTCCGTTGTGTTGTGGCTTGATTCCGTTGTGTTGTGGCTTGATTCCGTTGTGTTGTGGCTTGATTCCTTTGTGTTGTGCCTTGATTCCTTTGTGTTGTGGCTTGGATTTCGTTGTGTTGTGGCTTGGATTCCGTTTTGTTGTGGCTTGGATTCCGTTTTGTTGTGGCTTGATTCCGTTGTGTTGTTGCTTGATTTTGTTGTGTTGTGGCTTGATTCCGTTGTGTTGTGGCTTGATTACTTTGTGTTGTGCCTTGATTCCACTGTGTTTTGGCTTGGATTTCGTTGTGTTGTGGCTTGGATTTCGATGTGTTGTGGCTTGGATTCCGTTTTGTTGTGGGTTGATTTCGTTGTGTTGCTGCTTGATTCCGTTGTGTTGCGGCTTGATTCTGTTGTGTTGTGGCTTGATTCTGTTGTGTTGTGGCTTGGATTTCGTTGTGTTGTGGCTTGATTCCTTTGTTTTGTGCCTTGATTCCATTGTGTTGTGGGTTGATTTCGTTGTGTTGTGGCTTTATTTCGTTGTGGCTTGATTCCTTTGTGTTGTGCCTTGATTCCATTGTGTTGTGGCTTGGATTTCGTTGTGTTGTGGCTTGGATTCCGTTTTGTTGTGGGTTGATTTTGTTGTGTTGCTGCTTGATTCCATTGTGTTGTGGCTTGGATTTCGTTGTGTTGTGGCTTGGATTCCGTTTTGTTGTGGCTTGATTTCGTTGTGTTTTTGCTTGATTCTGTTGTGTTGTGGCTAGATTTTGTTGTGTTGTGGCTTGATTCTATTGTGTTGTGGCTTGATTCCGTTGTGTTGTGGCTTGGATTTCTTTGTGTTGTGGCTTTTTCGTTGTGTTGTGGCTTGATTTCGTTGTGTTGTGGCTAGATTTTGTTGTGTTGTGGCTTGATTCTATTGTGTTGTGGCTTGATTCCGTTGTGTTGTGGCTTGGATTTCTTTGTGTTGTGGCTTTTTCGTTGTATTGTGGCTTGATTCCGTTGTGATTTGGCTTGATTCCGTTGTGTTGTGGCTTGGATTTCATTGTGCTGTGGCTTTATTTCGTTGTGGCTTGATTCCTTTGTGCTGTGGCTTGATTCCATTGTGTTGTGGCTTGGATTTCGTTGTGTTGTGGCTTTATTTTGTTGTGGCTTGACTTCGTTGTGTTGTGGCTTGATTTCGTTGTGGCTTGGATTTCGTTGTGTTCTGGCTTGATTCCGTTGTGTTGTGGCTTGATTTCGTTGTGGCTTGGATTTCGTTGTGTTCTGGCTTGATTCCGTTGTGTTGTGGCTTGATTCCGTTGTGTTGTGGTTTGATTCCTTTGTGTTGTGCCTTGATTCCATTGTGTTTTGGCTTGGATTTCGTTGTGTTGTGGCTTGGATTTCGATGTGTTGTGGCTTGGATTCCGTTTTCTTGTGGGTTGATTTCGTTGTGTTGCGGCTTGATTCCGTTGTGTTGTGGCTTGATTCCGTTGTGTTGTGGCTTGATTTCTTTGTGTTGTGGCTTTTTCGTTGTGTTGTGGCTTGATTTCGTTGTGTTGTGGCTTGATTCCGTTGTGTTGTGGCATGATTTTGTTGTGTTGTGGCTTGATTCTGTTGTGTTGTGGCTCGGATTTCTTTGTGTTGTGGCTTGATTTCGTTGTGTTGTGGCTTGACTCCGTTGTGTTGTGGCTTGATTCTGTTGTGTTGTGGCTTGGATTTCATTGTGTTGTGGCTTGATTTCGTTGTGTTGTGGCTTGATTTTGTTGTGTTGTGGCTTTTTCGTTGTGTTGTGGCTTGATTCCGTTGTGTTGTGGCTTGATTCCGTTTTGTTGTGGCTTGATTTTGTTGTGTTGTGGCTCGATTCCATTGTGTTGTGGCTTGATTCCGTTGTGTTGTGGCTTGGATTTCTTTGTGTTGTGGCTTTTTCATTGTGTTGTGGCTTGATTCCGTTGTGTTGTGGCTTGATTTCGTTGTATTGTGGCTTTTTCGTTGTGTTGTGGCTTGATTCCATTGTGTTGTGGCTTGGATTTCGTTGTGTTCTGGCTTGATTCCGTTGTGTTATGGCTTGGATATCGTTGTGTTCTGGCTTGATTCCGTTGTGATTTGGCTTGGATTTCGTTGTGTTGTGGCTTTATTTTGTTGTGGCTTGATTCCGTTGTGTTGTGGCTTGATTCCGTTGTGTTGTGGCTTGGATTTCATTGTACTGTGGCTTTATTTGGTTGTGGCTTGATTCCTTTGTGCTGTGGCTTGATTCCATTGTGTTGTGGCTTGGATTTCGTTGTGTTGTGGCTTTATTTTGTTGTGGTTTGACTTTGTTGTGTTGTGGCTTGATTTCGTTGTGGCTTGGATTTCGTTGTGTTCTGGCTTGATTCCGTTGTGTTGTTGCTTGATTTTGTTGTGTTGTGGCTTGATTCCGTTGTGTTGTGGCTTGATTCCTTTGTGTTGTGCCTTGATTCCACTGTGTTTTGGCTTGGATTTCGTTGTGTTGTGGCTTGGATTTCGATGTGTTGTGGCTTGGATTCCGTTTTGTTGTGGGTTGATTTCGTTGTGTTGCTGCTTGATTCCATTGTGTTGCGGCTTGATTCCGTTGTGTTGTGGCTTGATTCTGTTGTGTTGTGGCTTGGATTTCGTTGTGTTGTGGCTTGATTCCTTTGTTTTGTGCCTTGATTCCATTGTGTTGTGGGTTGATTTCGTTGTGTTGTGGCTTTATTTCGTTGTGGCTTGATACCTTTGTGTTGTGCCTTGATTCCATTGTGTTGTGGCTTGGATTTCGTTGTGTTGTGGCTTGGATTTCGATGTGTTGTGGCTTGGATTCCGTTTTGTTGTGGGTTGATTTTGTTGTGTTGCTGCTTGATTCCATTGTGTTGTGGCTTGGATTTCGTTGTGTTGTGGCTTGGATTCCGTTTTGTTGTGGCTTGATTTCGTTGTGTTTTTGCTTGATTCTGTTGTGTTGTGGCTTGATTCTGTTGTGTTGTAGCTTGATTTTGTTGTGTTGTGGCTTGGATTTCATTGTGTTGTGGCTTTTTCGTTGTGTTGTGGCTTAATTTCGTTGTGTTGTGGCTAGATTTTGTTGTGTTGTGGCTTGATTCTATTGTGTTGTGGCTTGATTCCGTTGTGTTGTGGCTTGGATTTCTTTGTGTTGTGGCTTTTTCGTTGTGTTGTGGCTTGATTCCGTTGTGATTTGGCTTGGATTTCGTTGTGTTGTGGCTTGATTCTGTTGTGTTGTGGCTTGGATTTTGTTGTGTTGTGGCTTGATTCCTTTGTTTTGTGCCTTGATTCCATTGTGTTGTGGGTTGATTTCGTTGTGTTGTGGCTTTATTTCGTTGTGGCTTGATTCCTTTGTGTTGTGCCTTGATTCCATTGTGTTGTGGCTTGGATTTCGTTGTGTTGTGGCTTGGATTTCGATGTGTTGTGGCTTGGATTCTGTTTTGTTGTGGGTTGATTTTGTTGTGTTGCTGCTTGATTCCATTGTGTTGTTGCTTGGATTTCGTTGTGTTGTGGCTTGGATTCCGTTTTGTTGTGGCTTGATTTCGTTGTGTTTTTGCTTGATTCTGTTGTGTTGTGGCTTGATTCCGTTGTGTTGTAGCTTGATTTTGTTGTGTTGTGGCATGGATTTCATTGTGTTGTGGCTTTTTCGTTGTGTTGTGGCTTAATTTCGTTGTGTTGTGGCTAGATTTTGTTGTGTTGTGGCTTGATTCTATTGTGTTGTGGCTTGATTCCGTTGTGTTGTGGCTTGGATTTCTTTGTGTTGTGGCTTTTTCGTTGTGTTGTGGCTTGATTCCGTTGTGATTTGGCTTGGATTTCGTTGTGTTGTGGCTTTATTTTGTTGTGGCTTGATTCCGTTGTGCTGTGGCTTGATTCCGTTGTGTTGTGGCTTGGATTTCATTGTGCTGTGGCTTTATTTCGTTGTGGCTTGATTCCTTTGTGCTGTGGCTTGATTCCATTGTGTTGTGGCTTGGATTTTGTTGTGTTGTGGCTTTATTTTGTTGTGGCTTGACTTCGTTGTGTTGTGGCTTGATTTCGTTGTGGCTTGGATTTCGTTGTGTTCTGGCTTGATTCCGTTGTGTTGTGGCTTGATTTCGTTGTGGCTTGGATTTCGTTGTGTTGTGGCTTGATTCCGTTGTGTTGTGGCTTGATTCCGTTGTGTTGTGGTTTGATTCCTTTGTGTTGTGCCTTGATTCCATTGTGTTTTGGCTTGGATTTCGTTGTGTTGTGGCTTGGATTTCGATGTGTTGTGGCTTGGATTCCGTTTTGTTGTGGGTTGATTTCGTTGTGTTGTGGCTTGATTCCGTTGTGTTGTGGCTTGATTCCGTTGTGTTGTGGCTTGATTTCTTTGTGTTGTGGCTTTTTCGTTGTGTTGTGGCTTGATTTCGTTGTGTTGTGGCTTGATTCCGTTGTGTTGTGGCTTGGATTTCATTGTGTTGTGGCTTGGATTCCGTTTTGTTGTGGCTTGATTTCGTTGTGTTGTGGCTTTATTTTGTTGTGGCTTGATTCCTTTGTGTTGTGGCTTGATTTCGTTGTGTTGTGGCTTTATTTCGTTGTGGCTTGGATTTCGTTGTGTTCTGGCTTGATTCCGTTGTGTTGTGGCTTGATTTCGTTGTGTTGTGGCTTGATTTCGTTGTGTTGTGGCTTGGATTTCATTGTGTTGTGGCTTGATTTCTTTGTGTTGTGGCTTTTTCGTTGTGTTGTGGCTTGATTCCGTTGTGTTGTGGCTTAGATTTCTTTGTGTTGTGGCTTGATTTCGTCGTGTTGTGGCTTGACTCCGTTGTGTTGTGGCTTGGATTTCATTGTGTTGTGGCTTGGATTTCGTTGTGTTGTGGCTTGATTTTGTTGTGTTGTGGCTTGATTTCGTTGTGTTGTGGCTTTTTCGTTGTGTTGTGGCTAGATTCCGTTGTGTTGTGGCTTGGATTTCGTTGTGTTGTGGCTTTATTTTGTTGTGGCTTGATTCCGTTGTGTTGTGGCTTTATTTTGTTGTGGCTTGATTCCGTTGTGTTGTGGCTTGGATTTCATTGTGTTTTGGTTTGGATTCTGTTTTGTTGTGGCTTGATTTCGTTGTGTTGTGGCTTTATTTTGTTGTGGCTTGATTCCTTTGTGTTGTGGCTTGATTTCGTTGTGTTGTGGCTTTATTTCGTTGTGGCTTGGACTTCGTTGTGTTCTGGCTTGATTCCGTTGTGTTGTGGCTTGATTTCATTGTGTTATGGCCTGATTTCGTTGTGTTGTGGCTTGGATTTCATTGTGTTGTGGCTTGATTTCTTTGTGTTGTGGCTTTTTCGTTGTGTTGTGGCTTGATTCCGTTGTGTTGTGGCTTGATTCCTTTGTGCTGTGGCTTGATTCCATTGTGTTGTGGCTTGGATTTCGTTGTGTTGTGGCTTTATTTTGTTGTGGCTTGATTCCTTTGTGTTGTGGCTTGATTTCGCTGTGTTGTGGCTTGGATTTCATTGTGTTGTGGCTTGATTTCTTTGTGTTGTGGCTTTTTCGTTGTGTTGTGGCTTGATTCCGTTGTGTTGTGGCTTGATTCCTTTGTGCTGTGGCTTGATTCCATTGTGTTGTGGCTTGGATTTCGTTGTGTTGTGGCTTGATTTCGCTGTGTTGTGGCTTGGATTTCATTGTGTTGTGGCTTGATTTCTTTGTGTTGTGGCTTTTTCGTTGTGTTGTGGCTTGATTCCGTTGTGTTGTGGCTTGATTTTGTTGTGTTGTGGCTTGATTTCTTTGTGTTGTGGCTTTTTCGTTGTGTTGTGGCTTGATGTTGTTGTGTTGTGGCTTGATTCCGTTGTGTTGTGGCTTGATTTTGTTGTGTTGTAGCTTGATTCCATTGTGTTGTGGCTTGGATTTCTTTGTGTTGTGGCTTGATTTCGTTGTGTTGTGGCTTGACTCCGTTGTGTTGTGGCTTGATTCCGTTGTGTTGTGGCTTGGATTTCATTGTGCTGTGGCTTGGATTTCGTTGTGTTGTGGCTTGATTTCGTTGTGTTGTGGCTTTTTCGTTGTGTTGTGGCTTGATTCCGTTGTGTTGTGGCTTGATTCTGTTTTGTTGTGGCTTGATTTTGTTGTGTTGTGGCTCGATTCCGTTGTGTTGTGGCTAGATTTCATTGTGTTGTGGCTTGATTCCGTTGTGTTGTGGCTCAATTTCTTTGTGTTGTGGCTTTTCCGTTGTGTTGTGGCTTGATTTTGTTGTGTTGTGGCTTGAGTCTGTTGTGTTGTGGCTTGATTCCGTTGTGTTGTGGCTTTATTTTGTTGTCTTGTGAACTTATGTATGCTTTTTAAATTTCGTTGTGTTGTGCACTACTGGGCCACCATATATTACAAAACTTACCGCACTATTTTGCAGTAACTTTTTTATAATCTTATCAAAAGGCATATCGTTGGAAACGTCTGAGACTCAAGTTACCTTATTTGCTAACTTTTTTTGTGATATTGTGACAGAAATATAGGTTATTAATCTGTGACAGGAAAAACAATCAACTTTAAATGAATAAAAAAACAATAATAAACGACTTGGTAAGACAAATGGCTTTATTTGATAGCATTTTTAGAGTTTGTAAAATGTATATTTAATACAATACATTTGCTTTAAACTTAAAGTTATGCAACTTTTTTTACGCTTTCTTTTTTGAAGGTTGGACCTACACAAATCTGTATTCTTATGATGCATATCTAACTCAAACATATTTTTATTAAAAATATAGTTGAATCCACATTCAGGTTTAATCTATGATCTTAATTCTTTTAAGAGGTCTTTTATGTCTGCAGGTCAGGGAGTCAAGGATATTATTTAAACCAAATGTTAGAGATTTTTCTTGGGAACAACACATGGAAAGCTGATATGTCGAGGCTGTAGTGTGCGTTCATTCAAGTGAATGGAAGATTAAGTAGTATATGTGAAGGACGTATTTATGACATTTTAATTAACATTCTGCTTGCCTTAGCTCTTATAATGTGAGTTTATTTTGGGTTTGTGAGCTGTAGAAGGATTTCTGACAAATGCAGTGGAAGTAATCAAGGTGAGGATGTCTTAAACGTTAGAAGATAAATGTATACACTTATCAGGAAATACAACTAACCTATAGTAACTGTTCATTATATTTTTCCAATTTCAATCAGAAACAAGCTAATAACAGTCTCAAGCACTTCTTTGTGTCTGACTTTTAGATTTGCTGTCTTTTTATAGAAAGATCGAAGATAAAGTCCTGTTCTGCTCGGCTCTGATGATAAAAGCTCTGAAGCCATACAAAACAAGTTTCTGCTGAATCCCCTAGAAACGTCTCTGAAGAAAAAACACAGCCGTTATCTTAAGATTACCTGAATGTATAAATGTGCAGAAAAACTGAACAGACTCAAGGCAGTTTTGAATACTAATATTTCACATACTGAACACATTGTGCATGTTAAGAATGCATTTGTAAAGCTCACATTAGACTATAACTCCCACTTTGGATATATATATATATATATATATATATATATATATATATATATATAGAGAGAGAGAGAGAGAGAGAGAGAGAGAGAGAGAGAGAGAGAGAGAGGTTAAAGTGGGATTTGGCAGGTGGTTCAAGATTCAAGAGTTTTATTTGTCACATACACAGTTATATACAGAATATACAACCGGCAGTGAAATGTAAACAGGTCCGCTCCATGGACAGTGCAAAATTCACAGTTAAAAACACAAGGAGGAAATTATAATAGAAATAGAATAAAAAAGTACTATATATATATATATATATATATATATATAGTACAGGACAGTTGTCCTGGCACCATGATGTTAGATGCTCCACCTCGTCCAAGTATGCCGTATCATTGTTGTTGGAAAAGAGGCCCAAGACAACAGTATCATCAGCAAATTTGATGATAGAGGTGGAGCTGTGTGTGGACAAACAGTCATGCGTGTAGAGAGAGTAGAGCAGGGGACTCAGGACACAGCCCTGTGGAGCTCCCACACTCAGGGTGATGGAGAAGGAGGTGGACTGGCCTAAGTTCTCCGACGGCGTCACAGCTGTGTCCGGGACCACGGGCGTGAGCCATGTTTCGGACAAACAAAAGATGCTACTGTCTCTAATGTCCCGTTGAAAACTTATCCTGGCTCTAAGATCGTCCATCTTATTCTCCAAGGATTGAACATTTGCTAGAAGAATGCTCGGAAGAGGTGGGCTGAATGCCCTTTTCCTCAGTCTGTTGCGGATCCCTACGCGTTTCCCACGGTGTTTCGTGATTCTTCGCCTTGACCCGTCTGTCCATTGTTCAACTCGGCGTTCCGAAGGATCTCAGATGGCCACAGAGGATCGGTGAAAGTGTCCTGAGACAGTCCAGTGTAGAGGTAACCAATGTCCAAAAGAGTTTTGCTGTCATAGCAGATCAATGCAGTTGATAAGTTTGTAAAAACTGAGAGTAAAAGAAAGTCAAATAGTAAATAAAAGCACAGTCTTCGCGGCGCGACCTGAACGGCGACCGAACATGGCGGCGCCATTTTGATATGAGGTGGGGGAAACCCTCAAATTTTGTGTAGGTGCAACAGGGAAAAATGACTCACCGTGGGTCAACATATTGAGTATCATGCTATCTGGTTGTTAAGTCTGACGTCACGTGGCAGCACTTCCGGCTCCAAATGCTCCATCTCACACCACAATCTATGCTAATATACACACACAATGTGGTGTAATACTACAAAAAAAATTATAATCATACCCTTTATCTCCACACCAAAATTCCAGATGGCCAGACAGTGATTCATCTTTTATAAATCGTTAAAATATTAATGTCTGTGACGCTGTGAGCACAGAGACTGTTGTGTAGACTGTAAGTATTTAAAATGTTTAACTTTTTAAAATGTTTGATGTTTGATATGAATTGTCGATGGCATCCTCAAGTTAAAAGAGTTGAGGCTTGGACCCAGAAACGGTGTTCCTTACGTCACAACTTAACAAGCAGATAGCAGTACTTTTTGGGACAAGAGTGTCACTGTGGTACCAAGTATCACAATACTTATTTACTTGATATTTGAATGGTTTTATTTTGGTCCATCTACACTGATATGATGATGATAGGAACCTCGCCATCAATAATCCAATCATGTATAAATCTTCCGCATCCTCCACGGACAGAGCCTCCAGGCACAGGACTTGCCAGTTGTTCCATGCATCCCTCACGTACCCTGCAGCAAAGGTCCCATCCGGGCAGGTGGGTTCTCCCGGGGCACCCTTCCTTTTGTGAGAAAATCCTATCGATCGCGCTGATTGACCAGTTAATCAATTCCATTTCAGTATTTTCAGGAGTCCAGCAAGCAGCGGGTCAGCGAGAAAAAGAAAGACAAAATAACAAGCGCCAGAGCACAGCGGGAGCAGAGTGAAACACGTCTGCACTGAATGAAGGACAGAGTCAAGAAGGGGGACAGAGTCAAGAAGGGTGTCCTGCCTCTTTGCCAAGTTTCTGTTATCCGGGCATGACGCACAATGACGTGCACCTCATCTCTACTTTACGCTTCAAAACTGCTCTTGAGAATCCTATGGGTGACATCATGGACACTACGTTCATATTTTTTTTCTCAACATTCTAATTATTCCTGCCCACTAAAAGCTGCACAGATATATTTGTGTTAAATTATGTTATATTACATAATATATAGCATATAACATAATTATATTATGTTAAAATTTCTGAGCACCACAACATGGAACACAACCTTGTTTTTCACAATGTAAATTCAAACATAAAAATGGGAAGTCCAAAACTGATTAAAATTTAACAACTCAAAATGGCTGAAGACACAACTACAACGGAAAGAAATCACAACCTAGATAGACCTATTGCAGAGTCAAAGTCAAAATGCAGAATCAAAAGTTTTGCTGTATCATAAAACATAAGAAACATCAATGTATGATGGTCCAAATATTGTGGCTATTCTCACATCCAGTCAAAATAGCTCCCATATTGACTGGCACTGTGACTTGATTTTATTTAAAATACGTATTTGAAATACAAAATACTATTCTGTATTTTAAAGCCTTTGGAAAAAATCAAATGTAATTTGTATTTAAATACATTTAAGATGAGTATTTTTGTATTTTCAAAATACTTTGAGCCAGTCAACCTCTTTATCAGGGTGCTGTTTTCATACATCAACTAGTTCAGACCAGACAAGCCCCCTTCCCCCCAACCCCAACATTCATGCACATGAGCTGCAGCTGTATAACCCAACCTTGTATTTGCAACTTTTCTGGAATAAGGTGAGGATGTCATGGTCAGTTCTATTTGTTGATTAAAGTAGCTTGTCAAATGTGTATGAAGCATTAACGTTACTGCATGTTAGGGATGGGTGATATCATATGACAATACATATCGTAGATTCGTAGCAATGATATAAACTGTGAATCAATCGTTTACATAGATAGGCCTATCGGGGTAAACAAATATATCTGTGCAGCTTTTAGTGGGCAGGAATAATTAGAATGTTGAGAAAAAAAATATGAACGTAGTGTCCATGATGTCACCCATAGGATTCTCAAGAGCAGTTTTGAAGCGTAAAGTAGAGATGAGGTGCACGTCATTGTGCGTCATGCCCGGATAAACAGAAACTTGGCAAAGAGGCAGGACACCCTTCTTGACTCTGTCCCCCTTCTTGACTCTGTCCTTCATTCAGTGCAGACGTGTTTCACTCTGCTCCCGCTGTGCTCTGGCGCTTGTTATTTTGTCTTTCTTTTTCTCGCTGACCCACTGCTTGCTGGACTCCTGAAAATACTGAAATGGAATTGATTAACTGGTCAATCAGCGCAATCGATAGGATTTTCTCACAAAGGAAGGGTGCCCCGGGAGAACCCACCTGCCCGGATGGGACCTTTGCTGCAGGGTACGTGAGGGATGCATGGAACAACTGGCAAGTCCTGTGCCTGGAGGCTCTGTCCGTGGAGGATGCGGAAGATTTATACATGATTGGATTATTGATGGCGGGGTTCCTATTCTTTGGCTTTGGGATTGCCCTGACCTATCGGAAGATTGGTAAGACAGCTGCAAGCAAATTCACCCAGCCGCTGTCTGTGGAAATTAAGGAATGCTTCGGGGCTGTGTGTGACCGTCTGAAGGAATTAGATCAGAGAGTGATACAGATTGAGGAACTGAACCGTAACAACGCAGTCCGGACTGCGGATACGCAGGGAAGAGTGGGCTCCATCAGGGGTCAGATCGGTGAACTTTTACGGACTGTAACCGGTCTGGCCATGAGGCTGGACGTAATGTCTAGGGAAACTGCACAGACCGGACGCGAATGCTGAGGACCAGATCTGATTGATTGTTTATGATCCGGACAAATTACCGAAGATCATCAAATGGATTAAAAAGTTGTATTTGCCTGACCTAATTCAACTACCCCACCGAACCTCACTTGTCCCTATCTCTCGGTTGGGAGGTCAGCCTGACAGCTTGACCCCTCCATCCGTCTGCCTGTCTTTATCTATCTCCTCTCCCACTCCATACAAAAAATCCCATCACGTGACCACGTGTACTGTGTTATGTTATGTTTTGTTGTGTTTGCTATGTAATGCTTGCCAACTGCATTCTTGTATTTCTGGAGAGCGTGTGGCGGCGCCTGAAAAGGCTGCGGCCCGGAGGCTTGCTCCAAACTTCATTTCGTTATACTGTACTTGTACATGTGTAATGACAAATAAACTTGAAACTTGAAAACTTGAAACTTGAGGACATGGCTGGAGCTGAGATGACTAACAGACAGCGGATAAATGGCTATCCACCATTTAACTCAAAGTGGCCACTCAAAGTGGCCACGCCTTTATTTATGCAGAACTTTAAGGCTTTATATAATGTAAACTAATGAGTTATAAAAAATTCACCCCCCTCACAGTTGTCATGAAGGGCAAAATTATATATATAGACCAAAACCACAGTTTGTACCAGGCTGTAAACGTGTGTTTTTCCTGCTGTAAAGTTGGGCATTTTAACATGGGGCTCAATGAGATTCTGCTCCCTTCTGGAGCCTGTCCCTAGTGGCCATGTCGATGAATTGCAGTTTAAGTCACTTCCATATTAGCTTCAAGAGAAACTGGGGGAGGTTGCCGCTTGGTTGGAGTGGAAAAAGAAGCAAGGGCGAATGAGTTATTGGGTGTGATGTGATTTGTGTTATAACTGCCGCGAAAGGAAATTCAAATTCACACTTGCACGTTGGCAGGCAGTTTTTTCACGCACACTCCAAGACGGAGTGGAACACTGACGAATAGGCCTACACTTTTGACTTAAAGGCCTTTTTAACGTGGCAAGCGGTGGAATCAGCACACAGTTGCCGCTTTCACTAGCTTTGTGCAGTTGAAGCCTTGTTTATACTTTCGCAATTCGCATGGCTCTACGCCGCAAACTTGCTTACTGCGCAAGGTGAGGTGATAAAACATAATAAAAGTTCAAAATTATTTTCTTTTTTATTTGTAGTTTTTTTTATTTCCTACAGGGCAGGAGAAGGGAAGAGGTATATAAAATGAAAATGAAAGTTTCTAGGCAGTTGCTTTTGGCATTCAGAAAAAGCCCAGATAGATTTCAGCTTAATACTGAATCGCCAATTTCACATGTATTTTGTGTATTTTCAAAATACAAAATACTGTATTTATATTTAAATAAATTTTTCCACAAAGTATTTTATATTTGTATTTTAAATACATTTCCATGTATTTATGCCCATCTCTGAGAACACGTAGGGCCCTGGGGCTATAACAAACCAACCTTTTTTTTTTTTTTTTTTTTTTTTTTATGCAAACAGACAATATAACTGGGTGTGGGAGTGGAAATATATGAATAAAGGAACATGTTCAACAGACATAACCAGAGTTTCATCCAAACATTTCATCCGGAATGAGGGAGAGGTTAAAGGATCAGGAAGAGGACAAAAAACAATAGTAGTAATAGCAATAATAATAATAATAATAATAATAATAATAATAATAATAATAATGGTAATATTGATACATCCATTAATAGTGATGATAATAGTAGTAGTTGTAATAGTAATGGTAATAATAATAATAATAATAGTAATATTATTACTAATGGTAATATTGATACAGTTATTAATAATAAGGTATTATAAAGCTGCCTCTGATACCCCACATGGCCATGGCACAGGATAGACCCCCGCCAGCGTCATATTGCAATGGGCTATCAAGATGAGGTGCAGCAGGGCCCAGGGTCCTAAAATCCCTACTCATCCCCAGCCGCCACGCCCACGTCACACTTACCCTTTTTCTTCTTCTTTCTGTCTCCCTTCTTTCCCTCTCCCTTTTTCTTTACCTTTCCCTTCCCTTGCTTTAAACTTGTTTTATGCTCCAAATGAATGTGTGTGTGCACCTCATCTAATATGTGAAGCATTAAAACAGCGAGACAAGTGCTGGGCCAGCCGGAGACCAGAAATCATAGGCAAAAGTACAAGCTGGAGGGTGAAAGCCCAAGGCCCCCCGGCCCCACATCACACCCACCCACAACTTAATCAGAATGCATATGGCAGGGACTAGTATGCCACAACCAATCAGGGTCCAGAAGCAGCGTAAAAGAGAGAGAGAGAGAGATTTAAATATAATCTTATAAGCATTTTATTTACATTTGATATTAGACTGTGTTGCTACCTCTTCCTGACCCCCCTCCCCCCAATCATGTGTGATTATTGATGGTGTATCATTGAGGATGGCTTCAGACAAAGAAGGTCAGTGAATTCATGACTGTTGGAAGTTAGAGAGAGATGACCAAGAAGGGTGTAATTCTGATGTATTATTTTGAGTGGAGGTAGACAAGTTTTGGATGGAGATGTACTCTATAAGTAAATTTTTCCAAGTTGTAATGTGTATGGTGCTCCTTGATTTCCAGTTCGTGAGGATAGTTTTCTTGGCGATAGTTAGAGCCACTAGGAGTAACTGACTGTTTGTACAGTTTAAATTGATTATGGATATGTCACCTAATATACAGAGAGAGGGAGACAGCAGGATGTGACAACCACAAGGTTAGATAGTAAGTCAGTAACATTTTCCCAGAATTTTTTAACTGAGGTGCAATGCCAAATAGCGTGTAAATAGGTGTCTGGGGTGTTTTGTGTGCAATGTGAGCATGTTTAAGTAAAACCCATTTTAAATAATTTCTGTCCAGTTAGGTGGAATCTATGAAGTACTTTATACTGTATAAGTTGTAAATTGGCGTTTTTTGTCATAAAGTAGATATTTTTACAGGTTTGTGTCCAGAAAGCGGCATTGGGAGCAATGGATAAGTCTGATTCCCATTTAGCATTGGGTAGGCTTAATGTGTTGTCTGATTTGGCTATTATTTTATACATTTTGGCGAGTAGTTTTTTTGGGGAGGTTATATTAATTAGCTCTAAGATTGGAGGTCTAGATTAATTGTCTGTGTTGATTTTTGATTGAATAGATGATTTGATTTGTAAATATTCCAAAAAACAATTACCCCTCTGGCCGATCTTGGTGCCACAACGTTTCCTACCACAGAAATAATTCTTATTTAAAAAAAAAAATCTTCAAAGCACAGAGATACAATGAGTATACACTGTCTAAATATTAAATGTTTAATATTTAAACGGCGACCTCATAGCTAGCGACCTCATAGCTAGCTGCAGCCATGATTACAGTCATGTAGGCAGTCTATAGTTTACCTCAACACTTCAGTTCACATGGTTGGAGCTAGAGGCCTGGACCACAGCAACCTCATAGCTAGCTACAGCCATGATTACAGTCATGTAGGCAGCCTATAGTTTACCTCAATACTTCCGTTCACATGGTCAGAGCTAGAGGTCTGGGCCACAGCAATAGCTAGCTACGGCCATGATTACAGTCATGTAGGCAGCCTACAGTTTACCTCAATACTTCCGTTCACATGGTCAGAGCTAGAGGTCTGGACCACGCCAACCTCATAGCTGGCCTTCGGCGATGATTACAGTCGTGTAGGCAGTCTATAGTTTACCTGAATACTTCAGTTCACATGGTTGGAGCTAAAAGTCTGGACTATGGCGACCTCATAGCTGGTTATGGCCATGATTGCAGTCGTGGAGGCAGCCCATAGTTTACCTTAACACTTCCGTTCACATGGTCGGAGCTAGAGGTCTGGTTCAGCTAGTTTCGCCACAGAGCCTTTACTGTACACATGATGTTGCGCTTGTATCAAATTCAAATGGATAAAGCGAATGCCTGATGCTCATTATCACTTCAATAGAGTGGTGAAAGTGCCAATAGAGTTTGTCAGTGCTGTGCGTGAGACGGTCCAGCTGCTCTCACTCTGCGACTGCTGGATTTATTTATTTATTAATTTATCTGAGGTGCCGGAAGGAGGACCGCTCCGGCCCACTTAACCCCATATATATACCGATCAAGTATATGACAGGTGAAGTGAATAACACTGATTATCTCTTCATCACAGCTCCTGTTAGTGGGATATATTAGGCAGCAAGTGAACATTTTGTCCTCTTCTGCAGCTCTTGTGGGGTGTTCCTGGTCTGCAGTGGTCAGTATCTATCAAAAGTGCTCCAAGGAAGGAACAATGGTGAACCGGAGGCCAAGGCTCATTGATGCATGTGGGGAGCAAAGGCTGGCCCATGTTGTCTGATCAAACAGGTAGAAGAAGTTAATGCTAGTTCTGATGGTGTAGGGCCTCCTTTTGTGGCCAATACAGCATCAGTTAATCTTGGGAATGACAGATACAAGTCCTTGTCAGTGACCAGAGGGATTTGAACAGTGTCCAGGTCACTATGTGATGCTGGTGGAGGAAAACAGTTGGAGGACTCGCTCCTCCAAAACACCCCAATGTGCCTGAAAAATATTCAGATCTTGATGTTCAACTTCACTTTCATGTCCATTAAACCACTCTTGCTGTGTGTATTGGTGCATTATCATGTTGACACGGAACCTCCTTTAGGGTACAATGTTTGAAGACTGTAAAAAAAGATAACGCACAACGCACCTTCACTGTCTTCCATTGAAGTAAGTGAAGCCACCAGTGTCCAAATATGGCACTGACATCTTGGATCAGTAGTGAGAGCGAAGTGGAGCCGTGATATCCAGGGCCCACATTTCTGCCTAATCAATCACACAGCCCTGATCTTTTTGTGAAATAAACAGTTATGGAAATGTAGAAATTAAAGTTAAAATTCCAGTCGCCTCCCAAAGTTCCCGAAGATGTCTTTACATGCCTCAGTGACTTCGCTCAGAGAAGCTGTCAATCTCAGCTGTCAATCATGATGTCACACCCCGGTTTTTATAGCATCAAATAACTGACTGAAACCAAACTTAATTAAAGGTGCTGTAAGAATGACAGCTAGTGGTTGAAATGGGTACTGCGGTCCAAATTCAAAATATTCCTCCTCCTCAGTTTGAGGACACACAACAGGAATGAGTGCAATTGACAATGAAAGGCGAGGAGACTTACACACTTGTAAGTTGAAGAGTTGATTTATCTGCATTTTAATGTGCTTTTTTAGATGGATGTCAAGGCTTTTTAGGTTGGGTAGAATCTGTGATCTCTGACCCAGTTTGTTTGCTGGCTTCCATGGCAGCAATAGGCAGTGTTTTCCATTAGCTGACAACCTGGCATGTCTATATCTCAGACCAAAACAAAAACAGCCATTCCGGTTTATGACCTATACTGCATCCAGCAACCTGGGGGCGATCGAGACGTTTTGGCTTCACTTTTCAGGACTCGTGTGTCACACTTGGTTTGAACCATTAGGTGCACATGTTCCTCCAGAACGGTTTCGTAGTCCTTGGCAGTGATGCAGTTCTGCAGTGAGTTGGGCAGCTGTAGGTTTAAGTTTCTTAGATACAATCTGGGTTATATCTCTTCCAGACAGCTTCCTATGTGTCGACAGATATTCCTGTTGGTTGTGGTCAGCCTATGTGGAGGTATGCTGACTTTACCCTGGACACCAGTGCTCTCGATACAGCACAAAGACTTGCTGTCCTGGTCACAGATAAGCACACCAACAATTCACCCTCTTTTGAGCTCTGAGTCTCCTATTATGTTGTGTTGATTGCATTATTTTATGTAGAGGTGTGCTACTGCACTGCTAATTCAACCTTCACACTAGGTTCTTACTGATGGAATGTAAATCAGTGAAGATATATAGACGTGAATACTCCAACACTATAGTGGCCAGTGTATGTGTATATATATATATATATATATATATATATATATATATATATATATATATATATATATATATATATATATATATATATATAATAAGGGAAGAAAATAAAATTTGGCAGATGCTTTTATCCAAAGCTATTTAAAGTGCATTCAGACTAAATTATTTTATCAGTATGTGACCTTGTTACTAGCGCCATGCTCTTTACCTTCAGTTTACCTATAATGGATGGCAGTGGACAAACGTTTTATTTGAAAGGTTAGTGATGTTTTATGCAGCATTTTTAACACAAATGCCATAAAATACACTCGCATGTCATTGCTAATGAGTGCTACTTTGCCTCATAAATGTTAAGAGGGTTATGTAATCAGTGTTGTGCTGAAAATCCTCTTTCCATACTTCTCCTAAGAGAGGACAGGTGCTGTCTATCTACACGCATATTGCTGCAGTACAGCCCTCATGTTTTTGGCTCTTAGTCCACGTGTGTTAGCACTGAGGTCATCTTTATGCTAGTGCACTGTGAAATTGACAAGCTTTTAGCCGATTTACACCTTTGATACCTCATCCTGCACTACATAGATTTTTTGTCCAATGCGCTCTAAAATAAAATAGAGAAAATAGAGTCTTTAATTTGTCCTTCCAAAACTTCCTGTTTCAAAAGGAAAAAAAACAAAACAAAAAACACTTTTTGACCGATTCCAAGGTTTCATTCATAGAAATTCTCCAATGAAGACCATCCCAAAAACGTCTTACCTACTTTTGGCTTAATTCATTTTAAATAAGCATCACATATATCCATTCACAGGCAATGCAAAACATTTTCACAAGATGTATACACCGATCAGGCATAAAATTATGACCACTGACAGGTGAAGTGAATAACACTGATTATCTCTTTATCAGAGCACATTTTGTCCTCATAGTTGATGTTTTAGAAGAAACAGGAAAAATGGGCAAGTGTAAGGATTTGAGCAAGTTTGACAAAGGCCAAATTGTGATGACTAGACGACTGGGTCAGAGCATTTCCAAAACTGCAGCTCTTGTGGGGTGTTCCCGGTCTGCAGTGGTCAGTATCTATCAAAAGTGCTCCAAGGAAGGAACAGTGGCGAACCGGCGACAGGGTCATGGGCGGCCAAGGCTCGTTGATGCACGTGTGGAGCGAAGGCTGGCCCGTGTGGTCCGATCAAACAGACGAGCTACTGGAGCTCAAATTTCTCAAGAAGTTAATGCTGGTTCTGATAGAAAGGTGTCAGAATACACAGTGCATCACAGTTTGTTGTGTATGGGGCGGCATAGCCGCTGACCAGTCAGGGTGCCCATGCTGACCCCTGTCCACCGCCTAAAATGCCAACAGTGGGCACGTGAGCATCAGAACTGGACCACGGATCAATAAAAGAAGGTGACTTAAGGGATCTGCTGCTAACATCTTGGTGCCAGATACCACAGCACACCTTCAGGGGTCTAGTGGAGTCCATGCCTCAACGGGTCAGGGCTGTTTTGGCAGCAAAAGGGGGACCAACACAATATTAGGAAGGTGGTCATAAAGTTTATGCCTGAGCGGTGTATATATCTATTTAGTGCCCACTTACAATAGTTTGGTGTAGATAAATTAGCAGAACTTGCACTCAGCTTCTACAAAACTGTTCAAAAGCTTGATTTTGCTTGTCGTATGTTGAAATAAATATATACAAAAACACTGCTAGTCCACTGAATCTTGTCCCACAATCTCAGATTCCCCTCTGTGGTCATGGAAAAGTGAATATTTACAGTGACAACAATAAAACTTCAGTTACATTCAAATGTTTCCAACAAAGAAATGGAACAACTTATTTCAGCTTGTTAAATATTTGAACGTTGCTATTATGTGACGGCTGAAGCAGCAGTTTTCATGGTAACATTGTGAAATTCTGCAAAACTACAGTGAAAACTTACAGCAAATTATCATGCAATCAATGCAATGCAATAAACTAGCTTCTCTTCCCTGCAAACCATGCAATGGAGAGTGTGAATAATAAATATAAAGGCAAAAACAAAACAAAAGGTGCAGGTATCTGCATTAATTTCAATATCAGCAGCAGAGGGCAAACGGAGGCACGGCGCGTGGCCCCAGCATGCAACACAGCATGACGTAGCTTCACGTTCTCTATTGTACCAACTGGATTAACCCACAAAATTTTGTCGAGCAACGGTAAATGTAACTGCACCTTTAGAAGACTTTGGCCTGTAGACAGCATGACAGCTCACTGGGTTTTGGTACAGAGCCTACAGTAACTCTGAGTTATAAAATCGAGGGAAAGTTGCATGTAGCCCTTTAAATTTTACAGCACTCTCTGTTTCTCAGGCTACACATACACACCATCACTCATTCTAATGAACACAACTCCACACAAACGCACACGTGCATACTAACCAGCCCTCACTGCACTGACTGTGTGTGTGTGTGTGTGTGTGTGTGTGAGTGAGAGAGAGAGAGAACATTATTCAGAGAATAAACCACCTTATTTGATATCCAGGCTGTTTATTTGTGTAGGGTTTCACACAGTACATGTTTTTGCTTTGACGTAAGACACAGGCAGTGGAAGGGGGAAAACGCAATGTCCAGAAAACGCAATGCGTTTTTTAAAAGTTGAACTTCTATTTTGAGTGCTGTGTATTTAGAACGCAGTGTCGTGTTCGAGATGCTGCAAAAGATGTGAGACACGAGCACAACGGTCAAACACATCAGTCTAGCGTGTTTACACTGAAAAACAATGAAACGGTAGCGCATTGGAATGGAAAAACACGTTCTGTGTGAGTGGCCCTTAAGGCCTAAATTACTTTAGAAGTCATTCAGAATGTTTTTGTGTTGTTTTGAATCTTACAAAAACAAGGTTCTACCTGGTGATGCCATATACGCTCTCTCTCAGTCGCTGAACTGTTATTCCATCCATAACCACATTAAACTCAGTGTGTTAATGTAGCTGCTGCGTGTGAAGCTCTGTTTTGTGCATCTGGCTCAGTAGATGTCGTGACAGCAGGTCACGGCTGAGTGTGTGCCTCTGTCATTTCAGCCTCATTTGCACTGTCACTAAACACACAGCACTGTTTTTATTTGTCTGCTGTAAATGGCCCAGGCAGTGGAAACAGCTCTGCAGGAGACTGACCTGTTTTTTTTTTTTTTTTTTTTTTTTTTTTTTTCAAACCCAAAAATAGAGACTATTTTCCTTTTAGTTTAGATGAAAAGTCTAATTTTGTTTCTCTAAAGGTAGAGAAAAGATTTGGGGTTTTGCAACTTTTTTTTTTTTTTTTAGAATATTAAAGTTAAACTCTTAATAGAAAATATAAGAAAGCCTTATTGCAGCGATTCTCAATTTTCTTTTTAATTCCATTGTCCTCAATAATATTTAAAGGAAATAGTTTTGTTTTCAAAACTTATTGATACTTATTGATATTGAGTTCCTGTAAATTAAAATGTAACTAAAATTATTATTACAGTTGTTACTTTCATGACTAAAGTTTTTGTACTAGACAATGATTAAGGATATATAGAAAATATATAATATGTAAGAAATATAGTTTTAATAACAATTTCTACCTTGATAATACAATAGGCCTGATATAATATATCATGCAATTACAAAAATGCACCTTCTTTGGTTACACTTTATTTTAAGGGTCCAGAATAATGCATTAGTTATGTCAGGACACAGACAGAGGCAGAGAGACAGGTGAGGTGAGTGTTGCTTATTTAACAGAGACACTAACACAGGCAAACAAGAGATGCAGGAATGATGAGAATTAGCACTTTAAAGTCACTTAGCTGGGTAATCTTGAGGAAGGGTGCTGGATGGAGAACACAAAGAGACAAGGAACTGGAGACAAGAAAAGCATAGGAAGGAGTCAATGGGGATCTCTTGTGAGTAGCAGGTAAGGAATCCAGGTACGTGTAACGAGACCAGACAGTGAAGTGCAGGGAGAGTGTGCTTCTTGTAGTGTCTGTGATGATGAGGTGCAGGTGCAGGTGACCAGTACTCTGGGGATCGTGAATGAGTGGGTGGAGCGTGGAGATCTGGTGACGATGCCTGTGCGTTGGTGGATGTTGGCTGTGACTCTGTGACAGTACCCCCTCCTCCACGGGCGACTCCTGACGACCTGATGGGGTGACGACGACGGGGTCCACCTTGACCCTGAGGAGCTGGGAGGTCAAAAAACACTTAGTTGTCTCCCATAAGGTTTGTGTATTAGTAGCTGAAATCATTTAGAACGTAATTGTTTCACAAAATCTTCATTTTGTAAAAGAGTTGTGTTCATACGCCACCTTTTGGAGTTTAGGGGATAGATTACAAATCACAGCGGTAGTGATCTGAAATCAATATGGGTAGAATATATCAATATGGTTTACGCCTTGGGTAAGGGATTTAGAAATCAGAATGTAATTCTAACCTCGAGAATGATTTGTGGCGACTAAAAAGTATAGTCTCTACAGTTCTCATTCTTCACTCTCCAGATATCGCATAAATCGTTATCGACAATGAGTTAATTTAATGACTGCAAAGCCTGAACACACTCTCTTATCTGCCTGGAAAATAAATCTACTCGAGGCCATGCACTCAGACTTGAAGGATAACAGTTTCTCAGACATCAACATCTCTCACCTGAGTGTCCAAAACCAAGAAGGCCAAATTTACTCTTCAGACATAGGCGCGGCAGTGTCCATCTCCATAGTGACGCTCAGAGACGAAATTAACCACTCCAGGTCTCCGAGGAATTTGAAAAGCAAGTGCTCCTGGCCGTTACTCACTTTAACCGATGCAGGGTAGAGCAGGAATGACTCAATGCCTAGTAGTTGGAGGCATGTCCTCCCTTCAGCCATAGCTTTCCTTTTTTGAGAAGTTCCCTTGCTGAAATCAGGAAAGAACCGCAAATTACCCCTTTCGTGGCTCAGAGGTGATGCACTCCTGGCTCCCTGCAGTATCACCTATCAGTCATTGTAGCGAAGGAGCTTGAAAATCAAAGTGCGCGCTCTATTCTTGGATGAATCCTCGTTTCGCGTACAAGCGGTGTAGAGCCATAATCTACTTGGGAATATGGGTCTGCAAGAACTGAATTGCATTCCCTCCTTCAGCTCCTTCCCGTAGGCCCACCAGCTGTAATTTATTTTGTCTGGACTTATCTTCATAAAGAGATAGTTTCTCCTGGAGCTCCTCTAGGCAGGACTTGTTCAAGTCCCTTTTAACATCCCGCACTGTAGCTTGCATGCTGTCACATCTATTGCCAAACGATTTGACATCCTTTTCCAGCGAGTCCAATCATGCTGTAATCGTTGATATTTCCTCGCGAACAATCATCGTCATGCTTAGCTTTATGGTTGCTTATCGAGCATTTCAGCAATGGCGTCGTGAAGACGCTCTTCATCTTTATGCTTTTTCTTCACCAGGGAGTGGATTAATTCTCGTTTAGATGCCATCTATAGTGCCACTAGAACAAGGGATTTATATGAAATACGGCCAAAAACTTAGTAGGGATAGATACATTCGAAAAATAGACAACTGAGGTAGCGCGTCGATATTAAGCAGCCATCACCATCCGCTGCGCATGCGCATCCTCCGGCCACCCATATTGTTGTTCCAGGAGCGAGAGGGTTCGTACACTGCCTGGGTGTCCAGAGCCTGGAGATGTATGAGCCAAGTCCATGAGGGGTTGACAGTGGGCCGATGGAACATAGAGAAGCCCCTCAGGACCTCCCGGCGGAGCAGGTTCTGTGCGGTTGTCTTGAGCGATGCGTTGGTTCAGGGACCATTGGATGGGACTCACAATTATGGCTGGAGGGAGGACTGGTTCCGGATCGGAGCTTTCAGGAGCAGGCTCAAGATTCAAGATTCAAGAGTTTTATTTGTCACATACACAGTTATATACAGAATATACAACCGGCAGTGAAATGTAAACAGGTCCGCTCCATGGACAGTGCAAATTCACAGTTAAAAACACAAGGAGGAAATTATAATAGAAATAGAATAAAAAAGTACTATATATATATATATATATATATATATATATATATATATATATATATATGTATATGTATGTATGTATGTGTATATATATATATATATATATATATATATATATATATATATATATACACACATCAAGTATAAATAAATAAATAAAGAAGTGGAATAAAATAAGTGAAATAAACTGTGCAGTGAGTAAACTGTAGACTTATAAATATGTGGTTAACAGAAATGTACAAAGTATAATGTGTAAACAGGTTTATAACAGGTTGTTACACAGTAACAATGAGAACAGAAAGTGCAGTGCAATGTCAGTATGTCGATGCATACTCTGTAACGGCACTGCATCACATACAGGAATGCTACTGTAATGGAAATCACAACATGGACTCAGGAATACTTCCAGAAAACACTGTTGGTGAACACAATCCACCGTGCCATTTGCCGTTGCTGGCTAAAACTCTATTGGTCAAAAAAGAAGCCATATCTAAACATGATCCAGAAGCGCAGGCGTTTTCTCTGGGCCAAGGCTCATTTAAAATGGACTGTGGCAAAGTGGAAAACTGTTCTGTGGTCAGACTAATCAAAATTTGATGTTCTTTTTGGAAAACTGGGACGCCATGTCATCCGGACTAAAGAGGACAAGGACAACCCAAGTTGTTCTCAGCGCTCAGTTCAGAAGCCTGCATCTCTGATGGGATGGGGTTCATGAGTGCGTGTGGCATGGGCAGCTTACACATCTGGAAAGGCACCATCAATGCTGAAAGGTATATCCAAGTTCTAGAACAACATATGCTCCCATCCAGACATCGTCTCTTTCAGGGAAGACCTTGCTTTTTCCAACATGACAGTGCCAGACCACATATTGCATCAATTACAACATCATGGCTGCGTAGAAGAAGGATCCGGGTACTGAAATGGCCAGCCTGCAGTCCAGATCTTTCACCCATAGAAAACATTTGGTGCATCATAAAGAGGAAGATGCGACAAAGAAGACCTAAGACAAGTATTAGACAAGTATTAGACAAGAATGGGACAACATTTCTATTCCTAAACTTGAGCAAGTTGTTTCCTCAGTCCCCAGACGTTTGCAGACTGTTATAAAAAGAAGAGGGGATGCCACACAGTGGGAAACATGGCCTTGGCCCAACTTTTTTGATATGTGTTGATACCATGAAATTTAAAATCAACAATTTTAAAAAAAAATTTTTTTAATATAAATAGACAAACAGAAAACGAATACGAGTGATAAGTGCTATTCTTTATTGGTCAGGTGCTGCTGGAAAAGATGCGTCTTAAGATATTTTTTGAAAATGGCTACCGACTCGGCTGCTCGAATTGAGACAGGCAGGTCACACCATGTGGGAACGGTCCAGGAAAAGGTCCTTGTGAGGGATTTCATGTCTCTTTGGGATGGTGCCACAAGGCGTCGTTCACTTGCAGAACGCAAGCTTCTGGAGGGTGTGTAAGTCTGAACAAGCGAGTTTAGGTATGTTGGTGCAGAGCCAGTGGTTGCCTTGTAGGCGAGCACCAGTGCCTTGAATTTGATTTGAGCGGCTATTGGCAGCCAGTGCAGACTGATGAAGAGAGGCGTGACGTGCACTCTCTTCGGCTCATTAAAGACCACTCTCGCCGCTGCATTCTGGATCAGTTGCAAGGGTTTGATAGTGCATGCTGGAAGGCCCGCTAGAAGAGCATTACAGTAGTCCAGTCTGGAGAGAACAAGAGCTTGTACCAGGAGTTGTGTGGCCTGCTCTGATAGGAAGGGTCTAATCTTACTAATGTTGTATAAGGCAAATCTGCAGGACCGAGTTGTTGCAGTGATGTGGTCAGTGAATTTTAGCTGATCATCAATCACAACTCCAAGGTTCCTGGCTGTCCTGGACGGAGTTATGGATGATGAACGAGCTGAATGGAGAGAGTATGGTGAAGTGCTGGGCTGGCTGAGACCACAAGCAGTTCTGTCTTTGCCAGATTGAGTTGAAGGTGTTGTTCATACTTTTTGTTTAGTCAAAAATACATACTTTTTGACTCTCCTTGCTATAGTTTGTTATGAGTCTTTAGATTTGTGTATGTCACTCAGAAAACAACAAGTTTTATAAATGTCAAGGATGGAACAAAAAGGCTACCTTTGTTCCAAATGCTGTAACTTTTGATTAATTTATGCAGATAAAGTTGGATATAATAGTCCTATATGTGTGATAATACTGTGACAACATCATTTGTGAATGCAACTGGTGTTGCTGTAATATTTAAGTACTAAGTGTTTGTAGCATCAGAGACTTGAACCACATTGGAATATTATTTATCATATTAAATTATATAAAAAATTACTGTAAATCACTTGCTTAGTTGTAATCAGAAATGACTCTGTACTGTGAATGAGCTCAATATTTCGACACAAATGTCATTCACACCTTAATTCCTCAGTTTCTTCACTCTTGGGGGGAAAAGGTTTTTAGCTCAAAGCCAATAAACATTCTGGATGGTCTGAACAGTTTGTTCCAGAGACATGTTTGTGCTTTTTGGTCTTTGTGTTACTAAACTTTTGTATTTTGAGCAAATGTTTATTGTATAACAGTATATTCATCAGAAAATCTCTGTGATTAAAAACACAAGCTTGTGTGTTCATGTTGTGTTTGTTTGTCCATGTTTGTGTCTGTCTCTGGGATTCAGCGACTTAATAATTTAATACAGGGGAAGCATTGGAATCATTATCCAAAATAAGGGAACTTATGCTAATATAATGTTCGTTCTCAGTATTTTAAATACATTTACTGGAGAAGCAAAATTATTTAAGTATTAAGTCGCTTAAAACAAGAATAAATATCTGCCTATAGTGTCAGAAAATAATCTTGTTTGTGTGTGTGTGTGTGTATATATATATATATATATATATATATATATATATATATATATATATATATATATATATATATATATACACTCCTAAAGGATTATTAGGAACACCTGTTCAATTTCTCATTAATGCAATTATCTAATCAACCAATCACATGGCAGTTGCTTCAATGCATTTAGGGGTGTGGTCCTGGTCAAGACAATCTCCTGAACTCCAAACTGAATGTCAGAATGGGAAAGAAAGGTGATTTAAGCAATTTTGAGTGTGGCATGGTTGTTGGTGCCAGACGGGCCGGTCTGAGTATTTCACAATCTGCTCAGTTACTGGGATTTTCACGCACAACCATTTCTAGGGTTTACAAAGAATGGTGTGAAAAGGGAAAAACATCCAGTATGTGGCAGTCCTGTGGGCAAAAATGCCCTTGTTGATGCTAGAGGTCAAAGGAGAATGGGCTGACTGATTCAAGCTGATAGAAGAGCAACTTTGACTGAAATAACCACTTGTTACAACCAAGGTATGCAGCAAAGCATTTGTGAAGCCACAACACGCACCACCTTGAGGCGGATGGGCTACAACAGCAGAAGACCCATCTCCACTACAAATAGGAAAAAGAGGCTACAATTTGCACAAGCTCACCAAAATTGGACAGTTGAAGACTGGAAAAATGTCTCGATTTCTGTTGAGACATTCAGATGGTAGAGTCAGAATTTGGCGTAAACAGAATGAGAACATGGATCCATCATGCCTTGTTACCATTGTGCAGGCTGGTGGTGGTGGTGTAATGGTGTGGGGGATGTTTTCTTGGCACACTTTAGGCCCCTTTGTGCCAATCGGGCATCGTTTAAATGCCACGGCCTACCTGAGCATTGTTTCTGACCATGTCCATCCCTTTATGACCACCATGTACCCATTCTCTGATGGCTACTTCCAGCAGGATAATGCACCATGTCACAAAGCTTGAATCATTTCAAATTGGTTTCTTGAACATGACAATGAGTTCACTGTACTAAAATGGCCCCCACAGTCACCAGATCTCAACCCAATAGAGCATCTTTGGGATGTGGTGGAACGGGAGCTTCGTGCCCTGGATGTGCATCCCACAAATCTCCATCAACTGCAAGATGCTATCCTATCAATATGGGCCAACATTTCTAAAGAATACTTTCAGCACCTTGTTGAATCAATGCCACGTAGAATTAAGGCAGTTCTGAAGGCGAAAGGGGGTCAAACACAGTATTAGTATGGTGTTCCTAATAATCCTTTAGGTGAGTGTGTGTATATATATATATATTTGTGTGTTTGTGTGTGTGTGTGTGTGTGTGTGTGTGTGTGTGTGTGTGTGATTTCATTAGATGTTTTAAGATGTTAGATGTTTGTTTTTCCCACAAAACAAGACTTAAGCCATTGTGCTTCTCAAGTAAATGTATTATAATGTATTCTTGATCTATTAATTTTTAGATATTACTGGAAAATAAGACAAAAGTGCTGAGGAATAGCAGTGTACATACTCTTTGCAGAAATGCAAGATGTTAATAATAATAATTATTATTATTATTTTTAAACAAGAGATCATAAATATTGCATGTTTATTTTTAATTAGATGGTCAGGGTTTTGTCTTTTAAGAAACATTTAAATATTTTATGTGGCAGTAGGAAACATGGAAAAAATACGATCTTTAAACATCATAGAATTTAAAATTTTCTAGATCTTTTGACATGTAAGACTACTTGTACATAAAAAACATCCTGTAAGTTTCAGAGATCAAAACTTCCTTGTTATTCCAAAACCAAGCTCCGAAAACAACTTGTTTCGGATTTTTCACATTATGACAACATAGTGCGATGAAACACCGCCTCTGCAGAATCAGATCAATGCCCACTTCTACATCATCACGTCTTTGGCTCCGCCCACTGGCGTGTTAGTGAGATGACGAGGAGAGAAGAGTGATACAGGATCACTGGGCTAAAAATAATTTTTTTTCCTTCCAAAGGATCCTAAATCTAGAAAAGTGCCTATTTATTTTCAACAATGTGAATGTCACATCACAGCAGTGGGTGTTTACACTGAAGTCTCACAGCAGCCAATCACAGTGGTGGGCGTTTACACTGAAGTTTCACAGCAGCCAATCACAGCAGTGGTCATTTATACTGAAGTCTCACAGCAGCCAATCACAGCAGTGGGTGTTTACACTGAAGTCTCACAGCAGCCAATCACAGCAGTGGGTGTTTACACTGAAGTCTCACAGCAGACACACCCCTTCAAACAGAGTGTTCAAATCAGAGGCTAAAATCAGGGTAGGAAAAATGCCTTTATTTCTAAACATTATAAGTGCACCTCAGCTAACATAAAATATTTTTTTAAATGTGGAAACACTTTATAATAACGTTCAGTTAAGTCACTTATAAGTTATTAGTTAATGATGAACTAATCATTTACAAAACATGGCTATACGTTCATAAATAACCGAAGGGCGAATCAGCAGTTGACAGCGTCAAGTCAGATCTCGCTGAGCAGGAGCCTGCCGTCCACTGGACTGCTGCTGCAGATTCGTCTCGTTCACTGCTTGGCTTGATCAACGGTAAGAAGGCTTTCAGTGCAGGAGAATAAGCAAAGATGTTGATTGTCGCTGAAGGAGAATAAATCGGAATGGGCTATGGCTAAATGGGCTGCTTATATAGTAGAGGCCACGCCCATTTTGGCAGGCTCTGCTCTCTGCTCAGCGGGACGCACACCCATTGGTTCATGCAGATACGCCACGTCACCATAGGTTCCTGCAGTTCTCACAGCCCAACCAACCAGCACGAGCATATGCTCTGCACTATGTTGGCTGTGCAGAAGCCCTGCGTGATTTAAAAAAAAAGGCTTCAATATTTAGAGAAAAAGGAGTTTTCCCATAGTGTCCTGCTACGCAATACGAGTGAACATTTCAAAAGCGAGTTCAGATGCACGCAAGAGCTTGCTAGTAGCCTAAAAGCAGTTTTTCTATTCATTTTTCTATTCACACTACACAAACTTCACAGAAAGGAAACTGGGATGGCTCATCTTTCTTTGATTTCTTGAAAAAGTGTAATAATGAACTTTGTGCAATGAAAAGATAAATGAAAAGAAACCTAGCATTGGGGATTTTCCAGTCTCAAAACATGACCCCAAAACTGAGATACATACCGAACCATGATGACTTGTGTACTGTTACACCCCTATTGTTAACTAAAACTAAAAACAAAAAAACAAAAAAACATTGTGTTACTTGAAAAATTATAAAAGTATCTCAATGATACTAAAATAACACTAGACAGTACTACTAAACAAAAATTTAATACAATTTGTATGATCCCTCTTATTTTGTTAAAATTGCATAATTAGCAAGGAGTGTGTAAACTTATGAGCAGAACTGCATGTTTTATTTGATTTTGCTCCTGTCTCTTTCTCTTTCTGTGTCCTTGCTTTATTTTCTTCGACACGACTCACTTCCTCTCTGGCTCTTGTTTTGAGTTGCGGGGGTCCTGATGCCATACAGGGCTAGAACATTGTGCTGATCTGTGGGATTGTTTCCCAGCTGCAGTGCTTCTTATTTACACTTTATCCTGCACTGCTGTGAGTTCAACTGAGTGCAGAAACACAGTGGAGCTGGAGATCCTCCGTCTGCGAGAACAAACAGAAATTAAAGTAGCCCATGTCTCCATATCCTCTGCCCTGGTTTGTGTTGGGCGGCTGCCACCGCGGCAAGGGAGAATAATACAGAGAAGTATTTCTTTAATTTGTCTAAATTTAACATTTAGTGTCTCTTTTAACCATCTCTGGCACACGAGGGACCCTGTATACTGTAAATAAAAAGGTTTTGTTCTTCCCTTTAGGGCTGTTTGATGGATTTTTTTTTTATCTAAGTTTAAATGGGACCTATTATGCCCTTTTACACAGTCTTGATGTTGTTTTTGGGCTCTACTAGAATAGGTTTTTATGCTCCTTATTTTTCCCATATTTGACATTGTTGCAACTCCTCTCTTCCCAGTCTGTCAGTAACACTCTCCTGCTTCCCAGTACTATCCTGTCATCTGCAACATATGAATAATCACTTTTAATCAATGCTTTTGGCTGACACGTAGATGTGTGTGTTATGCATTTATTCCCAATGAGCCAATGGCACACGCTTATGCACTCAGATGAATGTGTCAGGCACTTAATCGTTCATTGGTTGACTGTTACAAATGAAGCTTGGATTGAGGCCATGGCGAGGGTCCAGGATAAGAGCTAATAGCAGGATCTGCCGCAGGGGATTGTCAGATGTTTGCTAATCCATTTTATTTATGGTCTTTATTCATTTCTCTTACCAGTGACGATTACAGATGGACGTTAATATTTAGTGTCAACCGAAATATTTAATGTGATTTGACTCTTATTTAGTACATAACTATAAGGTGCAGTCACAGTAGACTTTGAATAGACCTCTTTTCACTTGAATGAAAACAGATGAAAATAAATCTGTAAAATAACAGAAAAAGTACTGGCAGCTTATTACATGGACATTATACAGTCATTTTACGGACATTTTCATTAACCTTGAAACACAACGCAATGAAGTTCAAAATACACGTAAAACACCTGTAAAAAAATTAAAAAAAATAAATAATAATAATAATAATATGGAAAATTCCGTCATTAATTTATATTAATTATAAGTACATTGTGCCCTATTTTTGTGAACGGAATTTTTTTAAATATCTGCATTGTAGGTTTTGTCTTAAAATACACAGTGTCTAAAAATTATAATGTAGCATCTTTTTTTTTTTTTACAAAATTTACGCTGCAAGGTTATTATAAATATTACTGGAGTACATGTAGTTATACTTAAAAATGTCAGTTCTATTAAAAAAAAAAATCACATGTGCTAACAATTTCTGAATGAAAATGTTTCAAACTAAATCCTACACCAATTTCTTTTTAGTGTAGTTTTTACATTTGCTGCCAAAACAGCCCTGACCCGTTGAGGCATGGACTCCACTAGACCCCTGAAGGTGTGCTGTGGCAGCAGATCCTTTAAGTCCTGTAAGTTGTGAGGTGGGGCCTCTATGGATCGGACTTGTTTGTTCAGCACATCCCACAGATGCTCGATTGGATTGAGATCTGGGGAATTTGGAGGCCAAGTCAACACCTCAGATTCGTTGTTGTGCTCCTCAAACCATTCCTGAACCATTTTTGCTTTGTGGCAGGAGCATTATCCTGCTGAACGAGCCACAGCCACAGCCACCAGGGAATACCGTTTCCATGAAAGGGTGCACATGGTCTGCAACAATGCTTAGGTAGGTGGTATGTGTCAAAGTAACATCCACATGGATGGCAGGACCCAAGGTTTCCCAGCAGAACATTGCCCAAAGCATCACACTGCCTCCGCCGGCTTGCCTTCTTCCCATAGTGCATCCTGGTGCCATGTGTTCCCCAGGTAAGCCACGCACACGCACCCGGCTATCCACGTGATGTAAAAGAAAACGTGATTCATCAGGCCAGGCCACCTTCTTCCACTGCTCCGTGGTCCAGTTCTGATGTTCACGTGCCACTGTTGGTGCTTTCGGCAGTGGACAGGGGTCAGCATGGGCACCCTGACTGGTCTGTGGCTATGCAGCCCCATACACAACAAACTGAGATGCACTGTGTATTCTGACACCTTTCTATCAGAACCAGCATTAACTTCTTGAGCAGTTTGAGCTCCAGTAGCTCATCTGTTTGATCGGACCACACGGGCCAGCCTTCGCTCCCCACGTGCATCCATGACCCTGTGGCCGGTTTACCACTGTTCCTTCCTTGGAGCACTTTTGATAGATACTGACCACTGCAGACCGGGAACACCCCACAAGAGCTGCTGTTTTGGAGATGCTCTGACCCAGTCGTCTACACATCAACTTTGAGGACAAAATGTTCACTTGCTGCCTAATATATCCCACCCACTAACAGGTGCTTAGTTTTTAGGTCTTTCTACTTCAAAATTTCATGTTTAATTCAATGTGTACTTGCCATTTCTTTGTAATTATTTGTGAAAATCACAAACAATTTCTGAGTAAAACTTTACACCCTTTTTTTCAGTCAAGTATATTAAATGTATTTTTCTTGTATTATTTTTTACATTATTTTGAAATGCATGACTTAATCTCTTCAGTCAAGCCATCATCTAGCAAAACATATAAATGAAATGTTAAATGAACACAATGAGGCTTATTAGTTTTATACCAGCTGCTTCTCATTATGTAATGCTATTTCCCGAACCTACAGGTGAAACTCATCTAGAAGTTTCCCTCAGGGTCATAAAAACAATGAATTACTGAATAAACATGCTTAAAATTCCAAAGTGCATTTGCTAAAAACATGGCTATGACAGGTTTAATGTGACGTGTGCAACATTCCAGGAGGGCAGATGGGATGAACAGAGATTTCATGCTGGATTTCCTTGAAAATGTGAATTCCACGAGGGAGAACATGAACCTTGGTGAAACACAAAGGTCTGTGAATGTGTGTGAGTGTGTGAGAAGCTTAAAATCTGACTTAAAGAGCTCAAGTTTCTGTATTTTCTGAATATTTTAAAGACACAGAGAAACAGAGCATGGATGCTGATATTTAAAGGTAGGCTACAGTTAACGCTCCCTTTTGTTGGTTCAACCCATATGCTGTTATTTATTCCATGACACACCAACAATATTATAGGGAATTAATTTCCAAGTTTTGGCTCCCTATTATATCCGATGGGGCCTGTATTACAGAAGCATCTGTTTATTAACTATGGTAATTTCACTTAGGAAATTGAACATTTTTAAATCTTAAATCAAGATTTGTAATACATACTTAAACACTTGTGCTTCAGCATATTCAAATTTGTGTGCTTTATTTTGTTACAACGTATCAGAATCAAAAGCGTTTGCCATCAGTAACATTAAATTTGAATGCAAAAGAGTTTTTGTGCTTCATAGGAGGGTAATATTTACATTTGATTCTGTTCTTTACATAAATATATTGTATGATATAGTGGCTATATAGTCAAGTGGGAGTTTCATGCTGTGTTTATGGTGCTTTGACCTTGGTGGAGCTTGATAGCTGTGATTACATATTGTCCTTATATAGAAAAGAGCATTTAGAATTTATTAAATCTTTTCATTGGTTGCTATAGTGTTCTGGATGGTTGCTAGTTTATTCTGAATAATTTGAGTGTTGCTATGTTACTAGTATGTATTATCACATTGCTAGCATGTATCAGATAGATAGGCAGGCAGGCAGGCAGATAGAATTAGAGAGAATATGCAGAAGCTGTTGGTGTTCCAGTAGGGCAGGACACACTGTGACATTCAGAGGCTGTGATGTATGAAAGATCCTTATATAAAATACATCTCAGTGCTTTGATTTCCCCGGGGCCGTTTCTGTGATTGAGATATTAAAATGATGGAGGTATGGCTGTCTCTAAACACCCTGTTTCTGGGACACGGCTGCCCTTCTTTACGCATACAGCAGTTCTCTGAACCTGGATCCTTACTAGTTAGTGCTGTTCAAACCGTATAAATGATGCACATGTCCCCAGTGGACAGCCGCAGTCCCGTGGTATCCATGCAGTACAGCAGCATGCTGATGAAATCTGCAGAGAGAGTGTCAGAAGCAAGACCTTTAAAGATATGCATAATTTATACTCGCTGTGTTTACATGTGGAATACATCTGAGTGCAGTGTGTGTGTGTGTGTGTGTGTGTGTGTGTGTGTGTGTGTTTTATCACCTCGACAGCAGCCATCCTGATAGACAATAAAGCTTATTTAAATTGAATTACTCACGTTGCATGAAATGCATTGTGTAAATTTGATTTTGCCTTGTGAAAAACTGACCATCTTACAGTCCTGCATCCTAAAGTACATTCAACTTTATCCGCATACATACAGTACACTCACTTTAAGCAATATGTACTATCAAATCTCTTTTCACTCTCAGGTTATGATGCTTGCCTTTGCAAACACTATAATGAGGGCTGGTGTATTGAATTACTGAAGCGACTCCTTTGGTTGGAAACTCGTTGGACGTTGCAGATTTTCAAAATGTGTTTGAATACAGATGGGTGACTTTATGCTCTAAAACCTCTTCCACATTTATGTGAGAAAATCGATCAGGGCCGATGTGCATGAAATGAGCTGAACTTTAAGAGTATGACTGATGCTGATCTGAGGTTCAGTACAGATTCAGACCTTTCCAACCAGGCTTTTGTTTTCTAAAAATACATGTTCTGTGCAATTCTCTTCATTTAACTTCTTTCCCGTTCTAAACTTGAGTTGCAGACCAGAAAATGATTTCGGCAAAACATGCAACATGCAACTCAAAAATAAATAAATAAATAAATAAATATAAATATATATATATATATATATATATATATATATATATATATATATATATATATATATATATATATATATATATATATATATATATATATATATATATATATATATATATATATATATATATATATATACATACACTCACCTAAAGATTATTAGGAACACCTGTTCAATTTCTCATTAATGCAATTATCTAATCAAGCAATCACATGGCAGTTGCTCCAATGCATTTAGGGGTGTGGTCCTGGTCAAGACAATCCCCTGAACTCCAAACTGAATGTCAGAATGGGAAAGAAAGGTGATTTAAGCAATTTTGAGCGTGGCATGGTTGTTGGTGCCAGACGGGCCGGTCTGAGTATTTCACAATCTGCTCAGTTACTGGGATTTTCACACACAACCATTTCTAGGGTTTACAAAGAATGGTGTGAAAAGGGAAAAACATCCAGTATGCCGCAGTCCTGTGGGCGAAAATGCCTTGTTGATGCTAGAGGTCAGAGGAGAATGGGCCGACTGATTCAAGCTGATAGAAGAGCAACTTTGACTGAAATAACCACTTGTTACAACCGAGGAATGCAGCAAAGCATTTGTGAAGCTACAACACGCACAACCTTGAGGCGGATGGGCTACAACAGCAGAAGACCCCACCGGGTACCACTCATCTCCACTACAAATAGGAAAAAGAGGCTACAATTTGCACAAGCTCACCAAAATTGGACAGTTGAAGACTGGAATAATGTTGCCTGGTCTGATGAGTCTCGATTTCTGTTGAGACATTCAGCTGGTAGAGTCAGAATTTGGCATAAACAGAATGAGAACATGGATCCATCATGCCTTGTTACCACTGTGCAGGCTGGTGGTGGTGGTGTGGGGGATGTTTTCTTGGCACACTCTAGGCCCCTTAGTGCCAATTGGGCATCGTTTAAATGCCACGGCCTACTTGAGCATTGTTTCTGACCATGTCCATCCCTTTATGACCACCATGTACCCATTCTCTGATGGCTACTTCCAGCAGGATAATGCACCATGTCACAAAGCTCGAATCATTTCAAATTGGTTTCTTGAACATGACAATGAGTTCACTGTACTAAAATGGCCCCCACAGTCTGATCTCAACCCAATAGAGCATCTTTGGGATGTGGTGGAACGGGAGCTTCGTGCCCTGGATGTGCATCCCACAAATCTCCATCAACTGCAAGATGCTATCCTATCAATATGGGCCAACATTTCTAAAGAATGCTTTCAGCACCTCGTTGAATCAATGCCACGTAGAATTAAGGCAGTTCTGAAGGTGAAAGGGGGTCAAACACAGTATTAGTATGGTGTTCCTAATAATCCTTTAGGTGAGTGTATATATATATATATATATATATATATATATATATATATATATATATATATATATATATATATATATATTTAAATATTGATAAATATTTAAATGAGTATTTACAGTTAATCATTTTAGTGTTTCAACATAAAAATATTTTAGTTTAATTAAAAGGCAACATTTCTAATTTTCACGTCCTAGTTTAAGTTTTATATGCTTTTATTTTATTGATTTAATTTATATTATTAATAGTTTTTGGTAACAATAGTAGCCCTGGTTTAATTCAGTGTTACTTGTGATTTCTTTGTGATTGTTTGTGAAATGTACTTGCAATTTCTGCCTAAAAATTGTTTCAAAGTAAATATAATACCTATTTATTTATTTATTAATTATTATTATTATTATGATTATTATTTTAAGGAATTTCTGTTGCAACTGCATAGCAACACCCTAGCAACCACCCACAGCACTCTAGGAGGTACTGTGAGCATCACTCTCATTTTACTGAGAAAGTAATTTATTGAACATAATTCATCACTCTCAACAGGAGCATCTCTAGATCAAGCTGCAACAAGAGTGTTTTAAAAGCCATTAGCGGCCTCGGAACATTTGGTGCATTCAGTTGCAACTGCCACACTTGCTTAATTTAAATGTTTTAAAAAGGGAAAATGAGGGGTGATTTGCATTTTGCCAGAGATGTTAATGGACACTCTTAAATTATGTTTATTTTACATCTGTATCCCTGGAGACCAGACTCTGGGGAAGATGACTATGGGAATCACACACTGCATCACACACTTGATTCGTAAATGGAAAACTTTAGTATCACCATTATGCTGTTTATTTGAGACAGACACAGAGAGAGGATACAGATATGATTATGGACACACTACCGTTAAACATTTTGGGTCAGTAAGAATATATATATAGAGAGATCTTTTAGGTTGCAAAAAGGACTCTCCTTTTTTCTCCACATTATAGAGACTTATATTTTTGTCCTCTGTGACACTACAATGCTCTGTCTGATGTGATACTGTAGTAGATGGCTGCATGGTTATAATTTTCTTCCTAATATTATCAATCTTGCACGTAAAGAAGTTCATAAAGTCATTACAGCTGTGTTGTTTGCAAACATCCGAAGTTGAAGCTTTTTTTCTTGTTAATTTAGCCACTGTATCGAATAAATACCTAGGGTTGTGTTTGCTTTCTTCTAAGAGAGTCGAGAAATAAGCATTTCTAGCCATTTTTACAGCCTTTCTGTATGCAATTATGCTCTCTTTCCAATAAATGCGATAGAAAAATAAAATAAAATAAAATAAAATAAAATAAAATAAAATAAAATAAAATAAAATAAAATAAAATAAAATAAAATAAAATATTAGTTGAAAAACTTAGCCAGAAAAGCTCAGTAATGGAACTGGACAAATATTCTGAATGTTCCGATCTAATATGACATCTGACCTGTAAGTTTGCCTGAATCATAATCATACACTGTTTGTTAATTGGCCAGAAGAGAACTGGCACCCCGACTGAGCCTGGATTCTCCCAAGGTTTCTTTCTCCATTCTGTCACCTGATGGAGTTTGGGTTCCTTGCCACTGTCGCCTTTGGATTTTGGCTTGCTTAGTTGGGGACACTAAATATTCAACTATATTACTGATCTGCCCGCATTGACACTATATGATAATTGAACTGAGCTGGATAACATCACTGTTTTCTCAAGAGCGGCTGTACAGCCGAATCAAATTCTGTTGCATTATTTTCCTGTTAACACTGTGAAGCTGCTTTGAAACAATCAGCACTGTAAAAAGCGCTATATAAATAAAGGTGACGTTAATTTTTTATTTTATTTTTTTATTTCTTTATGATTTTATTTTTCCATGTATCATTTATATTATTTTATTAACTAATAGTCCACTGGAGTCAAGTTGAAGTGATGAACCCAAGTGCAGTTTATTTACAAAGTGAACAAAACAAAGACTAGGACTTGACTCAAAACCAGACTTGACTTGGAACCAGACTTGACAGAGAACTCACCAACAGTGGTTACAGGTAACAATACTTGACAAAGACACATGGCAAATATGAGGGCTTAAATACACAAGGACTAATGGCTAGACAAGGGACACCTGTGAACAATGATTAAACAATGAACCAACGACAGCATGACACAAGAACACATGAGGGCATGAGAATCACATGACAATGGAACACATGACAAAACGCCTCAGTTACGTATGGTAACCCTCGTTCCCTGAAGGAGGGAACAGAGACGTACGTCGGATGTCACCAACGAATTGGGATCACTTCAAGGAGCCCCCTATCAGCTTCGAGATATAGAGAACAGGCCAATGGCCATTGGCGTACGAGATTTGCATCTTGCGCTCCGCCCTGCATTGTAGATATAAACAGAAAGCAGATGCAGCGCACATTTGTTTTTCACAGAGGAGCCGAACCAACGACTCGGCCTGCAGTGATGGTACAGCAACTGTGGCGACGGGACGTCGGATGTCACCGACGAATTGGGATCCCTTTGGAAAACGCCACAGTTACTACCACTTCCAGTGCCCCGTGAGAGCCCCTCAGTTCACGCAGGGAGAGTCACTGCTGCTGTTCCGCAAGACCCACTCAGCAGATTAGTGGATAACGCTGGGAAAATGTTCGGAACCTACGGAAGCCACATCATGCCTGGAGGGAGTTACCATGTGGAAAATACACGTATGGACTGGCCGGAAGTCCCAGGGGTGGCCCCGGCCATTTTAGGCGGGGGAGCAACACCACTCTGAGACGGCAGAGCGAGGGAAAGACACAGGCTCGCCGTAGGGAGCCGTACCGTGGAGAATACACATATGGGACTGCCGTAGGGGTCACAACATATGGAACCCAGCCTAACACAAGTTCCACCAATGCATACAAGTGTTAGACCTGGCGTCGGACACTCCGCCACATCCAACTTCCGTGGGTTGTGGAGGACTCAACAGGGTTCGCCATACTAGGGAACTCGACTGGAGCGTATAAGCGCACATATCTGTTCCATGGGGAAGGGAATGGCGCAGCAGGCCGACACTTAGAACAGGCACTTTGGTGTTACTGACTATGGGAAGTGAGCACACAGGAAGATACCGGCTCTACACATTGGCTATAGAATCTAGCGAACGTGTTGAGTGTCGCCCAGCCCGCAGCTCTACAAATATCTGTCAGTGAGGCGCCACAAGCCAGTGCCCAGGAAGAAGCTACACCCCTAGTGGAGTGGGCTCTTAACCCAAGTGGGCAGGGCATGTCTTGGGTTTCATACACCAAGACGATGGCATCCACTATCCAGTGGGCCATCCTCTGCTTGGAGACAGCCTTTCCCTTCTGCTGGTCTCCGTAACAGATGAAGAGATGCTCTGAGGTCCTGAAGCTTTGCATTCTGTCCACGTAAGTCCGTAAGGCGCGGACGGGGCAGAGAAAAGCTAGGGCTGGGTCTGCCTCCTCTGAAGGCAGCGCTTGCAGGCTCACCACCTGGTCCCGGAAGGGAGTGGTGGGAACCTTGGGCACATATCCAGGCTGGGGTCTCAGGATTACATGAGAGTTACCAGACCAGAATTCCAGGCACGATTCGTCGACCAAAAAAACCTGCTGGTCCCCTACCCCCTAGATAGAGGCCAATGCAGGAGTACTGTTTTCAGAGACAGAATTTTTAACTCTGCTGACTGCAAAGACTCCAAGGGAGGTCTCTGCAGTGCGGCCAGCACCAGAGACAGATCCCAAGAGGATATAGAGGGAGGACGAGGTGGATTTAGTCTCCTCACCCCCCTCAGGAAACTGACGATCAGATTGTGCTTCCACCTACCAAATCATGATTAGTGGCGATAGCGGCAACATAAACTTTGAGGGTGGAGGGAGACAGCCTTCGCTCCAACCCGTCTTGTAGGAAGGAAAGCACAGAACTGATCGAACACCTTCGGGGGTCTTCTTGGTGAGACGAACAGGTTCCACTTCAACGCATAGAGGTGCCTCATAGAGGGCGCTCTAGCGGAAGTGATGGTGTCTACCACAGCCTGTGGCAGGCCACCTAGAACCTCCACGTCCCGTCCAGGGACCAGACATGGTGTTTCCAGAGGTCCGGACGCGGGTGCCAGAGGGTGCCCAGTCTTTGAGTCAGGAGGTCCTTCCTCAGAGGAATGGGCCAAGGAGGTGCTGTGGCGAGGAGCACTAGTTCCTGGAAAAGTCCTGTTGGACCAATACAGAGCGACCAACAGGACTTGCTCCTCGTCCTCCCTGACCTTGCACAGTGTCTGTGCGAGAAGGCTCATCGGGGGAAACACATATTTGCGTAGGCCCCTGGGCCAGCTGTGTGCCAGAGCATCCGAGTCGAGGCTCCCCTCGGTCAGGGAATAAAACAACTGGCAGTGGGTCATGTCCGAGGTGGCAAACAGGTCTACCTGTGCGGTCCCAAAGCAACTCCAAATTAGTTGGACCACCTGGGGATGGAGTCTGCACTCTCCCGGGAGCACTGGCTGTTGTGAGAGTTCATCGGCTGCATGATTCAGCAGGCCCGGAATGTGAATGGCACAAAGCAACCTCAGATGCTTCTGAATCCATAGGAGGAGATGGCGGGTGAGTTGTGACATGCGACGAGAGCGTAGACCACCCTGTTTGTTGATGTACACAACGGCCACAGTGTTGTCCGTATGGACCAGAATGTGCTTGGCTCTGAGCAGCGTTTTGAAGTGGCTGAGTGCAAGACGAACTCCAGGCAATTTATATGCCATTGCAGTTGGGGCCCTGTCCACAGACCCGAAACTGCAAGCCCGTTGTATGTGGATGAGGCCAGCCGGTGGATGAGGCATCTGTGGAGACAATAGCATGCCTGGACACTTGTTCTAGAGGCACTCCTGCCCATAGAAATGAAGGGTCCGACCACGGGCTGAAGGTTTCGTGGCACCTCAGAGTCACTTGGATGCAGAGGGTTCCACTGTGCCACGCCCATCTCAGGACTCGGTCATGTAGCCAGCATTGAAGCGGTCTCATATGAAGCAATCCCAGCGGCGTTACTGCGGCTGCAGATGCCATATGCCCCAGGAGCCTCTGAAAATGTTTCAGTGGTACCGCTGTCCTGAGTTTGAACAATTTCACGCAGTTCAACACTGACTGGACACGCTCCTAGGTGAGGCACGCTGTCAGGACGACTGAATCTATCTCCATCCTGAGAAAAGAGATCCTCTGCATGGGACAGAGTTTGCTCTTCTCCCAGTTGAACCAAAGCCCCAACTGGCTGAGGTGACTGAGCACCATGTCCCTGTGTTCGCACAACTGCTCTCGCGACTGGGCAAGGATCAGCCAGTCGTCGAGGTAGTTGAGGATCCGAAAGCCACGCTCTCTCATGGGAGCAATGGCCGCCTCCGCAACTTTCGTGAAGACACGGGGTGACAGGGCCAGCCCGAAGGGTAGGACTTTGTACTGACATGCTCGTCCGTCAAATGCAAAGCGTAGGAACGGTCTGTGTCGAGGGAGAATTGAGACATGAAAGTATGCATCCTTCAGGTCGATCGCTCCAAACCAATCTTGGGGATGGATGCACCTGAAGATGCGCTTCTGCGTTAGCATTCTGAACGGCAGCCTGTGAAGGGACCAATTCAGAAATCACAGATCCAAGATTGGCCGTAACCCACCGCCTTTCTTGGGTACAATGACGTATGGGCTGTAGAAGCCAGTTTTCATATCGGCTGGAAGGTCCGGCTCTATCGCGTCCTTCGCCAGTAGGACTGTGATCTCCGCCTGAAGCACAGGGGCATTCTCCTTTGACACGGAGGGCTGGGGCGGCGGCGATGGTGGCAGGCGGACGTCCTCGGTGATGAGCAGGCGTAGGTGCTGCGGTCGGTGGCGGGGTGGAGGCAGCAGCTGACCGCCGGGGCAGGATGGATGTGCTTGATGGCCTCTGTCTGCTTTTGGGCGGCCGAGAACTGCTGGGGAGATGGGGGAGTCCAGGAACCAATATTTATCAGTCTCCCTCATGTCGACCAGGTTGAGCCAGAGATGTCGTTCCTGGACCACCAGAGTGGACATCGCCTGGCCAATGGAATGGGCGGTGACTTTTGTCACCCGGAGGGCGAGGTCAGTCGCCGTCCGGAGCTCCCGGAGGAGCTCTGGGCCAGGGCTACCCTCATGCATGTCCATGAGTGCCTGGGCCTGGTGCACCTGGAACAATGCCATGGCATGCGAGGCGGATGCAGCCTGGCCAAAAGACCTGTAAGCCTTCGCAGTCAGACTGGAAGACAACTTACAGGCCTTGGACGGGAGACGCGGGTCACCACGTCAGTTGGAGGCGGTCGCCGGACACAGTTGCATCGCGACGGCCCGCTCCACTGGCGAGATTCCCACGTACCCCCTGGCTTGCCCACCATCAAGGGTAGTGAGGAGGGAGGAGCCACTAGGTCTGTTTCTGGCAATAAAGGGTGTTGTCCACGACCTGGTGAGCTCCTCATGCACCTCCGGGAAGAAAGGCACCAGGGCGGGACGCTGAGAACCAGCGCGACCCGCCGCAAGAAACCAATCGTCCAATCTAGAACACGAACCGCAGTGAGAACACGAACTATCCACAAAAGCTGCCTCAGCGTGCTGAATGCCCAGGCACGTGATACAGCGATTGTGACAGTGAACGACCACATCCAGAAATGCACGGGTGGAATGACATCTTGAAAAAGACGCAGTGTCACACCAGTGTTGCTCTTTTTGTGAGGAAACGCTCTTTATCTGTACTGAAGCACCCAGGGGAAGACCACGGCAACACACAGGGGATAGGTGTAGCCTGTGTGTGCACTCACTTAAACAAACACCCTCACGTACCAACAGATTGCTGTGAGAACAGCAGTTTGTTTACTCTTTTTAATCAGCGGTGAGCTCCCTGAAGTGATCCCAATTCGTCGGTGACGTCCGACATATGTTGAACGTGACCGACTGAAAGGGAACCAGGAAACATGACTGTAAAAAAAACTTGAAAATAAAAGACATGAAGCATGAGAAAATAAGGACATGAAACATGGACAAAACCCAAATACACCATGACAATTTTATTTTATTTTATTTACTTTGGGTTGTTTCTGGGGTTGTTTATTTAAAATAAAATAAAATAAAATAAGATCTTTAAACAAAAAGGTGGGGTTGTTGTTTTCCTCAGAATTGCGACATTAATAAAAGCAAATAAAAAAAGTTAATTGCGACTTCTCACAATTCTCACTTTATAACACACAACTGTATTTAAATATCGCAATTCTGAGAAAAAAAGTCAGAATTGTGAGATAAAAAAGTCACAATTACCTTTTTATTTGTATATTTAGTGGCGGAAACAAACTTTCATGAAACACAATGCGTTAAGAGCAGGGGGTGAAAACGTTTGAACAGGATATGGAACAGTAAATTTTTCTTATTTTGTTTAAAGATTTTTAAAGAACTTTAGGTAATAATTAATAAATAAATAAATTACTTTAAGGACTTTAATTGATGTTTGATTGGATATACATGGTCTGTGCTACCTTTTATAGTCTTTATTCTAAAAGATTAAAACCACTTTACAGTCTAAAAACATTAAATTATGAGATTAAATAGCTCTGAAGGAAAGATATTTTAGATAGGCCTACATTTTGAAGTAACACCACAGACGTAATATTGCATCAAAGGTTTGTGGAGTTACTATAGAGTCTGAGGTGACCAGGAAAGACAGTGACATCACAGACAGCAACACCACAGACAGCAACGCCACAGACAGTAATACCACAGACAGCAACGCCACAGACAGTAACACCACAGACAGTAACACCACAGTCAGTAACACCACAGACAGTAAAACCACAGACAGTAACACCACAGACAGTAACCACAGATGACAGCAACACCATAGTCAGCAAAACCACATACAGCAACACCACAGACGACAGCAACACCACAGTCAGCAACACCACAGACAGTAACGCCACAGACAGCAATGCCACAGACAGCAACAAGACAGACAGCCACGCCACAGACAGTAAAACCACAGACAGTAACACCACAGACAGTAACACCACAGACGACAGCAACACCACAGACAGTAACACCACAGACAGCAACACCACAGACAGTAACACCACAGACAGCAACACCACAGTCAGCAACACCACAGACAGTAACACCACAGACAGCAACACCACAGACAGCAACACCACAGACAGTAACACCACAGATGACAGCAACACCACAGTCAGCAACACCACATACAGTAACACCACAGTCAGTAACACCACAGACAGCAACACCACAGACAGCAACGCCACAGACAGTAATACCACAGACAGCAACGCCACAGACAGTAACACCACAGACAGTAACACCACAGTCAGTAACACCACAGACAGTAAAACCACAGACAGTAACACCACAGACAGTAACCACAGATGACAGCAACACCATAGTCAGCAAAACCACATACAGCAACACCACAGACGACAGCAACACCACAGTCAGCAACACCACAGACAGTAACGCCACAGACAGCAATGCCACAGACAGCAACAAGACAGACAGCCACGCCACAGACAGTAAAACCACAGACAGTAACACCACAGACGACAGCAACACCACAGACAGTAACACCACAGACAGTAACACCACAGACAGCAACACCACAGACAGTAACACCACAGACAGCAACACCACAGTCAGCAACACCACAGACAGTAACACCACAGACAGCAACACCACAGACAGCAACACCACAGACAGTAACACCACAGATGACAGCAACACCACAGTCAGCAACACCACATACAGTAACACCACAGTCAGTAACACCACAGACAGCAACACCACAGACAGTAAAACCACAGACAGCAACACCACAGTCAGTAACATCACAGACAGTAACACCACAGTCAGTAACACCACAGACAGTAACATTGCATAAAAGGTTTGTGGAGTTACTGTAGAGTCTGAGGTGTTACCAGGAAAGACAGTAACACCACAGACAGCAACACCAGACAGTAACACCAAGAAAGTAACACCACAGAAAGTAACACCACAGACAGTAACACCACAGAGAGTAACACCACAGACAGTAAAACCACAGACAGTAACACCACAGACGTAATATTGCATAAAAGGTTTGTGGAGTTACTATAGAGTCTAAGGTGTTACCAGGAAAGACAGTAACACCAGAGACAGCAACACCACAGACAGCAACGCCACAGACAGTAACACCACAGACAGCAACACCAGACAGTAACACCTCAGAGAGTAACACCTCAGAGAGTAACACCTCAGAGAGTAACACCTCAGAGAGTAACACCTCAGAGAGTAACACCACAGAGAGTAACACCACAGACAGTAACACCACAGACGTAATATTGCATAAAAGGTTTGTGGAGTTACTATAGAGTCTGAGGTGTTACCAGGAAAGACAGTAACACCACAGACAGTAACACCACAGACAGCAATGTCACAGACAGCAACACCACAGACAGCCATGCCACAGACAGCAACACCACAGACAGCAACACCACAGACAGTAACACCACAGATGACAGCAACACCACATACAGCAACACCACAGACGACAGCAACACCACAGACAGTAAAACCACAGACAGTAACACCACTGACAGCAACACCAGACAGTAACACCACAGACATAATATTGCATAAAAGGTTTGTGGAGTTACTATAGAGTCTGAGGTGTTACCAGGAAAGACATTAACACAACAGACAGCAACGCCACAGACAGCAACACCACAGACAGCCACGCCACAGACAGTAACACCACAGACAGTAACACCACAGACAGTAAAACCACAGACAGTAACATCACAGACAACAGCAACACCACAGACAGCAACACCACAGACAGCAACACCAGACAGCAACACCACAGTCAGTAACACCACAGTCAGTAACACGACAGACAGTAAATCCACAGACAGTAACACTACAGAGAGTAAAACCACAGACAGTATCACCACAGACAGTAACACCACAGACAGCAACACCAGACAGCAACACCACAGGCAGCAACACTACAGACAGTAAAACCACAGACAGCAACACCACAGTCAGTATCACCACAGACAGTAACACCACAGACAGCAACACTACAGACAGTAAAACCACAGACAGTAACACTACAGAGAGTAAAACCACAGACAGTAACACCACAGTCAGCAACACCACAGACAGCAACACCACAGACAGTAAAACCACAGACAGCAACACCACAGTCAGTAACATCACAGACAGTAAAACCACAGACAGTAACACCACAGACAGCAACACCAGACAGTAACACCACAGTCAGTAACACCACAGTCAGTAACACCACAGTCAGTAACACCACAGACAGTAACACCACAGACATAATATTGCATAAAAGGTTTGTGGAGTTACTATAGAGTCTGAGGTGTTACCAGGAAAGACAGTAACACCACAGACAGTAACACCAGACAGCAACACCACAGACAGAAACACCACAGTCAGTATCACCACAGACAGTAACACCACAGATAGCAACACCAGACAGCAACACCACAGGCAGCAACACTACAGACAGTAAAACCACAGACAGCAACACCACAGTCAGTATCACCACAGACAGTAACACCACAGACAGCAACACCAGACAGCAACACCACAGACAGTAACACCACAGACAGTAAAACCACAGACAGTAAAACCACAGACAGTAACACCACAGACAGTAACACCACAGACATAATATTGCATAAAAGGTTTGTGGAGTTACTATAGAGTCTGAGGTGTTACCAGGAAAGACAGTAACACCAGAGACAGCAACACCAGACAGCAACACCACAGACAGAAACACCACAGTCAGTATCACCACAGACAGCAACACCACAGACAGCAACACCAGACAGCAACACCACAGGCAGCAACACTACAGACAGTAAAACCACAGACAGCAACACCACAGTCAGTATCACCACAGACAGTAACACCACAGACAGCAACACCAGACAGCAACACCACAGACAGTAACACTACAGACAGTAAAACCACAGACAGTAACACCACAGACAGTAAAACCACAGACAGCAACACCACAGTCAGTAACATCACAGACAGTAAAACCACAGACAGTAACACCACAGACAGCAACACCAGACAGTAACACCACAGTCAGTAACACCACAGTCAGTAATACCACAGACAGTAACACCACAGACATAATATTGCATAAAAGGTTTGTGGAGTTACTATAGAGTCTGAGGTGTTACCAGGAAAGACAGTAACACCACAGACAGCAAAACCAGACAGTAACACCACAGAAAGTAACACCACAGAAAGTAACACCACAGACAGTAACACCACAGACAGTAAAACCACAGACAGTAACACCACAGACGTAATATTGCATAAAAGGTTTGTGGAGTTACTATAGAGTCTGAGGTGTTACCAGGAAAGACAGCAACGCCACAGACAGCAACGCCACAGACAGCAACGCCACAGACAGCAACGCCACAGACATCAATGCCACAGTCAGTAACTCCACAGACAGCAACACCACAGACAGTAAAACCACAGACAGCAACACCACAGTCAGTAACACCACAGTCAGTAACACCACAGACAGTAAAACCACAGACAGTAAAACCACAGACAGTAACACCACAGACAGTAACACCACAGTCAGTAACACCACAGACAGTAACGCCACAGACGTAATATTGCATAAAAGGTTTGTGGAGCTACTATAGAGTCTGAGGTGTTACCAGGAAAGACAGTAACACCACAGACAGCAACACCAGACAGTAACACCACAGAGAGTAACACCTCAGAGAGTAACACCTCAGAGAGTAACACCTCAGAGAGTAACACCTCAGAGAGTAACACCTCAGAGAGTAACACCACAGAGAGTAACACCACAGAGAGTAACACCACAGACGTAATATTGCATAAAAGGTTTGTGGAGTTACTATAGAGTCTGAGGTGTTACCAGGAAAGACAGTAACACCACAGACAGCAACACCACAGACAGCCACGCCACAGACAGCAACACCACAGACAGCAACACCACAGACAGCAACACCACAGACAGTAACACCACAGATGACAACAACACCACATACAGCAACACCACAGACAGCAACACCACAGACAGTAAAACCACAGACAATAACACCACTGACAGCAACACCAGACAGTAACACCACAGACATAATATTACATAAAAGGTTTGTGGAGTTACTATAGAGTCTGAGGTGTTACCAGGAAAGACATTAACACCAAAGACAGCAACGCCACAGACAGCAACGCCACAGACAGCAACGCCACAGACAGCCACGCCACAGACAGCCACGCCACAGACAGTAAAACCACAGACAGTAACACCACAGACAGTAACACCACAGACAACAGCAACACCACAGACAGTAACACCACAGACCGCAACACCAGACAGCAACACCACAGTCAGTAACACCACAGTCAGTAACACCACAGTCAGTAACACCACAGTCAGTAACACGACAGACAGTAAAACCACAGACAGCAACACCAGACAGTAACACCTCAGAGAGTAACACCTCAGACAGCAATGCCACAGACAGCAACACCACAGACAGCCATGCCACAGACAGCAACACCACAGACAGCAACACCACAGACAGTAACACCACAGATGACAACAACACCACATACAGCAACACCACAGATGACAGCAACACCACAGACAGTAAAACCACAGACAATAACACCACTGACAGCAACACCAGACAGTAACACCACAGACATAATATTGCATAAAAGGTTTGTGGAGTTACTATAGAGTCTGAGGTGTTACCAGGAAAGACATTAACACCACAGACAGCAACGCCACAGACAGCGACGCCACAGACAGCCACGCCACAGACAGCCACGCCACAGACAGTAACACCACAGACGACAGCAACACCACAGTCAGTAACGCCACAGACAGCAACGCCACAGACAGCCACGCCACAGACAGCCACGCCACAGACAGCAATGCCACAGACAGCCACGCCACAGACAGCCACGCCACAGACAGCAACACCACAGACAGCAACACCACAGACAGCAACACCACAGACAGCAACACCACAGACAGCAACACCACAGTCAATAACACCACAGACAGCAACGCCACAGACAGCAACGCCACAGACAGCAACGCCACAGACAGCAACACCACAGTCAGTAACACCACAGTCAGTAACACCACAGACAGTAACACCACAGACAGTAACACCACAGATGACAGCAACACCATAGTCAGTAACATCACAGACAGTAAAACCACAGACAGTAACACCACAGACAGCAACACCACAGACAGCAACACCACAAACAGTAACACCACAGTCAGTAACACCACAGCCAGTAACACCACAGACATAATATTGCATAAAAGGTTTGTGGAGTTACTATAGAGTCTGAGGTGTTACCAGGAAAGACAGTAACACCACAGAAAGTAACACCACAGAAAGTAACACCACAGAAAGTAACACCACAGAAAGTAACACCACAGACAGTAACACCACAGACAGTAACACCACAGAGAGTAACACCACAGACAGTAACACCGCAGACGTAATATTGCATAAAAGGTTTGTGGAGTTACTATAGAGTCTGAGGTGTTACCAGGAAAAACAGTAACACCAGAGACAGCAACACCACAGACAGCAACGCCACAGACATCAATGCCACAGTCAGTAACTCCACAGACAGCAACACCACAGACAGTAAAACCACAGACAGTAAAACCACAGACAGCAACACCACAGTCAGTAACATCACAGACAGTAAAACCACAGACAGTAACACCACAGTCAGTAACACCACAGTCAGTAACACCACAGTCAGTAACACCACAGACAGTAACACCACAGGCGTAATATTGCATAAAAGGTTTGTGGAGCTACTATAGAGTCTGAGGTGTTACCAGGAAAGACAGTAACACCACAGACAGTAACACCACAGACAGCAATGCCACAGACAGCAATGCCACAGACAGTAATGCCACAGACAGCCATACCACAGACAGCAACACCACAGACAGCAACACCACAGATGACAACAACACCACATACAGCAACACCACAGATGACAGCAACACCACAGACAGCAACACCACAGATGACAAAAACACCACATACAGCAACACCACAGATGACAGCAACACCACAGACAGCAACACCACAGACAGTAAAACCACAGACAGTAACACCACTGACAGCAACACCAGACAGTAACACCACAGACGTAATATTGCATAAAAGGTTTGTGGAGTTACTATAGAGTCTGAGGTGTTACCAGGAAAGACAGTAACACCACAGACAGCAACGCCACAGACAGCAACACCACAGACAGCCATGCCACAGACAGCAACACCACAGACAGCAACACCACAGACAGTAACACCACAGATGACAACAACACCACATACAGCAACACCACAGACAGCAACACCACAGACAGTAAAACCACAGACAATAACACCACTGACAGCAACACCAGACAGTAACACCACAGACATAATATTGCATAAAAGGTTTGTGGAGTTACTATAGAGTCTGAGGTGTTACCAGGAAAGACATTAACACCAAAGACAGCAACGCCACAGACAGCAACGCCACAGACAGCAACACCACAGACAACCACGCCACAGACAGCCACGCCACAGACAGTAAAACCACAGACAGTAACACCACAGACAGTAACACCACAGACAACAGCAACACCACAGACAGTAACACCACAGACCGCAACACCAGACAGCAACACCACAGTCAGTAACACCACAGTCAGTAACACCACAGTCAGTAACACCACAGTCAGTAACACCACAGTCAGTAACACCACAGTCAGTAACACCACAGTCAGTAACACGACAGACAGTAAAACCACAGACAGCAACACCAGACAGCAACACCAGACAGTAACACCTCAGAGAGTAACACCTCAGAGAGTAACACCTCAGAGAGTAACACCACAGAGAGTAACACCACAGAGAGTAACACCACAGAGAGTAACACCACAGAGAGTAACACCACAGACAGTAACACCACAGACGTAATATTGCATAAAAGGTTTGTGGAGCTACTATAGAGTCTGAGGTGTTACCAGGAAAGACAGTAACACCACAGACAGTAACACCACAGACAGCAATGCCACAGACAGCAATGCCACAGACAGTAATGCCACAGACAGCCATACCACAGACAGCAACACCACAGACAGCAACACCACAGATGACAACAACACCACATACAGCAACACCACAGATGACAGCAACACCACAGACAGTAAAACCACAGACAGTAACACCACTGACAGCAACATCAGACAGTAACACCACAGACGTAATATTGCATAAAAGGTTTGTGGAGTTACTATAGAGTCTGAGGTGTTACCAGGAAAGACAGTAACACCACAGACAGCAACGCCACAGACAGCAACACCACAGACAGCCATGCCACAGACAGCAACACCACAGACAGCAACACCACAGATGACAGCAACACCACATACAGCAACACCACAGACAGTAAAACCACAGACAATAACACCACTGACAGCAACACCAGACAGTAACACCACAGACATAATATTGCATAAAAGGTTTGTGGAGTTACTATAGAGTCTGAGGTGTTACCAGGAAAGACATTAACACCAAAGACAGCAACGCCACAGACAGCAACGCCACAGACAACCACGCCACAGACAACCACGCCACAGACAGCCACGCCACAGACAGTAAAACCACAGACAGTAACACCACAGACAACAGCAACACCACAGACAGTAACACCACAGACCGCAACACCACAGTCAGCAACACCACAGTCAGTAACACCACAGTCAGTAACACCACAGTCAGTAACACCACAGTCAGTAACACGACAGACAGTAAAACCACAGACAGCAACACCAGACAGTAACACCTCAGAGAGTAACACCTCAGAGAGTAACACCTCAGAGAGTAACACCACAGAGAGTAACACCACAGAGAGTAACACCACAGACAGTAACACCACAGACGTAATATTGCATAAAAGGTTTGTGGAGTTACTATAGAGTCTGAGGTGTTACCAGGAAAGACAGTAACACCACAGACAGTAACACCACAAACAGCAATGCCACAGACAGCAACACCACAGACAGCCATGCCACAGACAGCAACACCACAGACAGCAACACCACAGACAGTAACACCACAGATGACAACAACACCACATACAGCAACACCACAGATGACAGCAACACCACAGACAGTAAAACCACAGACAATAACACCACTGACAACAACACCAGACAGTAACACCACAGACATAATATTGCATAAAAGGTTTGTGGAGTTACTATAGAGTCTGAGGTGTTACCAGGAAAGACATTAACACCACAGACAGCAACGCCACAGACAGCAACGCCACAGACAGCAACGCCACAGACAGCCACGCCACAGACAGCCACGCCACAGACAGCCACGCCACAGACGACAGCAACACCACAGACAGCAACACCACAGACAGCAACACAACAGACAGCAACACAACAGACAGCAACACAACAGACAGCAACACCACAGACAGCAACACCACAGACAGCAACACCACAGACGACAGCAACACCACAGACAGTAACACCACAGTCAATAACACCACAGACAGCAATGCCACAGACAGCAACACCACAGACAGCAACGCCACAGACAGCAACGCCACAGACAGTAACACCACAGACAGTAACACCACAGACAGTAACACCACAGTCAGTAACACCACAGACAGTAAAACCACAGACAGTAACACCACAGACAGTAACACCACAGATGACAGCAACACCATAGTCAGTAACATCACAGACAGTAAAACCACAGACAGTAACACCACAGACAGTAACACCACAGTCAGTAACACCACAGTCAGTAACACCACAGTCAGTAACACCACAGCCAGTAACACCACAGACATAATATTGCATAAAAGGTTTGTGGAGTTACTATAGAGTCTGAGGTGTTACCAGGAAAGACAGTAACACCACAGAAAGTAACACCACAGACAGTAACACCACAGACAGTAACACCACAGACAGTAACACCACAGAGAGTAACACCACAGACAGTAACACCGCAGACGTAATATTGCATAAACGGTTTGTGGAGTTACTATAGAGTCTGAGGTGTTACCAGGAAAAACAGTAACACCAGAGACAGCAACACCACAGACAGCAACGCCACAGACATCAATGCCACAGTCAGTAACTCCACAGACAGCAACACCACAGACAGTAAAACCACAGACAGTAAAACCACAGACAGCAACACCACAGTCAGTGACATCACAGACAGTAAAACCACAGACAGTAACACCACAGAGAGCAACACCACAGTCAGTAACACCACAGACAGTAACACCACAGGCGTAATATTGCATAAAAGGTTTGTGGAGCTACTATAGAGTCTGAGGTGTTACCAGGAAAGACAGTAACACCACAGACAGTAACACCACAGACAGTAATGCCACAGACAGCCATACCACAGACAGCAACACCACAGACAGCAACACCACAGATGACAACAACACCACATACAGCAACACCACATACAGCAACACCACAGATGACAGCAACACCACAGACAGCAACACCACAGACAGTAAAACCACAGACAGTAACACCACTGACAGCAACACCAGACAGTAACACCACAGACGTAATATTGCATAAAAGGTTTGTGGAGTTACTATAGAGTCTGAGGTGTTACCAGGAAAGACAGTAACACCACAGACATTAACACCACAGACAGCAACGCCACAGACAGCAATGCCACAGACAGCAACACCACAGACAGCCATGCCACAGACAGCCATGCCACAGACAGTAACACCACAGACAGTAAAACCACAGACAGTAACACCACAGACAACAGCAACACCACAGACAGTAACACCACAGACAGCAACACCACTCAGCAACAACACAGACAGTAACAACACAGACAGTAACACCACAGACAGCAACACCAGACAGCAACACCACAGACAGTAACACCACAGTCAGTAACACCACAGTCAGTAACACGACAGACAGTAAAACCACAGACAGTAACACTACAGAGAGTAAAACCACAGACAGTAACACTACAGACAGTAACACCACAGACAGCAACACCAGACAGCAACACCACAGTCATTAACACCACAGTCAGTAACACCACAGTCAGTAAAACCACAGACAGTAACACTACAGACAGCAACACCACAGACAGCAACACCAGACAGCAACACCACAGACAGCAACACCACAGACAGTAACACCACAGACAGCAACACCAGTCAGTAACACCACAGTCAGTAACACCACAGACGGCAACACCACAGACAGAAACACCACACACAGCAACACCACAGACAGTAAAGGTTTGTGGAGTTACTATAGAGCCTGAGGTGTTACCAGGAAAGACAGTAACACCACAGACAGTAACACCAGACAGTAATACCACAAACAGTAACACCACAGACAGCAACACCAGACAGTAATACCACAAACAGTAACACCACAGACAGTAACACCACAGACAGCAACACCAGACAGTAATACCACAAACAGTAACACCACAGACAGTAACACCACAGTCAGTAACACCACAGACAGTAACACCACAGACATATTATTGCACAAAAGGTTTGTGGAGTTACTATAGAGTCTGAGGTGTTACCAGGAAAGACAGTAACACCACAGACAGCAACACCAGACAGTAACACCACAGAAAGTAACACCACAGAAAGTAACACCACAGACAGTAACACCTCAGACAGTAACACCACAGACAGCAATGCCACAGACAGCAACACCACAGACAGTAAAACCACAGACAGTAACACCACAGACGACAGCAACACCACAGACAGTAACACCACTGTCAGTAACACCACAGACAGTAAAACCACAGACAGTAACACTACAGAGAGTAAAACCACAGACAGTAACACTACAGACAGTAACACCACAGACAGCAACACCACAGACAGCAACACCACAGACAGCAACACCAGTCAGTAACACCACAGTCAGTAACACCACAGTCAGCAACACCACAGACAGTAACACCACATACAGCAACACCACAGACAGTAAAGGTTTGTGGAGTTACTATAGAGTCTGAGGTGTTACCAGGAAAGACAGTAACACCACAGACAGTAACACCACAGACAGTAACACCACAGACAGCAACACCACAGACAGCCACGCCACAGACAGTAAAACCACACAGTAACACCACAGACGACAGCAACACCACAGTCAGTAACACCACAGTCAGTAACACCACAGTCAGTAACACCACAGACAGCAACACCACAGACAGCAACACCACAGACAGCAACACCACAGACAGCAACACCACAGACAGTAAAACCACAGACAGCAACACCACAGTCAATAACATCACAGACAGTAAAACCACAGACAGTAACACCACAGACAGCAACACCAGACAGTAATACCACAAACAGTAACACCACAGACAGTAACACCACAGTCAGTAACACCACAGTCAGTAACACCACAGACAGTAACACCACAGACATATTATTGCACAAAAGGTTTGTGGAGTTACTATAGAGTCTGAGGTGTTACCAGGAAAGACAGTAACACCACAGACAGCAACACCAGACAGTAACACCACAGAAAGTAACACCACAGAAAGTAACACCACAGACAGTAACACCTCAGACAGTAAAACCACAGACAGTAACACCACAGACGTAATATTGCATAAAAGGTTTGTGGAGTTACTATAGAGTCTGAGGTGTTACCAGGAAAGACAGTAACACCAGAGACAGCAACACCACAGACAGCAACGCCACAGACAGCAATGCCACAGTCAGTAACTCCACAGACAGCAACACCACAGACAGTAAAACCACAGACAGTAACACCACAGGCAGCAACACCACAGTCAGTAACACCACAGACAGTAACACCACAGACGTAATATTGCATAAAAGGTTTGTGGAGCTACTATAGAGTCTGAGGTGTTACCAGGAAAGACAGTAACACCACAGAGAGTAACACCACAGAGAGTAACACCACAGAGAGTAACACCACAGAGAGTAACACCACAGACGTAATATTGCATAAAAGGTTTGTGGAGTTACTATAGAGTCTGAGGTGTTACCAGGAAAGACAGTAACACCACAGACAGCAATGCCACAGACAGCCATGCCACAGACAGCAACACCACAGACAGCAACACCACAGACAGTAACACCACATACAGCAACACCAGACAGTAACACCACAGACGTAATATTGCATAAAAGGTTTGTGGAATTACTATAGAGTCTGAGGTGTTACCAGGAAAGACAGTAACACCACAGACATTAACACCACAGACAGCAATGCCACAGACAGCAACACCACAGACAGCCACGCCACAGACAGCCACGCCACAGACAGCCACGCCACAGACAGTAACACCACAGACAGTAAAACCACAGACAGTAACACCACAGACAACAGCAACACCACAGACAGTAACACCACAGACAGTAACACCACAGACGTAATATTGCATAAAAGGTTTGTGGAGTTACTATAGAGTCTGAGGTGTTACCAGGAAAGACAGTAACACCACAGAGAGTAACACCACAGAGAGTAACACCACAGACAGCAACACCACAGACAGCAACACCACAGACAGCAACACCACAGACAGCAACACCACAGACAGCAACACCACAGACAGCAACACCACAGACAGTAAAACCACAGACAGCAACACCACAGTCAATAACATCACAGACAGTAAAACCACAGACAGTAACACCACAGACAGCAACACCAGACAGTAATACCACAAACAGTAACACCACAGTCAGTAACACCACAGTCAGTAACACCACAGTCAGTAACACCACAGACAGTAACACCACAGACATATTATTGCACAAAAGGTTTGTGGAGTTACTATAGAGTCTGAGGTGTTACCAGGAAAGACAGTAACACCACAGACAGCAACACCAGACAGTAACACCACAGAAAGTAACACCACAGAAAGTAACACCACAGACAGTAACACCTCAGACAGTAAAACCACAGACAGTAACACCACAGACGTAATATTGCATAAAAGGTTTGTGGAGTTACTATAGAGTCTGAGGTGTTACCAGGAAAGACAGTAACACCAGAGACAGCAACACCACAGACAGCAACGCCACAGACAGCAATGCCACAGTCAGTAACTCCACAGACAGCAACACCACAGACAGTAAAACCACAGACAGTAACACCACAGGCAGCAACACCACAGTCAGTAACACCACAGACAGTAACACCACAGACGTAATATTGCATAAAAGGTTTGTGGAGCTACTATAGAGTCTGAGGTGTTACCAGGAAAGACAGTAACACCACAGAGAGTAACACCACAGAGAGTAACACCACAGAGAGTAACACCACAGAGAGTAACACCACAGACGTAATATTGCATAAAAAAGGTTTGTGGAGTTACTATAGAGTCTGAGGTGTTACCAGGAAAGACAGTAACACCACAGACAGCAATGCCACAGACAGCCATGCCACAGACAGCAACACCACAGACAGCAACACCACAGACAGTAACACCACAGATGACAGCAACACCACATACAGCAACACCACATACAGCAACACCAGACAGTAACACCACAGACGTAATATTGCATAAAAGGTTTGTGGAATTACTATAGAGTCTGAGGTGTTACCAGGAAAGACAGTAACACCACAGACATTAACACCACAGACAGCAATGCCACAGACAGCAACACCACAGACAGCCACGCCACAGACAGCCACGCCACAGACAGCCACGCCACAGACAGTAACACCACAGACAGTAAAACCACAGACAGTAACACCACAGACAACAGCAACACCACAGACAGTAACACCACAGACAGTAACACCACAGACGTAATATTGCATAAAAGGTTTGTGGAGTTACTATAGAGTCTGAGGTGTTACCAGGAAAGACAGTAACACCACAGAGAGTAACACCACAGAGAGTAACACCACAGAGAGTAACACCACAGAGAGTAACACCACAGACGTAATATTGCATAAAAGGTTTGTGGAGTTACTATAGAGTCTGAGGTGTTACCAGGAAAGACAGTAACACCACAGACAGCAATGCCACAGACAGCCATGCCACAGACAGCAACACCACAGACAGCAACACCACAGACAGTAACACCACAGATGACAGCAACACCACATACAGCAACACCACAGACAGCAACACCAGACAGTAACACCACAGACGTAATATTGCATAAAAGGTTTGTGGAATTACTATAGAGTCTGAGGTGTTACCAGGAAAGACAGTAACACCACAGACATTAACACCACAGACAGCAATGCCACAGACAGCAACACCACAGACAGCCACGCCACAGACAGCCACGCCACAGACAGCCACGCCACAGACAGTAACACCACAGACAGTAAAACCACAGACAGTAACACCACAGGCAGCAACACCACAGTCAGTAACACCACAGTCAGTAACACCACAGTCAGTAACACCACAGTCAGTAACACCACAGACAGTAACACCACAGACGTAATATTGCATAAAAGGTTTGTGGAGTTACTATAGAGTCTGAGGTGTTACCAGGAAAAACAGTAACACCAGAGACAGCAACACCACAGACAGCAACGCCACAGACATCAATGCCACAGTCAGTAACTCCACAGACAGCAACACCACAGACAGTAAAACCACAGACAGTAAAACCACAGACAGCAACACCACAGTCAGTAACATCACAGACAGTAAAACCACAGACAGTAAAACCACAGACAGTAACACCACAGTCAGTAACACCACAGTCAGTAACACCACAGTCAGTAACACCACAGACAGTAACACCACAGGCGTAATATTGCATAAAAGGTTTGTGGAGCTACTATAGAGTCTGAGGTGTTACCAGGAAAGACAGTAACACCACAGACAGTAACACCACAGACAGCAATGCCACAGACAGCAATGCCACAGACAGTAATGCCACAGACAGCCATACCACAGACAGCAACACCACAGATGACAACAACACCACATACAGCAACACCACAGATGACAGCAACACCACAGACAGCAACACCACAGATGACAACAACACCACATACAGCAACACCACAGATGACAGCAACACCACAGACAGCAACACCACAGACAGTAAAACCACAGACAGTAACACCACTGACAGCAACACCACTGACAGCAACACCAGACAGTAACACCACAGACGTAATATTGCATAAAAGGTTTGTGGAGTTACTATAGAGTCTGAGGTGTTACCAGGAAAGACAGTAACACCACAGACAGCAACGCCACAGACAGCAACACCACAGACAGCCATGCCACAGACAGCAACACCACAGACAGCAACACCACAGACAGTAACACCACAGATGACAACAACACCACATACAGCAACACCACAGACAGCAACACCACAGACAGTAAAACCACAGACAATAACACCACTGACAGCAACACCAGACAGTAACACCACAGACATAATATTGCATAAAAGGTTTGTGGAGTTACTATAGAGTCTGAGGTGTTACCAGGAAAGACATTAACACCAAAGACAGCAACGCCACAGACAGCAACGCCACAGACAGCAACGCCACAGACAGCAACGCCACAGACAACCACGCCACAGACAGCCACGCCACAGACAGTAAAACCACAGACAGTAAAACCACAGACAGTAACACCACAGACAACAGCAACACCACAGACAGTAACACCACAGACAGTAACACCACAGACCGCAACACCACAGTCAGTAACACCACAGTCAGTAACACCACAGTCAGTAACACCACAGTCAGTAACACGACAGACAGTAAAACCACAGACAGCAACACCAGACAGCAACACCAGACAGCAACACCAGACAGTAACACCTCAGAGAGTAACACCTCAGAGAGTAACACCTCAGAGAGTAACACCTCAGAGAGTAACACCACAGAGAGTAACACCACAGAGAGTAACACCACAGAGAGTAACACCACAGAGAGTAACACCACAGACAGTAACACCACAGACGTAATATTGCATAAAAGGTTTGTGGAGCTACTATAGAGTCTGAGGTGTTACCAGGAAAGACAGTAACACCACAGACAGTAACACCACAGACAGCAATGCCACAGACAGCAATGCCACAGACAGTAATGCCACAGACAGCCATACCACAGACAGCAACACCACAGACAGCAACACCACAGATGACAACAACACCACATACAGCAACACCACAGATGACAGCAACACCACAGACAGCAACACCACAGACAGTAAAACCACAGACAGTAACACCACTGACAGCAACATCAGACAGTAACACCACAGACGTAATATTGCATAAAAGGTTTGTGGAGTTACTATAGAGTCTGAGGTGTTACCAGGAAAGACAGTAACACCACAGACAGCAACGCCACAGACAGCAACACCACAGACAGCCATGCCACAGACAGCAACACCACAGACAGCAACACCACAGATGACAACAACACCACATACAGCAACACCACAGACAGCAACACCACAGACAGTAAAACCACAGACAATAACACCACTGACAGCAACACCAGACAGTAACACCACAGACATAATATTGCATAAAAGGTTTGTGGAGTTACTATAGAGTCTGAGGTGTTACCAGGAAAGACATTAACACCAAAGACAGCAACGCCACAGACAGCAACGCCACAGACAGCAACGCCACAGACAACCACGCCACAGACAGCCACGCCACAGACAGTAACACCACAGACAGTAACACCACAGACAACAGCAACACCACAGACAGTAACACCACAGACCGCAACACCAGACAGCAACACCACAGTCAGTAACACCACAGTCAGTAACACCACAGTCAGTAACACCACAGTCAGTAACACCACAGTCAGTAACACGACAGACAGTAAAACCACAGACAGCAACACCAGACAGTAACACCTCAGAGAGTAACACCACAGAGAGTAACACCACAGAGAGTAACACCACAGAGAGTAACACCACAGAGAGTAACACCACAGAGAGTAACACCACAGACAGTAACACCACAGACGTAATATTGCATAAAAGGTTTGTGGAGTTACTATAGAGTCTGAGGTGTTACCAGGAAAGACAGTAACACCACAGACAGTAACACCACAGACAGCAATGCCACAGACAGCAACACCACAGACAGCAACACCACAGACAGCAACACCACAGACAGTAACACCACAGATGACAACAACACCACATACAGCAACACCACAGATGACAGCAACACCACAGACAGTAAAACCACAGACAATAACACCACTGACAACAACACCAGACAGTAACACCACAGACATAATATTGCATAAAAGGTTTGTGGAGTTACTATAGAGTCTGAGGTGTTACCAGGAAAGACATTAACACCACAGACAGCAACGCCACAGACAGCAACGCCACAGACAGCCACGCCACAGACAGCCACGCCACAGACAGCAACACCACAGACAGCAACACCACAGACAGCAACACCACAGACAGCAACACCACAGACAGCAACACCACAGACAGCAACACAACAGACAGCAACACAACAGACAGCAACACCACAGACAGCAACACCACAGACAGCAACACCACAGACGACAGTAACACCACAGACAGCAACGCCACAGACAGCAACGCCACAGACAGTAACACCACAGACAGTAACACCACAGACAGTAACACCACAGTCAGTAACACCACAGACAGTAAAACCACAGACAGTAACACCACAGACAGTAACACCACAGATGACAGCAACACCATAGTCAGTAACATCACAGACAGTAAAACCACAGACAGTAACACCACAGACAGTAACACCACAGACAGTAACACCACAGTCAGTAACACCACAGTCAGTAACACCACAGTCAGTAACACCACAGCCAGTAACACCACAGACATAATATTGCATAAAAGGTTTGTGGAGTTACTATAGAGTCTGAGGTGTTACCAGGAAAGACAGTAACACCACAGAAAGTAACACCACAGACAGTAACACCACAGACAGTAACACCACAGACAGTAACACCACAGAGAGTAACACCACAGACAGTAACACCGCAGACGTAATATTGCATAAACGGTTTGTGGAGTTACTATAGAGTCTGAGGTGTTACCAGGAAAAACAGTAACACCACAGACAGTAACACCACAGACAGCAACACCACAGACAGCAACGCCACAGACATCAATGCCACAGTCAGTAACTCCACAGACAGCAACACCACAGACAGTAAAACCACAGACAGCAACACCACAGTCAGTGACATCACAGACAGTAAAACCACAGACAGTAACACCACAGAGAGCAACACCACAGTCAGTAACACCACAGACAGTAACACCACAGGCGTAATATTGCATAAAAGGTTTGTGGAGCTACTATAGAGTCTGAGGTGTTACCAGGAAAGACAGTAACACCACAGACAGTAACACCACAGACAGTAATGCCACAGACAGCCATACCACAGACAGCAACACCACAGACAGCAACACCACAGATGACAACAACACCACATACAGCAACACCACAGATGACAGCAACACCACAGACAGCAACACCACAGACAGTAAAACCACAGACAGTAACACCACTGACAGCAACACCAGACAGTAACACCACAGACGTAATATTGCATAAAAGGTTTGTGGAGTTACTATAGAGTCTGAGGTGTTACCAGGAAAGACAGTAACACCACAGACATTAACACCACAGACAGCAACGCCACAGACAGCAATGCCACAGACAGCAACACCACAGACAGCCATGCCACAGACAGCCATGCCACAGACAGTAACACCACAGACAGTAAAACCACAGACAGTAACACCACAGACAACAGCAACACCACAGACAGTAACACCACAGACAGCAACACCACTCAGCAACAACACAGACAGTAACAACACAGACAGTAACAACACAGACAGCAACACCACAGACAGCAACACCAGACAGCAACACCACAGACAGTAACACCACAGTCAGTAACACCACAGTCAGTAACACGACAGACAGTAAAACCACAGTCAGTAACACGACAGACAGTAAAACCACAGACAGTAACACTACAGAGAGTAAAACCACAGACAGTAACACTACAGACAGTAACACCACAGACAGCAACACCAGACAGCAACACCACAGTCATTAACACCACAGTCAGTAACACCACAGTCAGTAAAACCACAGACAGTAACACTACAGACAGCAACACCACAGACAGCAACACCAGACAGCAACACCACAGACAGCAACACCACAGACAGTAACACCACAGACAGCAACACCAGTCAGTAACACCACAGTCAGTAACACCACAGACGGCAACACCACAGACAGTAACACCACATACAGCAACACCACAGACAGTAAAGGTTTGTGGAGTTACTATAGAGCCTGAGGTGTTACCAGGAAAGACAGTAACACCACAGACAGTAACACCACAGACAGCAATGCCACAGACAGCAACACCACAGACAGCCACGCCACAGACAGTAAAACCACAGACAGTAACACCACAGACGACAGCAACACCACAGACAGTAACACCACTGTCAGTAACACCACAGACAGTAAAACCACAGACAATAACACTACAGAGAGTAAAACCACAGACAGTAACACTACAGACAGTAACACCACAGACAGCAACACCACAGACAGCAACACCAGTCAGTAACACCACAGTCAGTAACACCACAGTCAGCAACACCACAGACAGTAACACCACATACAGCAACACCACAGACAGTAAAGGTTTGTGGAGTTACTATAGAGTCTGAGGTGTTACCAGGAAAGACAGTAACACCACAGACAGTAACACCACAGACAGTAACACCACAGACAGCAACACCACAGACAGCCACGCCACAGACAGTAAAACCACACAGTAACACCACAGACGACAGCAACACCACAGTCAGTAACACCACAGTCAGTAACACCACAGACAGTAACACCACAGACAGCAACACCACAGACAGCCACGCCACAGACAGTAAAACCACACAGTAACACCACAGACGACAGCAACACCACAGTCAGTAACACCACAGTCAGTAACACCACAGACAGCAACACCACAGACAGCAACACCACAGACAGCAACACCACAGACAGCAACACCACAGACAGCAACACCACAGACAGTAAAACCACAGACAGCAACACCACAGTCAATAACATCACAGACAGTAAAACCACAGACAGTAACACCACAGACAGCAACACCAGACAGTAATACCACAAACAGTAACACCACAGACAGTAACACCACAGTCAGTAACACCACAGACAGTAACACCACAGACATATTATTGCACAAAAGGTTTGTGGAGTTACTATAGAGTCTGAGGTGTTACCAGGAAAGACAGTAACACCACAGACAGCAACACCAGACAGTAACACCACAGAAAGTAACACCACAGAAAGTAACACCACAGAAAGTAACACCACAGACAGTAACACCTCAGACAGTAAAACCACAGACAGTAACACCACAGACGTAATATTGCATAAAAGGTTTGTGGAGTTACTATAGAGTCTGAGGTGTTACCAGGAAAGACAGTAACACCAGAGACAGCAACACCACAGACAGCAACGCCACAGACAGCAATGCCACAGTCAGTAACTCCACAGACAGCAACACCACAGACAGTAAAACCACAGACAGTAACACCACAGGCAGCAACACCACAGTCAGTAACACCACAGACAGTAACACCACAGACGTAATATTGCATAAAAGGTTTGTGGAGCTACTATAGAGTCTGAGGTGTTACCAGGAAAGACAGTAACACCACAGAGAGTAACACCACAGAGAGTAACACCACAGAGAGTAACACCACAGAGAGTAACACCACAGACGTAATATTGCATAAAAGGTTTGTGGAGTTACTATAGAGTCTGAGGTGTTACCAGGAAAGACAGTAACACCACAGACAGCAATGCCACAGACAGCCATGCCACAGACAGCAACACCACAGACAGTAACACCACAGATGACAGCAACACCACATACAGCAACACCACAGACAGCAACACCAGACAGTAACACCACAGACGTAATATTGCATAAAAGGTTTGTGGAATTACTATAGAGTCTGAGGTGTTACCAGGAAAGACAGTAACACCACAGACATTAACACCACAGACAGCAATGCCACAGACAGCAACACCACAGACAGCCACGCCACAGACAGCCACGCCACAGACAGCCACGCCACAGACAGTAACACCACAGACAGTAAAACCACAGACAGTAACACCACAGACAACAGCAACACCACAGACAGTAACACCACAGACAGCAACACCAGTCAGCAACACCAGTCAGCAACAACACAGACAGTAACACCACAGACAGTAACACCACAGTCAGTAACACCACAGACAGCAACACCACAGACCGCAACACTACAGAGAGTAAAACCACAGACAGTAACACTACAGACAGTAACACCACAGACAGCAACACCAGACAGCAACACCACAGACAGAAACACCACAGTCAGTATCACCACAGACAGCAACACCAGACAGCAACACCACAGACAGCAACACTACAGACAGTAAAACCACAGACAGCAACACCACAGTCAGTATCACCACAGACAGTAACACCACAGACAGCAACACCAGACAGCAACACCACAGACAGTAACACTACAGACAGTAAAACCACAGACAGTAACACTACAGAGAGTAAAACCACAGTCAGTAACACCACAGACAGCAATGCCACAGACAGCAACGCCACAGACAGCAACGCCACAGACAGCAACACCACAGACGACAGCAACACCACAGTCAGTAACACCACAGTCAGTAACACCACAGACAGCAACACCACAGACAGTAACACCACAGATGACAGCAACACCACATACAGCAACACCACAGACGACAGCAACACCACAGTCAACAATACCACATACAGCAACACCACAGACAGTAAAGGTTTGTGGAGTTACTATAGAGTCTGAGGTGTTACCAGGAAAGACAGTAACACCACAGACAGTAACACCACAGACAGCAATGCCACAGACAGCAACACCACAGACAGCCACGCCACAGACAGTAAAACCACAGACAGCAACGCCACAGACAGCAACACCACAGACAGCAACGCCACAGACAGCAACGCCACAGACAGCAACGCCACAGACAGTAACACCACAGACAGCAACACCACAGACAGTAACACCACAGATGACAGCAACACCACATACAGCAACACCACAGACAGCAACACCAGACAGTAACACCACAGACGTAATATTGCATAAAAGGTTTGTGGAATTACTATAGAGTCTGAGGTGTTACCAGGAAAGACAGTAACACCACAGACATTAACACCACAGACAGCAATGCCACAGACAGCAACACCACAGACAGCCACGCCACAGACAGCCACGCCACAGACAGCCACGCCACAGACAGCCACGCCACAGACAGTAACACCACAGACATTAAAACCACAGACAGTAACACCACAGACAACAGCAACACCACAGACAGTAACACCACAGACAGCAACACCAGTCAGCAACACCAGTCAGCAACAACACAGACAGTAACACCACAGTCAGTAACACCACAGACAGCAACACCACAGACCGCAACACTACAGAGAGTAAAACCACAGACAGTAACACTACAGACAGTAACACCACAGACAGCAACACCACAGACAGCAACACCAGACAGCAACACCACAGACAGAAACACCACAGACAGAAACACCACAGTCAGTATCACCACAGACAGCAACACCAGACAGCAACACCACAGACAGCAACACTACAGACAGTAAAACCACAGACAGCAACACCACAGTCAGTATCACCACAGACAGCAACACCAGACAGCAACACCACAGACAGTAACACTACAGACAGTAAAACCACAGACAGTAACTCTACAGAGAGTAAAACCACAGTCAGTAACACCACAGTCAGTAACACCACAGACAGCAATGCCACAGACAGCAACGCCACAGACAGCAACGCCACAGACAGCAACGCCACAGACAGCAACACCACAGACGACAGCAACACCACAGTCAGTAACACCACAGACAGCAACACCACAGACAGTAACACCACAGATGACAGCAACACCACATACAGCAACACCACAGACGACAGCAACACCACAGTCAGCAATACCACATACAGCAACACCACAGACAGTAAAGGTTTGTGGAGTTACTATAGAGTCTGAGGTGTTACCAGGAAAGACAGTAACACCACAGACAGTAACACCACAGACAGTAACACCACAGACAGCAATGCCACAGACAGCAACACCACAGACAGCCACGCCACAGACAGCCACGCCACAGACAGTAACACCACAGACGACAGCAACACCACAGACAGTAACACCACAGTCAGTAACACCACAGTCAGTAACACCACAGACAGCAACACCACAGACAGCAACACCACAGATGACAGCAACACCACAGATGACAGCAACACCACATACAGCAACACCACATACAGCAACACCACATACAGCAACACCACAGACAGTAACACCACAGTCAGTAACACCACAGACAGTAAAACCACAGACAGCAACACCACAGTCAGTAACATCACAGACAGTAAAACCACAGACAGTAACACCACAGACAGCAACACCAGACAGTAACACCACAAACAGTAACACCACAGACAGTAACACCACAGTCAGTAACACCACAGACAGTAACGCCACAGACGTAATATTGCATAAAAGGTTTGTGGAGTTACTATAGGTCTGAGGTGTTACCAGGAAAGACAGTAACACCAGAGACAGCAACACCACAGACAGTAACACCACAGACGACAGCAACACCACAGACAGCAACACCACAGTCAGTAACACCACAGTCAGTAACACCACAGACAGCAACACCACAGACAGCAACACCACAGATGACAGCAACACCACAGATGACAGCAACACCACAGACAGTAACACCACAGTCAGTAACACCACAGACAGTAAAACCACAGACAGCAACACCACAGTCAGTAACATCACAGACAGTAAAACCACAGACAGTAACACCACAGACAGCAACACCAGACAGTAACACCACAAACAGTAACACCACAGACAGTAACACCACAGTCAGTAACACCACAGACAGTAACACCACAGACATATTATTGCATAAAAGGTTTGTGGAGTTACTATAGAGTCTGAGGTGTTACCAGGAAAGACAGTAACACCACAGACAGCAACACCAGACAGTAACACCACAGAAAGTAACACCACAGACAGTAACACCACAGACAGTAACACCACAGACAGTAACACCACAGACAGTAAAACCACAGACAGTAACGCCACAGACGTAATATTGCATAAAAGGTTTGTGGAGTTACTATAGGTCTGAGGTGTTACCAGGAAAGACAGTAACACCAGAGACAGCAACACCACAGACAGTAACACCACAGACGACAGCAACACCACAGACAGCAACACCACAGTCAGTAACATCACAGACAGTAAAACCACAGACAGTAACACCACAGACAGCAACACCACAGTCAGTAACACCACAGACAGTAACACCACAGACGTAATATTGCATAAAAGGTTTGTGGAGTTACTATAGAGTCTGAGGTGTTACCAGGAAAGACAGTAACGCCACAGACAGCAACGCCACAGACAGCAACGCCACAGACAGCAACGCCACAGACAGCCACGCCACAGACAGCCACGCCACAGACAGTAACGCCACAGACAGTAACACCACAGACGACAGCAACAACACAGACAGTAACAACACAGACAGTAACACCACAGACAGCAATGCCTGAGGTAATGGTCAGGGTACATTTTCGAAAAATTAATAAGTATGTATTTATCAAAATTTTGATTAAAACATGTAAAATCTGCAAATTATCAACATAACACCACAGACACTAATAAAGTGTGACACATGAAATTGTCAGAAATTTAAGAAATTAATTTTAGCTTTAAGAAAATTAATAAATAATGTCCTCACCAGGCACCCCTCAGATCAACCAGAACCTGCAATGACCTTTACACACAGGAAGTAGTCCAAATAGAGTTCCCCCTTTTCTTAAAGGGGCAACATCCATTGTTGTAACACCACAGACCATGAATTTGGGGGACAATACTTTTTTTCTTAGATATTACAAAATATGTATTTTTTTTAAAACAATTTAATACAATTATACATGTTAAATAAAATCTATGTTCACAATATAACCACTTTATTTGTGTTAAAAATGTTATATTGTTGCAATTACATTCCATGATAGGGTACAACGGGGCTAAAGGCTCCATGGGGTAAAAGGCTCCTTTGATTTGATTTTCTTCTAAACCACTAGATGGCACAAAAACTTGCCTCAGCACTTTCCAAAACATCAGCTTTTCAAGATGCATGTGGAAATTTGTCTGATATTTGACGCGATCACGGGCAGCAGTGCAAAGTTGATTCTGCGCTCATTTGATCTAATATTTGATGTTTTTAAAAATGTTGTAGATTTAAGTAGCAAATAAAAAATCGCTAAAATGATTGAATATATTTTGAAACAAAGGTCTTGTTAATGTTTGTCAGTTTTGTTCAAGATAATTAAACCAACAGTTTTACAATAACGGAAGAATATGTAAAATTATGGTATCTGGGGTAAAAGGCCCCCCTGCTGTTGGGGCAGAAGGCACAATATTTAACATGATAATAAACAGCGGCTGACTTTAACATTTGTTGACATGACATGATTAGATTCAGATTGTAAGTATCATATATTAAGTTGGGTGTCCTTGGGTATCTCTAGATAATCACCATATTTATAATGAAACCATCAGATTTAAAAATGTGATATAATCATGTCATATAATAAAATCTAATTTATTGTCACTACTGTAAATCTATATTAAATTATTATGGGATCTCCTTTAGTGCTTTCAGAATCTTTACTTTTTAAATTATTTTGTTTCTATATTTTTCAGATATATTTCTATAATAACATATTTTAAATGTTAAATGTCAAAAATGAATTATTTTATTCATTACAATAAACAGAAAATAGTTAAAACTTTGCTAAAGTGATTGTTTTGAATAAGTATTAACTTAGACATTATTAAAAACATATTATTTTAGCTGAAGTATTTGTATTAATACTGTGTGCCTTTTGCCCCATGTGTGGGGTAAAAGGCCCCCCTCGACACCCCATACATTTTTTAAGATTTTTAAATAAAAGAAACCACTTTTATGATTTATATTCACACAAAATATGTTGCTCCATAAATGTTAAATACAAACATATATATATTTTTCTGTATATCATACATTATAGGAGTAGTGAAAAGCTAATTTTTCTTAAGTTGTGCCTTTAGCCCTGTTGTACCCTACCTCTCTGAGGTATGGCAGGGACATGCATATTTTGTTACAAATGCAATCTCTCAAACTCAATTAAATATGTATTTTAAAACAAAAATGTATCTATTAATAGTGCACAAATTGTGTTTATCATACAGAATACAAAAATTAAAATATTTGATAATTTCTTGGTATTTAAAGTTTATTTCAGCTGTTGTAAAGTAGAGGGACACCACTTGCCACCACAAATAAAGAATGACCCTAATAACTGATGTTGTTTAATTATAATATGAAGAGGAAAACCCAGTCATATGTTTCATGGTCCCTTTGTGTTACATACCTTTTTAGTATTACAAAATATTTAGATTAAGTTACAAAACTTGCGTAATCCAACAAAATACATTGCAAACTACTTTTTAAAGATTGTATTTTGTACAATCTTTAGATTGTATCTGTAGTGAAATACATTTTAAAAGTAACTTTCCCAACCCTGCATTTAGCATGTGCTGTGATAGTTGCAAATTTTAACTGAAATAGATGAGATTAATTACTTCCAGGGCTACATTTCAAGTTGTTGGAGCAACATAATTTTTTGAGTAATCAACTTAAGTTCACAAGAACCAAGAAAATTTTATGTAAATAAAAGTAAAAAATGTGTGTTTATGCCATCAATTATTAAGTTCCTCTAACTCAGTGTAGCTTGTTGGTTAAACATAATTTCATTCAAAGATGTGATACCTCAAACCACCCTATTTTTTTGTTTTGTTTGTTGAGCCAACACATTATTTTTAGAATACAGCTGTTTTGTGGATGTAAAAGGTCCACAAAATTTCACAAGTCAAAGTGCAGATAAATGGAGTTATTGTGTCCCAAAAGAAAAATTGATCTGAACAGCCTGAAACGAGTCTTCAGTAATTCCAGTCTCACATCCTATGAAGGTTTGTAACTAATTTGCATAATGTCAGTCTGTGGTCTTGATTGGCTGAACAGCATCTCTTTGCTCCGCCCTCAAACACTGTAGTTGTATCTGAGACTGGAAGAGTTTGGTTGGTGTTGTTCATGTGGAGAAGACGCTGTTTTCTGCTGCCAAAGCAAATCCACTTTGAGATTGAGACGGTAAAACCCATGCTATCGTTACTGTCATATCACTGTGTGTCAAGAGCTGAGATTCAGATATGATAATGAGCATCAGACTGAGCTATCTGACCAAGCATAGCAGCTCTCAGAGAGGCGGGGTTTAGAGAGACCAAATACTTAATTGAAGCGTTTTTGGACACAGAGAAAAGAGCTGATGCTGCAGTGGATATTATGAGAACATTTAAGTGTTTTTTATGCATGTATATGTAGTGGGATTGCCCTTTTAAGAATGGTGTTTGCGTGAGTAATGGGATGGCCCCTTCAAGAATGGTGTGTGTGGATTGCGGTGTTACGTCAGGTAATCACGTACTTATATAGACACAGGTGAGATTAGGTTCCTCATGGCATTGCACTGATGTGACCTGTTTGTGTAGGTCTGGTATCTCCTTCAATCCTCTGGAAAGGTATGTTTCGTTAACTTCGGGGTTCATAGACGGGAGGGAATTATGAGTTTGGGAATGTGGGTGTAGTGGGATTTTAACTCAATTCATTTGTGATTAATGTGGTTGTTTGTAATTTTAGATTAGTTGTGTGCGTCCAGGCATTGTTAGTGAGTATGTAAGTGTTGTGTACACAAAAGGTAATTTATTTTATTTGCCTTACCCTATTGGTGTGATGAAATGTTGAGAGAAGAGTGGGGAGGGAGAAAATGTCTATTTGTTGTTTTGTAGAAGTTGCCAGCTGCTGCTTTGCTGTGTCTTAAATAGCGGTTCCAGTGTTGGGACACAGAGTTTTGTCTTGCACGCGATGGCATCGAACATCTTTGGTTCGCTATTGCCTGGACACCAGTTACCGTGGATACGCTGCAAAAGCGTGACCTTTGGTTCAGTCGCTACCTGGTGTCCGCTGGTGCAATTTTTATTATTGATTTATGTTTGTTTATTTGTTTGTGTACGTTGTTCAAGTATGTGTGTGTGTATCTGAGTGGGATTGAAATTTCGTTATTTGTTTGTTCATTGTATTATTTTTATTTTGTTTTTGTTAAATGTTTTGTTTATATTGTCACCTTGGTTGGTTGTGAATCATTTTCTTGTCTGGCTTTACATTGATACTGCTCAATTAAGGAGCAGAGAATTTCTGGGTTTTTTGTTGTTTTATTTCTTTGATCATTGTGTTGAGTGGGTTTAAATAATTTTTTTTTTTTTTTTTTGTGTTCGTTTGGTTGGGTTGTTTGAAGTGTTTTGATGTTATTTTATTATTATTTGTTTTTCATAATTTGAGCAGTCTGTGGTGTGTAAAGACCTAACCTTAAGGAAGGAACAACCTTTTATTTTGTTTTTTCTTTTTCTTTTTTTTGTTTGCATATTCATTTATCATTATTGTTGTTGTTGTTGTTGTTTCTTTTGTTTTGTGTGTGTTTGGCCAGCATAGGGGTGGCCGATCCATGTGATCGGACTAAACGAAGCCCATTGGGTTGATGTATTCACAGTGATTAAGGGCTGGTATTATCATCCTCATAAGCAAAGTGTTTTGGTTGAGAATGCCTATGAATGTTGCTTTGGCTTACCCCTACTGGGTAAAATTTTAAGTGTAACGTGTTTTATTATTGATGTTGAGCTCAATGTGTTTTAGTAACTTTGAGAACTAAATTTGTGGTATTTTTTTTTTTTTTTGTTCTGGTCCGCTCCCTGTTAAAAGGAGTGATGAGATACTTAGCAGACTATCATCACTCAATGGCTGGTTGTCTAAGTGGTGTCCGCAAAATAACATAGGGTTCATAGACAATTGGAAAAGCTTTTGGGGCAGACCTGACCTGTTGAAGAGGGACGGCATCCATCCTTCTTGGAGTGGTGCTGCTCTTCTCTCTAGTAATTTGGCATATAGTCTTAAAGCTAAACCTTGACTAACTGGGGCCCAGGTCAGGAAGCAGACGGACTGGCTTACCCGACCGTCTGCTAGCTGTCTCCCGTTACAGAAGTCAGATAAATCCCAACACATAGAGACTCTTTCACCTAGATATTATCACATAGAGACTGTGTCTGTTCCCCGAATTAGTAAATACAAAAAAACATCAAGACCATTCAACAGTAAAAACTTAATGGATGTCAAACGAATAAACAACAGATATAATACAGATGATCAAATGATAAAGCTCGGGTTGCTGAATATTCGATCCCTTTCCCAAAAGCACTTATTGTTAATGATATAATTACAGATAATAATCTAGATTTGCTGTGTTTGACAGAAACCTGGCTAAAACCTGACGACTACATTACTTTAAATGAGTCCACCCCAAGATTATTGTTATAAACACGAGCGAGCGTCTGAAAGGTAAAGGGGAGGGGTTGCTGTAATTTATAATAATATCTTCAGTATTACTCAGAAGTCTAGTTTCAAATATAATTCTTTTGAAGTTTTGGTGCTTTATGTAGCATTATGTAGTGTAATTGATAAATCCCGTTTGACATTTGTGTTGGTTACTGTATACAGGCCACCAGGGCACAATACAGACTTTATCAAAGAATTTGCTGACTTTCTATCCGAGTTAGTACTGGCTGCAGATAAAGTACTAATTGTTGGTGATTTTAATATCCATGTAGATAATGAAAAAGACGCATTGGGATTAGCATTTAGAGACATTCTAAACTCTATTGGAGTAAGGCAACATGTGTCAGGACCCACTCATCGCCTTAATCATACGTTAGACCTAATATTGTCACATGGAATAAATGTTGATACCGTTGAAATTCTGCAGCAGAGCGACGACATCTCAGATCATTACCTAGTATCATGTATACTTAATTTAGCTAAGGCTGCAAAGCCGTCCCCTCACTTCAAATATGGCAGAACTATCACTGCCGCCACTAAAAATTGCTTTTTAAATAATCTTCCTCATCAGTTTCATCTCCTCAGCATCCCAGATAGCCTAGAGGAACTCGATTTTGCAACAGAAACTATTGACTCTCTTTTTTCCAGCACTTTAGACACAGTTGCTCCCCGGCGCTTAAAGAAGATTAAAGAAAATAGTCCAACGCCGTGGTACAATGAGCACACCCGGGCCCTTAAAACAGTAGCCAGAAAAATGGAGCGCAGCTGGAAGAAAACAAAATTAGAGATTTTTCAGTAATTCATGGAAAGAGAGCATGATCGCATACAGAAAGGCCGTAAAAACTGCTAGATCTGCTTATTTCTCGACTCTCTTAGAAAAAAAACAAACACAACCCTAGGTATTTATTTGATACAGTGGCTAAGTTAACCAAAAATAAAGCTTATACTTCTGATGGTTGTAAACAGCACAGCAGTAATGACTTTATGAACTTCTTTACGTGTAAGATCGATAATATTAGGAAGAAAATTATAACCATGCAGCCGTCTACTATAGTGTCACATGAGACAGAGCATTGTTGTGTCACTGAGAAAAATTACATTCATTCACTGCTATAGGAGAGGAAGAATTGGCTAAACTTGTTAAATCATCTAAATCAACAACATGTATGCTCGACCCTATACCGACTAGGCTATTAAAAGAGATGCTACCAGAGGTCATAGATCCTCTTCTTAATATCATTAACTCATCTTTGTTATTAGGATATGTACCGAAAACTTTTAAGTTGGCTATTATTAAAAAACCTCAACTTGATCCTACAGAATTAGTCAATTACAGGCCGATCTCAAATCTACCCTTCCTGTCAAAAATACTGGAAAAGGCAGTGTCTTCACAATTATGTTCCTTTTTAGAAAGAAATGGTATCTGTGAGGATTTCCAGCCAGGATTTAGACCGTATCATAGTACTGAGACTGCTCTCATCAGAGTTACAAATGATTTACTCTTATCATCCGATCGTGATTGTATTTCTCTATTAGTGTTACTCGATCTTAGCGCTGCATTCGATACTATCGACCACAACATTCTTTTGAATAGACTCGAAAATTATGTTGGCATTAGTGGAACTGCATTGGCATGGCTTAAATCATACTTATCTGACCGTTATCAGTTTGTAGCAGTAAATGAAGAGATGTCACACCGATCACAAGTTCAGTATGGAGTACCGCAGGGCTCGGTGCTAGGATCGTTGCTCTTCACCCTGTACATGCTACCACTGGGAGATATCATTAGGAAGCATGGCATTAGTTTTCACTGTTATGCTGACGATACTCAGCTCTATATTTCTTCACGCCCTGATGAAACTTACCAATTCACAAGATTAACGGAATGCATAGCTGATATAAAACATTGGATGTCTAGTAATTTCCTGCAACTTAATTCAGAAAAAACTGAATTTTTAATTATTGGACAAAAAAACTCTGCAAGTAGTAACCTAGAATACTGTCTAACACTCGATGGCTGCTCTGTCAAGTCCTCGTCGTCAGTTAGGAACCTGGGTGTGCTCTTTGATACCAATCTTTCATTTGAAAGCCACGTTTCTAACATCTGTAAAACTGCATTCTACCATCTTAAAAATATATCTAAATTACGGCACATCCTTTGATGCAAAATGCTGAACAGTTCATTCATGCGTTCATGACCTCAAGGCTAGATTACTGTAATGCTTTACTGGGTGGTTGCCCTGCTCACTTAATAAACAAACTCCAGCTGGTCCAAAACGCAGCAGCTCGAGCTCTTACTAGAACAAGGAAGTATGACCATATTAGCCCGGTTCTGTCAACACTTCATTGGCTCCCTATTAAACATCGAATAAATTTTAAAATCTTGCTTATTACTTACAAAGCACTAAATGGTTTAGCTCCCAGTACTTGAGCGAACTCTTAACGCATTATACTCCATCACGTCTATTGCGGTCTCAAAACTCTGGCCAGTTGATAATACCTAGAATATCAAAATCAACTGCAGGCGGTCGATCCTTTTCCTATTTAGCGCCTAAACTTTGGAACAGTCTTCCTAGCATTGTTCGGGAAGCAGACACACTCTGTCAGTTTAAATCTAGACTAAAAACGCATCTCTTTACTATGGCTTACACATAAAACATTATCAATTTCTATTACTCAAATCAGTAAATGATTGTCAGGCTGCATTAACTAGGTCAGCCGGAACCGAACACTTCCCATAACACCTGATGTACTCGTTACATCATAAGAAGAATGGCATCTACGCTAATGTTAGTCTCTCTGTTTATCCCGAGGTTTACTGCAGTCAGCCAGATCCAGGCCGTATCCAGATCAGATGGTGGACCAGCGCCTGGACATGACCAACGCATCCCTGAAGTGTCTGCAGAGAACATGTCAAATAAACTCCCCGTAAATGCTGCATCGACACGACATCCTCATTAAACCTGTCTTCGGCGTGATTTACTCCAATCTCTCGAATAATCTAACAAATATCAATTTGCCTAATATGAATTAAGACCTGCTATGTTGCCAGAATTATAATCATACACTGTTTGTTCGTCGGCCAGAGGAGAACTGGCACCCCGACTGAGCCTGGTTTCTCCCAAGGTTTTTTTTCTCCATTCTGACACTGAAGGAGTTTTGGTTCCTTGCCACCGTTGCCTCTGGCTTTTGGCTTGCTCAGTTGGGGACACCTAAATTTCATCTATATTACCGATCTGCCCGCATTGACGCTATATGATACTTGAAATTAGCTGGATAACATCACCGTTTCACCAGAACGGCTGTACAAATTCTGTTGCATTATTTTACTTTTAACAATGTGAAGCTGCTTTGAAACAATTGGACTTGTTAAAAGCGCTATATAAATAAAGGTGATTTGATTTGATTTGATTGCGTCTCTGCTTGTCCCTTTTCATTTAGTTGAAAAGCCTGTTATCGGGGTGGCTTGAAATTGGGAAGGTCCCTAGTACGGGCCTTATTAGTGTAGGTTGATCGGGCCGCGATCACATATATCTGTTGTAAGAGACTCAAAACAACCTTTAAAATAGCATAATGAGGCAGTTTAAATCGTGAGAAAATTGGTGAAGAGCAAACACATTTTATCTGAAGTCGGCACACTGACGTTTGGGATCAACAAACTCCAGGTTACATCCGTCACACATGGATCTCTTCTGATGGGGTCACTACTGGAATGTGTATGTTTATTTAAAAAGGGGGAGAGCAATGATGTCTCACTATGTGGTGTATTTACATTTCAAGGTCATATCCTAAACTTTGTAGCTGCTTATGTCTTGCATAAGCCACTTATTGTGTTAGTCAGGATTTCTTGCACCAATAGCAAAATGTACTTTCACATCATGACCTCTGTACAGCCCCTCTCTGACCCACAGAATGGACTACTTTTCCCACATTATTAAGACTTCTATATGTAAACGACTTCCGTTATGACTGGCTAACCTCTTTTCATGTAACATGAATTATAATCTTTACAGATTTAGGGTTTGCTGTCTGGTCCAGTATAGATTTGATCCGCTCCAGCCTGTAGCCTCTTTGGCAAAGCTGCCTCACATTGTGACAGATTCATAACACGCTGCTGAACTAAGATCAGGATGAAATGGGCAGGGATCCTAATCAAAGTTAAGCTTGAAATTGCATTACATTTTACTGTTATACAGGTGCTGGTCATATAATTAGAATATCATCAAAAAGTTGATTTATTTCACTAATTCCATTCAAAAAGTGAAACTTGCATATTATAGTCATTCATTACACACAGACTGATATATTTCAAATGTTTATTTCTTTTCATTTTGATGATTATAACTGACAACTACGGAAAATCCCAAATTCATTATCTCAGAAAATTAGAATATTGTGTAAAGGTTGAATATTGAAGACACCTGGTGCCACACTCTAATCAGCTGATGAACTCAAAACACCTGCAAAGGCCTTTAAATGCTCTCTCAGTCTAGTTCTGTAGACTACACAATCATGGGGAAGACTGCTGACTTGACAGCTGTCCAAAAGACGACCACTGACACCTTGCACAAGGAGGGCAAGACACAAAAGGTCATTGCAAAAGAGGCTGGCTGTTCACAGAGCTCTGTATCCAAGCACATTAATAGAGAGGCGAAGGGAAGGAAAAGATGTGGTAGAAAAAACGTGTACAAGCAATAGGGATAACCACACCCTGGAGAGGATTGTGAAACAAAACCCATTAAAAAATGTGGGGGGGGGGATTCACAAAGAGTGGACTGCAGCTGGAGTCCACTACGCACAGACGTATGCAAGACATGGGTTTCAGCTGTCACACAACAGACAGCGTCAGAAGCGTCTCACCTGGGCTAAAGACCGAAAGGACTGGACTGCTGCTGAGTGCTCCAAAGTTATGTTCTCTGATGAAAGTAAATCAGGGTCCCAGAGTCTGGAGGAAGAGAGGAGAGGCACACAATCCGCGCTGCTTGAGGTCCAGTGTAAAGTTTCCACAGTCAGTGATGGTTTGGGGTGCCATGTCATCTTCTGGTGTTGGTCCACTGTGTTTTCTGAGGTCCAAGGTCAACGCAGCCGTATACCAGGAAGTTTTAGAGCACTTCATGCTTCCTGCTGCTGACTAACTTTATGGAGATGCAGATTTAATTTCACAACAGGACTTGGCACCTGCACACAGTGCCAAAGCAACCGGTACCTGGTTTAAGGACCATGGTATCCCTGTTCTTAATTGGCCAGCAAACTCGCCTGACCTTAACCCCATAGAAAATCTGTGGGCTATTGTGAAGAGGAAGATGCGATATGCCAGACCCAACAATGCAGAAGAGCTGAAGGCCACTATCAGAGCAACCTGGGCTCTCATAACACCTGAGCAGGGCCACAGACTGATCGACTCCATGCCACGCCGCATTGCTGCAGTAATTCAGGCTAAAGGAGCCCCAGCTAAGTGTTGAGTGCTGGACATGCTCATACTTTTCATGTTCATACTTTTCAGTTGGCCAAGATTTCTAAAAATCCTTTCTTTGTATTGGTCTTAAGTAATATTCTAATTTTCTGAGATACTGAATTTGGGATTTTCCTCAGTTGTCAGTTATAATCATCAAAATGAAAAGAAATAAACATTTGAAATATATCAGTCTGTGTGTAATGAATGAATATAATATACAAGTTTCACTTTTTGAATGGAATTTGTGAAATAAATCAACGTTTTGATGATATTCTAATTATATGACCAGCACCTATATATTGTTAGTTGTCTACCCACCAGATTAGTATTTTTTTTTCTTCTGGTGTTTAGTCTTTTATGTTTTCTCACATAGTCAAATAATTCCAGCTAGTTTGTTCATTTGTTCGTTTTGTTTGTTTGAGTGTTTGTTTGTTCGTTCATTGAATTATTTAATATATTTCATGTATATGTATGTATGTATGTATGTATGTATGTATGTATGTATGTATGTATGTATGTATGTATGTATGTATGTATGTGTGTATGTATGTATATGGATATATTTTATGTAAATAAATTAATGAAAAATTAAATTACATGAATTTAATATTTTTATTTGTAATGAATTAAATTTATTTATTTAAAAATATGTATTTACTTATATTTATTTAATTAATTATATACATATACATTACATAAATACAATTTATTTATATTAATGTATTTACCTGTAAATACATAAATACAATTAATTTATTTATTTCATATAAATAAATCAGTTCATATAATTGAATTAATTACACAAATTTATTTACATGAATTTATTTATTTGTCATATATTTATTTTATTTATTTACATGTAAATACAAACCCGATTCCAAAAAAGTTGGGACACTGTACAAATTGTGAATAAAAAAGGAATGCAATAATTTATGAATCTCATAAACTTATATTTTATTCACAATAGAATATAGATAACATATCAAATGTTAAAAGTGAGACATTTTGAAATGTCATGCCAAATATTGGCTCATTTTGTATTTCATGAGAGCTACACATTCCAAAAAAGTTGGGACAGGTAGCAATAAGAGGCCGGAAAAGTTAAATGTACATATAAGGAACAGCTGGAGGACCAATTTGCAACTTATTAGGTCAATTGGCAACATGATTGGGTATAAAAGAGCCTCTCAGAGTGGCAGTGTCTCTCAGAAGTCAAGATGGGCAGAGGATCACCACTTCCCCCAATGCTGCGGCCAAAAATACTGGAGCAATATCAGAAAGGAGTTTCTCAGAGAAACACTGCAAAGAGTTTGAAGTTATCATCATCTACAGTGCATAATATCATCCAAAGATACAGAGAATCTGGAACAATCTCTGTGCGTATGGGTCAAGGCCGGAAAAACCATACTGGATGCCCGTGATCTTCGGGCCCTTAGACGGCACTGCATCACATACAGGAATGATACTGTAATGGAAATCACAACATGGGCTCAGGAATACTTCCAGAAAACATTGTCGTGAACACAATCCACCGTGCCATTCGCCGTTGCCGGCTAAAACTCTATAGGTCAAAAAAGATGCCATATCTAAACATGATCCAGAAGCGCAGGCGTTTTCTCTGGGCCAAGGCTCATTTAAAATGGACTGTGGCAAAGTGGAAAACTGTTCTGTGGTCAGACCAATCAAAATTTGAAGTTCTTTTTGGAAAACTGGGACACCATGTCATCCGGACTAAAGAGGACAAGGACAACCCAAGTTGTTCTCAGCGCTCAGTTCAGAAGCCTGCATCTCTGATGGGATGGGGTTGCATGAGTGCGTGTGGCATGGGCAGCTTACACATCTGGAAAGGCACCATCAATGCTGAAAGGTATATCCAAGTTCTAGAACAACATATGCTCCCATCCAGACGTCGTCTCTTTCAGGGAAGACCTTGCATTTTCCAACATGACAATGCCAGACCACATACTGCATCAATTACAACATCATGGCTGCGTAGAAGAAGGATCCGGGTACTAAAATGGCCAGCCTACAGTCCAGATCTTTCACCCATAGAAAACATTTGGCACATCATAAAGAGGAAGATGCCACAAAGAAGACCTAAGACAGTTGAGCAACTAGAAGCCTGTATTAGACAAGAATGGGACAACATTCCTATTCCTAAACTTGAGCAGCTTGTCTCCTCAGTCCCCAGACGTTTGCAGACTGTTATAAAAAGAAGAGGGGATGCCACACAGTGGGAAACATGGCCTTGTCCCAACTTGTTTGAGATGTGTTGATGCCATGAAATTTAAAATCAACTTATTTTTCCCTTAAAATGATACATTTTCTCAGTTTAAACATTTGATATGTCATCTATGTTGTATTCTGAATAAAATATTGAAATTTGAAACTTCCACATCATTGCATTCTGTTTTCATTCACAATCTGTACAGTGTCCCAACTTTTTTGGAATCGGGTTTGTATATACATTTATTTATATGAATTTATTTAAAGTAAATAAATTAATTTCACATTAAATTATTTTACATTAAATAAATTAATGTATTTAATTGTTTAATAATTTTGTATATGTGTTTATTTAAAAAAATATATTTACTTGTATTTATTTAATTAATTATTTACATGGAAATATATAAATACAATTTTATTTATTTATTTTTGTTACTATTAATTAATTAATATATACATGGATATATTTATTTATTCATTTTATGTACGTTTAATAAGCAGTGTAATGTAAAGTCAGCTGGTCTTAAACTTCACATTAGGTCTTGATCACCAACAAAGACTGTACATTATTCTTTACGGATGTAAATCTTAACAAACTATTACAATTAAAAATATAAATTAAAATTCATGTTAGATGTGTGTGGATTCAGCATAGTAAGTCTAAAATGGAAAGTCAGGGTTTTTTTTAGGCTGATTCTCTTGTAAGTGCAAAGCATTTGTTTGATTTGAGGGCGAGAGTCACTGACTTCCTGCCGCTAAAATACGAGCCTGTAATCCAGCACGGCTCTAAACCCCATTCAGAGCACAATTTACCCTTTTTAATTAAAGCTCCAGCCTTCAGAGAGAGTCAGATGCCGATGAAATGTCATCTTTTCTCAACACAGCTTTTAAATCTTGTTGCGGTCCCTAAATGACTATCGTCCAGTGGCTCTCACGTCTATAGTCATGAAGGTCTTTGAGAGACTCATTAAAAACACCATTTGCGCCTTCATTCCTGACACTTTGGACCCTCTTCAGTTTGCCTATCGTCCCAATAGATCGACTGAAGATGCCATCTCTCATGTCCTCCACTCCTCCCTCACTCACATCGACAGCAAAAGTGGGAACTACGTAAGACTGCTATTTATTGACTATAGCTCAGCCTTTAACACCATAGTTCCCACCAAGCTAACCTCCAAACTCCTGGATCTCGGCCTGAATCCTTCTCTCTGCCACTGGATTGAGGACTTCCTCACTGGCAGGCCTCAGGTGGTGAGAATAGGCCAGTCCACCTCCACCTCCATCACCCTGAGTGTGGGAGCTCCACAGGGCTGTGTCCTGAGCCCCTGCTCTACTCTCTACACGCATGACTGTTTGTCCACACACAGCTCCACCTCTATCATCAAATTTGCTGATGATACTGTTGTCCTGGGCCTCATTTCCAACAACAATGAGACGGCATACTTGGACGAGGTGGAGCATCTAACATCATGGTGCCAGGACAACTGTCTCTCTCTGAATGTTGGCAAGACCAAAGAAATGATTGTGGACTTCAGGAAGAGACAGCAACGGACATACTCCCCCTCATGATCAGCGGGTCACCAGTAGAGAGAGTGAGCAGCTTCAAGTACCTGGGAGTAAACATCTCCGAGGACCTGACCTGGACTGCTCACATTCAGACACAGGTGAAAAAAGCCAGGCAAAGACTGTACCACCTGTGCCAGCTGAGGAAATTCAGGGTTTCACCAGCTATCCTGAAAACTTTCTATTTAGGGGCGATAGAAAGTGTTTTAACTCAGTGCATCACAGCGTGGTATGGGAACAGCACCAGTCATGACCGCAAAGCCCTGCAAAGAGTAGTGCGCTTATCCGAGCGTATCTCAGGGTCAGCTCTCCCGTCTCTGCAGGACGTCTACACCAAACGCTGCAAAGGTAGAGCTACCAAGATCATCAAGGACTCTAATCACCCTGCAAACCCTCATTTCACGCTGCTACCATCTGGTAAGCGCTTCAAGCCTGATGGCCAAAACTGAGAGACTCAGGAGGAGCTTCTTCCCAGGCCATCAGACTCCTGAACTTAACATCACGTGACTTCACGTCAGGATAAACATCGATACACTGACATTGCACTGCACTTTCTGTTCTCGTTGTTACTGTGTAACAACCTGTCATAAACCTGTTTGCACATTATACTCTTATACATTTGTTAACCACATATTTATAAGTCTACAGTTTACTCACTGCAAAGTCTACTTCAATTATTTTATTCCACTTTATCCTTATTTGTTACCTTTTTTTTCTCTTGACTTGATTATTTATAATTCTACAGATATAGACATTATATATATATATAGATAGTACTTTTTTTATATCCTATTTCTATTATAATTTCTTCCTTGTGTTTTTAACTGTGAATTTGCACTGTCCATGGAGCGGACCTGTTTACATTTCACTGCCGGTTGTATATTCTGTATATAACTGTGTATGTGACAAATAAAACTCTTGAATCTCTTGAATCTTGAATCTTGAATCTCGTACAAATGATCCTGGCCTTCCCAGCAGATCTCATTCTGGAGATGAATGCTAATAAAAACAGGGAGCAGAAGCATTAGACCCTGTTTAGAGGAGCACGCTCAGTGTTTCCAGCTGACTAGATGTCTATCCTCTCCAATCGGCCTGTTTTAACAGTGGATGGAGCACTCGGGGTGAGTCGAGATAAGGGTTTATTGACACAAAGCAGCACCTCTGACCCTTTTCTGACCCAGATCAATCAGCAGGCCATTCCCAGAGGAAAATGTTAATGCTCAGAGATTGCTCTTAGGACACTTAATGGATAATTAAGCTACGGCTGTGCTTTAACAGGCCATAAAAAGATGCAAGTACAGACTCAAGTAAGATTATACTGAGTGAAATGTTTTGGACATAAATACATCATGAATTTAAGGACATAATGTGTTGATTTCCTCTATGATAAATGTGAAGCTTATTTACATATTTACATTTATGCATTTGGCAAACGCTTTATCTGAAGTGACTTATTTTGCTATCAAGTTGTACATTTGGTCTGTTTATGCATTCCATGGGAATTGAACCCATAATCTTGACATCTCCATGCTCTCCTGCTTATTTCTGAAGCCTTTTCACTGGACACTCATTCTTAGTCTTCTCTAGAGTTTGTGATCTGAGCTGCTGTGCACATTCATTTTATAGATCAGAACACAGTTGTGATATTGTTGTGATCACTTCTGAAACTCTTCTAGATGAGATGTTGAAGTCTCTCATTAGCTTTCCATTTAATCTCATTTCTGTCTGCAGAAACAACTGACATAATAGTCAGAACTGTGGTTAATGCAATTTAGTAGTGCATTGCTATAGCAGATTTGCTCGCCCTTAGACAGCAGCACAGCCCCTGATGCGAGAGCAGAGACTCTAATATTGATGACAGACAGTAGCATTAGCGGGCACAGATTATCATGTCACCTGACCAGATCCTGATTCACTCCTCCATCTGTTGTGCGTCAGACTCAGCATCTCATTCGCGCGTCTTTGCTTCTCTGCTCAGCTTGGATCAGGTATGCCCGTGCACATCCTGTCAATTAAAATACGATTAGGAATAATGAGAAAAGGTGTCACTGTTTTGGCTTGAAAAGACGAGCAGGTGAAAAATGGATCGTTTAGGCAAAAATGACGGATTAATTTTGGCAGGTGCTCATGCAATCCAGGGATTGCATTCTACACACACCGAATGTGATAAACTATTCTGTGCTCCTGTCTCCAGAGCACTTAAATATAGAACCATCTCTCACAGCGATCCCTAATGAAAAAACATTACACAAACAGGCCTTTCCAAGAGACTGAAGCCATTAGAGAAATACAAAAACGTCTAAAAGTGACATGTTTGCTCAGAGTACATGCTTGCTTAAAGTTACTCGTTACACTGAAGTGCAATTGTAAGGCTTGCTTGCTTCTTGCAGTAATTGTTTTTTTTTTTCTTTCTAGAACACACAAAGCTCATTACACTGTAAAAAAAAAAAGAAAAAAAATTTTTTTTTTATTATTATGACCTAATATTGTGTTGGTTCCCCTTCTGCTCCTAAAACAGCCCTGAACTGTTGAGACATGGACTCCACTAGACCCCTGAACTGTGCTGTGGTATCTGGCACCAAGATGTTAGTAGCAGATCCTTTAAGTGCTGTAAGTTGCGAGGTGGGGCCTCCATGGATTAGACTTGTTTGTTCAGCACATCCCACAGATGCTCGATTGGATTGAGATCTGGGGAATTTGGAGGCCAAGTCAACACCTCAAACTCATTGTGCTCCTCAAACCATTCCTGAACCAATTTTGCTCTGTGTCAGGAGCATTATCCTGCTGGAAGAGCCACAGCCACCAGGGAATACAGTTTCCATGAAAGGGTTGTACATGGTCTGCAACAATGCTTAGGTAGGTGGTATGTGTCAAAGTAACATCCACTTGGATGGCAGGATCCAAGGTTTCCCAGCAGAACATAGACGACAGAGCGGACTCTGCCAAGGGAAACTCTGCTGATCAATTACTCCTGTCTGCCTTGCTGCAGAGAGTGTTTGTAGCTCTGTACAGCTTTGCTTTTGAATCTCTATTTGATATCTTTTCTTTGTTGTTTATACTGCTAAATATAACTTACTCATCACCATATATTGTTTAATATTGCCTATCACGTTAAATTTGACAGTGCTAGCTTTTAATCTAAATCACTATCAATACGTTAGCTTGATAGCATTAACGTTACCTGTTAGCTTGCCATCTCTGCACCCGGGTCTCTTGTTTTCATTAAAGTTCATTAAACAACTGTGGTGAGTTGGATTAGTAAATAGACTCCATCAAACAACTTTGGTAAGTTGGATTAATCAACAAATACGGTAAGCCATGTCTTCTTCTCCAGTCATTGTCACTTGCACTGCATGTTTCATGTTTAGTGTATCTGTCTCCGTTGGCGAACAGGACTTCACATGTGATAAATGTAAGGAGATAGTCAGGCTGACGGAGAAGATTTCAGAAGATTTCATGTTTACCGGGAGCCAGAGCTCCTGACATCAAAACAAATTTAAAAGTGCTGGCTAAAGCTAATCGTAAATAAAAAAAACAGGGCATAATACAGACTTTATCAAAGAATTTGCTTATTTTTTATCAGAGTTAGTACTGGCTGCAGATAAAGTACTAATTGTTGGTGATTTTAATATCCATGTAGACAATGAAAAAGACACATTGGGATTGGCATTTAGAGACATTCTAAACTCTATTGGAGTAAGGCAACATGTGTCAGGACCCACTCATCGCCGTAATCATACTTTAGACCTAATACTGTGACATGGTATAAATGTTGATGATACTGTTGAAATTCTGCAGCAGAGCGACGACATTTCAGATCATTACCTAGTATCTTGTATACTTAGCTAAGGCTGCAAAGCCGTCCCCTCGCTTCAAATATGGCAGTACTATCATTGCCACCACTAAAGATTGCTTTGTAAATAATCTTCCTCATCAGTTTCATCTCCTCAGCGTCCCAGATAGCTTAGAAGAACTCGATGTTGCAGCAGAAACTATTGACTCTTTTTTCCAGTACTTTAGACACAATTGCTCCCCTGCGCTTAAAGAAGATTAAAGAAAATAGTCCAACGGCGTAGTACAACGAGCACACTCGGGCCCTCAAAACAGCAGCCAGAAAAATGGAGCGCAGCTGGAAGAAAACAAAACTAGAGGTTTTTCGCAATTCGTGGAAAGAGAGCATGATCGCATACAGAAAGGGCGTAAAAACTGCTAGATCTGCTTATTTCTCGACTCTCTTAGAAGAAAACAAACACAATCCTAGGTATTTATTCGATACAGTGGCTAAATTAACCAAAAATAAAGCTTTTGATGTTTGTAAACAGCACAGCAGTAATGACTTTATGAACTTCTTTACGTGTAAGATTTGATAATATTAGGAAGAAAATTATAACCATGCAACAGTCTACTACAGTATCACATCAGACAGAGCATTGTGGAAAAATTACACTCATTCACTGCTATAGGAGAGGAAGAATTGGCTAAACTCGTTAAATCATCTAAATCAACAACATGTATGCTCGACCCTATACTAGGCTATTAAAAGAGATCATTCAGATCATTCATCTTTGTCATTAGGAAATGTACCGAAAACTTTTAAGTTGGCTATTATCAGACCACTTATTAAAAAAAACGCAACTTGATCCTACAGAATTAGGCCAATCTCAAATCTACCCTTTCTGTCAAAAATACTAGAAAAGGCAGTGTCTTCACAATTATGTTCCTTTTTAGAAAGAAATTTATCTGTGAGGATTTCCAGTCAGGATTTAGACCGTATCATAGTACTGAGACTGCTCTCATCAGAGTTACAAATGATTTACTCTTATCATCCGATCGTGGTTGTATCTCTCTATTAGTGTTACTCGATCTTAGTGCTGCATTAGATACTATAGACCACAACATTCTTTTGAATAGACTCGAAAATTACATTGGTATTAGTTGAATTGCATTGGCATGGTTTAAATCATACTTATCTGACCGTTATCAGTTTGTAGCAGTAAATGAAGAGATGTCACACCGATCACAAGTTCAGTATGGAGTACCGCAGGGCTCAGTGCTAGGACCGTTGCTCTTCACCCTGTACATGCTACCACTGGGAGATATCATTAGGAAGCAAGGCATTAGTTTTCATTGTTATGCTGACGATACTCAGCTCTATATTTCTTCACGCCCTGACGAAATTTACCAATTCACAAGATTAACGGAATGCATAGCTGATATAAAAAATTGGATGACCAGTAATTTCCTGCAACTTAATTCAGAAAAGTGAGGAACCTGGGTGTGCTTTTTGATACCAGTCTTTCATTTGAAAACCAAGTTTCATCTGCATCTGTAAAACTGCATTCTACCTTAAAAATATATCTAAATTACGGCACATGCTTTCAATGCAAAATGCTGAACAGTTAATTCATGCATTCATGACCTCAAGGCTAGATTACTGTAATGCTCTACTGGGTGGTTGCCCTGCTCGCTTAATAAACAAACTCCAGCTGGTCCAAAATGCAGCAGCTCGAGCTTTTACTAGAACCAGGAAGTATGACCATATTAGCCCGGTTCTGTCAACACTGCACTGGCTCCCTATTAAACATTGTATACATTTTAAAATCTTGCTTATTACTTACAAAGCACTAAATGGTTTAGCTCCCCAGTACTTGAGCGAGCTCTTAACGCATTGTCACATTTCTGTCCTGTCTTGTTGAGCACGTGGTGTTTTGTTATTTTCTAGCCATGTACTTTGGGTTGTCATGTTTTGGTTATGTCATGTCTCCTGTCTATTGTCCTGACCCTGCCCCTCTTGTCATCTCATTATTGGTTTATTTGCCCCACCTGTCTTCTCTCATTACCTGCCTTGTTTGTAATCTATTTAGTGTCCTTCTGTTTTCTGACAATTATAATCCATCATGTCTATTGCGGTCTCAAAATTCTGACCAGTTGATAATCCCTAGAATATCAAAATCAACTGCAGGCGGTCGATCCTTTTCCTATTTAGCACCTAAACTCTGGAACAGTCTTCCTAGCATTGTTCGTGAAGCAGACACACTCTGTCAGTTTAAATCTAGACTAAAAACACATCTCTTTACTATGGCTTACACATAAAACATTATCAATTTCTATTATTCAAATCAGTAAATGATTGTTAGGCTGCATTAACTAGGTCAGCCGGAGCCGGGAACACTTCCCATAACACCTGATGTACTCGTTACATCATAAGAAGAATGACATCTACGCGAATGTTAGTCTCTCTGTTTATCCCGAGGTTTACTGCAGTCAGCCGTATCCGGGCCGTATCCAGATCAGATGGTGGACCTGCGCCAGGACATGACCAACGCATCCCTGAAATGTCTGCAGAGAGCCTGTCAATTAAACTCCCCCGTGTAAAGGCCGCATCGACACAACATCCTCATTACCGTCTCAGGCATGACGAGCCTGGTTTCTCCCAAGGTTCTTTTTTTGGTTTGTTTTTTTTCTTTCTTTTTTTCTCCATTCTGACCCTGAAGGAGTTTTGGTTCTTTGCCACCATTGCCTCTGGCTTTTGGCTTGCTCAGTTGGGGACACCTAAATTTCATCTATATTACCGATCTGCCCGCATTGACACTATATGATAATTGAAATTAGCTGGATAACATCACCGTTTCACCAGAACGGCTGTACAAATTCTGTTGCATTATTTTCCTGTTAACACTGTGAAGCTGCTTTGAAACCACTGGACTTGTAAAAAACGCTATATAAATAAAGGTGATTTGATTTGATTTGAAAGACACAGGCTTCCGTTTAGGAGCTAACACCACTGTAGTGGCCAATGGGCATTGGCTCGTTTAGTTTCACTCAAAGTAGATTGGTCTCTCTAGCGAGATTCCTATTCGTCAGTCAGTCCAACATGGCATCGACGTGACTGACTGAAAGGGAACTATATATAATTTACTTCCTTATAGAAAAATAAAATGGAAAAGGGAAAAAAAAAAAGTTATTTTATTCATAGATTCTGTACTGGACTGAACAAAAAAGCCATTATTATTCCCCTCTCTTCCCATCAGGGCTGCTGGGAAATTAAATTCTGCCTTACAGTTCCCTGAACTTTGAGTGGCCGCAGTAACTTTTTAATGCATAATTCTTTGGGTAAAATCCTTGACCATTTTTGTAATTCTCTTTGCCAGCATTTTTGATTCTTCAAAAAAAAATTGGCCCTGACTCCAAGTTTCCAGTGAGACCAGCATTCTAGTTTTTACTGCATATGGATGCAATGGTTTTAGCACAAACTTTAATAGATTATAGGGATGCTGACAGCTTTCCTCGCTGTCACGTATTACAAACTCAGACATATACAGTAAGTCTGTTTTTGCTGTAGTCTGTTACTTACCTTTAGGGGTTTGCTGAAATCCCTAACACCAAGTATGAACATTTGTAATGCTAATGATGCTTTCTTTAGCCCTGCAATGCAGTAAACGGTCTTATCTTCTGCCAGATGAGGGCTATGTATGGTCACAGAGCACAGCGTGTACCTTTTTCAAAAGAGTTCAGGCAAGATCTGAACATTGTCTATCATATAACCCCAAGTGTAGCTGACAATATGAGTCAAAAATGCGGTCTTTAATCAGTTTGTTTGAAAACAGCAGAGAATGTTGATAGGATGCAGGCACCAACAACGTTTTTTCTATGAGGTCTAGATAGATGCCACTTGCTGTGAGGGCCAAAAAATCTGAACAATCATGAGAATCCAAAGCTTATCCAGCGACATGTCACTCAACAAGAAGTGTCGCTTGGTCCCAGGACAGGGGGAATAAGGAAGTTCTATCCTTTGGCATGTGTGGAAGTGGTTTGGAAACCGACCCTAATGGCGGCCATATTTAGAGTTTGATCCATTTCAACATCTGGAGTTCATTTGGTTCTTTCAAAGAGTTCACAATCGCTTGTTGTTTATCAGACTGAAGACAGCTCAGAGAACATCAGTACATAGAGATCTGTTTCAGTCATTTTGGTTTGTTTTCATTAATGCAAAAAAAAAAAAAAAAAAAAAAAAAGACAAATAAGGATAATGAAATTGCTGAAGCCACAGAATTCTTCACATACTGTCTGTCATTCCTCCTCAGGTTATTTTGAAACTGTTTTAGACATGTTTCTATAATTATTGATCTATGCTTATTAGTAAGAAAGATCAGAAAGGTTAATTGTGTCCAGATGTGTTCGAATAGCTCTAAATCTTCAGTATTCACAACACAAGGCTGTTAATACAGATGATCACAGCAGCTAAACCTTGTTCTTTATTTTCTTTTACTTTAAATGTTAGATACACTACTGTTCAAAAGTTTTTGGTGAGTAATATTTTGTTTATTTAGCAAAGATGCATTAAATTGTTTCAAAAGTTTCTAGTAAAATGTAAATGTTACAAAGGATTCTATTTCAAATAAACACTGTTCTTTTGAACTTTCTATTCATCAAAGAATATGAAGCAGCACAACTGTTTTCAACATTGATAATAATCATAACTGTTTCTTGAGTATCAAATACTCATATGAGAATGATTTCTGAAGGATCATGTGACACTGAAGACTGAGTAATGATGATAAATTCAGCTTTGATCACAGGAATAAATTACACTTTATTATACACCGATCAGGCATAACATTATGACAGGTGAAGTGAATAACACTGATCTCTTCATCACAGCCCCTGTTAGTGGGTGGGATATATTAGGCAGAAAGTGAACATTTTGTCCTCAAAGTTGATGTGTTAGAAGCAGGAAAAATGGGCAAGCGTAAGGATTTGAGCGAGTTTGACAAGGGCCAAATTGTGATGGCTAGATGACTGGGTCAGAGCATCTCCAAAACTGCAGCTCTTGTGGGGTGTTCCCGGTCTGCAGTGGTCAGGATCTATCAAAAGTGCTCCAAGGAAGGAACAGTGGTGAACCGGCCACAGGGTCATGGACGGCCAAGGCTCATTGATGCACGTGGGGAGTGAAGGCTGGCCCGTGTGGTCCGATCAAACAGACAAGCTACTGTTGCTCAAATTGCTCAAGAAGTTAATGCTGGTTCTGATAGAAAGGTGTCAGAATACACAGTGCATCTCAGTTTGTTGCGTATGGGGCTGCATAGGTGATATGTGATGCTTTGGGCAATGTTCTGCTGGGAAACCTTGGGTCCTGCCATCCATGTGGATGTTACTTTGACACGTACCACCTACCTACGCATTGTTGCAGACCATGTACACCCTTTCATGGAAACAGTATTCCCTGGTGGCTGTGGCTCTTTCAGCAGGATAATGCGCCCTGCCACAAAGCAAAAATGGTTCAGGAATGGTTTGAGGAGCACAACAACAAGTTTGAGGTGTTGACTTGGCCTCCAAATTCCCCAGATCTCAATCCAATCAAGCATCTGTGGGATGTGCTGAACAAACAAGTCTGATCCATGGAGGCCCCACCTTACAACTTACAGGACTTAAAGGATCTGCTGCTAACATCTTGGTGCCAGATACCACAGCACACCTTCAGGGTTCTAGTGGAGTCTATGGCTCGACAGGTCAGGGCTGTTTTGACAGCAAAAGGGGACTGTTACGATACGCGCTACCTCTGGTATAAGAATGAAATATATTTAACATTTACAGCCATCTAGGGGTTATCTGTCATAACACCAGAACAACTTTACCTATGTGATGTGAAATAATGTGGGAGTCAGTCCTAACCAAAATGCGTGGATGCAAAAGTGTGTGTGTGTCAGCTACCAACTGCCCAGAGAGAGGCCACTCACCAGTATTTTGACCAACCTCACTCCGGCCCAGTGACGTGCAACGGATTCAGTCCAGCCCAAGCATGGATAAAGTTTGCGTTCAAGTTTTCTTTTTTTTTTTAAAACCTGGGCTGTGTTCTTCGTACGTCTCTAACTCAGCTGGATTTGATTGTTGACGATTTGGCATGATCTCGGATTGTTTGGTTCTTCGACGCTCATCCTGAACTTGCTGTCATAGCAACAGGTCCGCAAGCTTAAACCTGCTTGGGAGCATCTTATATCATGTAAACGGGATTAGATTGCATCTTGAGGTGATACTTAAAATCTGTCCCAGCCACTGCTACTTTATTACAAGAGTTCATTACTGAACCAGGCAGGCAATAATACTTTTAAATAATAATAATAGTATAAAAATGTATTTGAAAATAATATAATGTTGTGTATTGAGAGAATTATTTGTGATGGAATAATTACTTTATAATTTTATTGGAGGTTTACACACATGTTGTACAGTTAATCTGAGCCGTGTATTAATTTGAGTGGTGATAGATATTATGGGATGGCTTGCTGCAGCTCAAGAGATGCAGATAACTTGATCTTGAAATGCATTCAGCTGGATGCAACAAGGAATACCTATAATATTGACAATGACATGGGAAACTGTTAAATGTGGTTTATTAATTAAGGATAAAAAGGTATCTTATGTAATAAATAATATATTGCTTTTGTTGAAATTTTATATACACAAATGTACATTTTTCAAAACTCCTCCATGATTATTGGTTTTTAAAGAGGAATTTCAAATGTATCTAGAAACAGGATGAAAAATCCCAAAGCATTGTATCTGTACTCCTTACTGGAAGACTTTGGTTTTATAACTTGGAGAGAAACTGTTCCTACACCACTACATTTATTTTATTTTATTTTATTTTATTTTATTTTATTTTATTTTATTTTATTTTATTTTATTTTATTTATTTTATTTTATTTTATTTTATTTTATTTTATTTTATTTTATTTTATTTTATTTTATTTTATTTTATTTTATTTTATTTTATTTTATTTTATTTTATTTTATTTTATTTTATTTTATTTTATTTTATTTTATTTTATTCATTTATTTATGTTACTTACTTATTGTAATCCCAGTCCTTGTTTGTAATTCTTTTAATTGTGATTGCCTTTTTGTTGATGTTCAATATGTTTATGAATAAAAATAAATAAATAAATAACTTGATCTTGACCCTTAAGAAACTTTAATTAATGCTGTCATGTAACAAATCTGCTTCAAATTGACATAAAAATTAAACTAATTGCTAATTGCAACATTGAAATAAAATTGTAAAGGGTGTACAAATACTAGGCTATAAAATAGTGAATATAAATAATTGCACCTGCCCTCTTCAGGGAACACAGGAACGTGCAGTAATCTTAGATAACTTAATCCAGATATTTGAATCCAATCTTACTATACGTGTTAGTCAGTAGGGGAGAGTGGGGCACAACCTAACGCTTTTTGACTGTCTCAGTTTGTGTAAATCCACTTGGGGTTCAGACAATTTATTTTTTTCCCACATTAATTTCCCACGTCTAGTACAATTATGTGGTTTGTTTCATTAATACAGTGTATACTTTTCTTGATTTACCCCGAAAGAATGGAAGTGAAATGTGACAACATGCCCCATAGGTGGGGTACACTGTAACATGTGAGGGGCACATTGGAACATGACCAAATGACATCTTAAAATGTTACCTGATATAATCAAAAAATATCCATGACAAACTAAAATATTTTGTCAATAAAATACAATTATTATTATTTTTAAACAAAATAATGGCATTTTTAATAATTAAAATAAACTAATTGTTGAGTTTGACATCAAACACATCACTAAACACAGCTATACAGCAGAGTTCAAAACATAATAATGAATCATTTCTGAACATTGACTCTCAGTCTTTATTCACCCTTTTCTCATGCTTTCTCAATAGAATTCATAAAAGTATAGAATATAATAGCATATTTCTAATAGGGGCTCATTGTGACAACACACCCCATTGGCACAACTGGGATTTAACCGCGGCTCGTGTCTTCTGCTGTTAGATCAGCATTAAAGAACATCTCAACTGTTACATAACAGAGAGAAGATTAAGATAATATCAGATTTGTCTTATTTTAAATAAACACAAAAAACAGAGATGAAAAATAAACTTAAGAAATTTACTTTTGCTATGGTTAAATAAATGTTTAGTGATATCTTCCAAAGATTTCTTAATTTTGGCACAATTTTTTCTCTAAATAATGTTGATATGGCAACTAGTAAATACACAAAGTTTCGTCATCCTGGCATGTTGGAAAGTGTTAAACCATGCGTGTTACAACTAACCCCGCGTTAGGTTGTGCCCCACGCTCCCCTACTATCCCTATTTAAATGCCAAACAGGGACCAACACAATGTTAGGTCATAATGTTATGCCTGATCGGTGTATATTCACACAGAAAACGTCTCGGTTACGTATGGTAACCCTCGTTCCCTGAAGGAGGGAACGGAGACGTACGTGTTTGTGCAAGAAGGCTCACTGGGGGAAAACGCATATTTGCGTAGGCCCCGGGGCCAGCTGAGTGCCAGTGCAACCGAGCCGAGGGTCCCCTCGGTCAGGGAATAGAACAGCTGGCAGTGGGTGGAGTCTGGGGCTGCAAACAGATCTACCTGCGCGGCCCCAAAGTGACTCCAGATCAGCTGGACCACCTGGGGATGGAGTCTCCACTCTCCCGGGAGCACTGGCTGTCATGAGAGCTCGTCGGCCGCACGATTGAGCAGGCCCGGAATATGAATGGCATGAAGCGACCTCAGATGCTTCTGACTCCATAGGAGATGGCGGGCGAGTTGTGACATGCGACGGGAGTGTAGACCACCCTGTTTGTTGATGTACGCAACGGCCGCAGTGCTGTCCGTACGGACCAGAACGTGCTTGCCTCTGAGCGGCGTTTTGAAGTGGCTGAGTGCAACACGAACTGCTAACAACTCCAGGCATTTGATATGCCATTGCAGTTGGGGCCCCTCCACAGACCCGATACTGCAAGCCCGTTGTACGTGGCACCCCAGCCGGTGGATGAGGCATCCGTGGAGACAACAGCATGCCTGGACACTTGTTCTAGAGGCACTTCTGCCCGTAGAAATGAAGGGTCCGACCACGGGCTGAAGGTTTGGCGGCATCTCGGCGTCACTTGGACACGGAGAGTTCCGCTGCGCCACGGCCATCTCGAGACCCGGTCGTGGAGCCAGCATTGAAGCGGTCTCATATGAAGCAATCCCAGCGGTGTTACTGCGGCTGCGGATGCCATATGCCCCAGGAGCCTCTGAAAAGGTTTCAGTGGTACCGCTATCCTGTGTTTGAACAAATTCACGCAGTTCAACACCGACTGGACGCGCTCCTCGGTGAGACACGCTGTCCAGGCGACCGAGTCTATCTCCATCCCGAGAAAAGAGATCCTCTGCGAGGGGCAGAGTTTGCTCTTCTCCCAGTTGGCCTGAAGGCCCAACTGGCAAAGGTGGTGGAGCACCATGTCCCTGTGTTTGCACAACTGCTCTCACGACTGGGCAAAGATCAGCCAGTCATCGAGGTAGTTGAGAATGCGAACACCACGCTCCCACAGGGGAGCAATGGCCGCCTCCGCGACTTCCGTGAAGACATGGGGCGACAGGGCCAGCCCGAAGGGTAGGACTTTGTATGCAAAGCGTAGGAACGGTCTGTGTCGAGAGAGAATCGAGACATGAAAGTACGCGTCCTTCAGGTCGATCGCTGCAAACCAATCTTGGGGACGGACGCACCTGAAGATGCGTTTCTGCGTTAACATCCTGAACAGCAGCCTGTGAAGGGACTGGTTCAGAAGTCGCAGATCCAAGATCGGCCGTATCCCGCCGCTTTTCTTGGGCACAATGAAGTACGGGCTGTAGAACCCGGTCTTCATATCGGCTGGAGGGACTGGCTCTATCGCATCCTTCGCCAGTAGGACCGCGATCTCCGCCTGAAGCACAGGGGCATTCTCCTTCGACATGGAGGTGAAGTGGATGCCCCTGAACTTGGGGGGACGCCGAGCGAACTGAATCGCATAGCCGAGTCTGATGGTACGGATGAGCCAGCAAGACGGCTGGGAGCGCTAGCCAGGCTTCCAGGAACCGTGCAGACGTGCCCGCAGCGGGGCAGCACAGCGGCATGCAGGGACCCGACACAGACGGCATGGTAGCGGCCCAAGGTGGGGTCTGAGTGTGCTGTGCAACACTTACCTGCTTCCGCTGAGGGGGTGCGCGAGTGTGGGGAGGCTGCTTGTGTGCGTCCCAGACACAGCCGGCACCCCCTGCTGGCGATAGGAGAGGCGCCTGAGGGTGACGAGGCATGGAAGCGTCAAACACCGCCGAGCGCACTCTCCTGGCACCCAGAGGTATTGGAACTGCTCTTTAGAATTTGGGTACCACTGGTTGTATTTGACACCAGTGGCGGAACAGAATTTACCAATGAGAATTTACCAATTTACCAATGATTCTCCACCCGGGAAAAGCAGCTCTTAACCAAATCCGGGTGACCCGTCCCCACTGACTGGCAGCTGAGACGAGTTTCATCGTAGGGCCGATGCCCATGGCGACGAGCAGACTGAGGGGTCGCCGATGGTGTTTCTGGACATCGCCTGGCCGAGGGCCAGCGCTGTGACTTTAAATATAAAAGCCACTGTGCGCAGCTCAACCTCAGCTCAGAACTACCCTTATGCACGAAGAGTGCTGGGTGGAGGCAGCCTGCCGGTGGCACTGCCACCCCACCTGATGAGGGTAGTGAGAGAGAGGAAAACTTTATACAGGCTATGGCCCCTTTGGCGTTCCATTTTCTGGTGCCAAGCGGTTGCACACTGCTAAAGCTTTCCAATGCACATCCGGGAAAAAGGCAAGGGGGCGGGCAAGGCGATTTATGCGTTGCGCTATGCCCCAGCCACCCGGGGAAGCATGACTGTCAAGTATGAATCTGATTCAGCATGAAACATCCACTATTATAGTGGGAATCTCAGCCTCATCTTCATTTTCAACACATAACAGCCCTCTCTCCGATGCAGCGATTGACATCTGTCCTCTGCTAGAGCCCCAAATGAAACACTAGGTCCCTCTCATTTATTTATTTATAATTTTTTAAGGACCAGCAATCCCATTTGTAAGCTACCAGCAGGCATGCGAGATAGTGAGCATGGCCGTGAGATGGCACACGGCGCGCTGAACACTCAAACCCTTATGAAAAGGGTAAGATGAACAATGAGCCGACATGGTCATGCTCTCATGAGAGAACATGAACCACCCACGAACACAGTCTCAGCATGCTGCGATGTGCTAGAGGAGTGGGGGGCCCATGGAGATGTGCTCGGCAGGGAAGCCCCACTATAATCCTCAGGTCACCCAGGCTTATAAGCCAAAGTAGCCCCTTTTCTGGTGCACCAGAACAGACACTAGATCGGGGTATAAGCGAAGGGACTCAGCCCCGTTTGAGGTTTCATAGTCTCGACTGCGCATCTAGAGTGCCGAGTAACGCGTGCTGGGTTGCCGTGACAACTAGCGCTGTCAGCCGGCAGCTAGACGGCACACGGCGCGCTGAACACTCAAACCCTCACGGGGAAGGCGAGACGAACAGCGCGCCAACGTGATCCCGTTCTCCTGAGAGAACATGGACCACCCACGAACGCAATCTCAACATAGTTATGCGAGAGGGCTCGTGGCCGTCAACAAGGACAGGAAACAACCGCATCCAGAAACGCACGGGTGGAATGACGTCTTGAAAAAGACGCAGTGTCACACCCGCACTGCTCTTTTAGAAGAAAATGTGCTCTTTTAAATGTGCTGAAGCACCCAGGAACGACCACGGCAAAACACAGGAGAGTAGTGCAGCCTGTGTATGCACTCACCATTGGGAACGCCCTCACCGAACCAACAGACCAAACAGTGCTGTGAAAATCACTGTATCAGGGAGCTCGCGGCCACCGCTGATCGTGCCATCTCACTCAGCACTCAAAGAAGCTTCTTCTGTCGTTCTCTCTTTCTCTCTGCTGAACCAGGAACAGTCTTCTTCATCAACACCGTGTTCGGCTCCGAAGTGAATGACAAAGGTGTGCTGCATTTCGCATCCGTTTATACCCGCACTGCGAGGCGGAGCGCGAGATGCAAATCTCACACGCCAATTCTCATTGGCCTGTTCTCTAGATCTCGAAGCTGATAGGGGCTCCCTGAAGTGATCCCAATTCGTCGGTGACGTCCGACGTACGTCGAATGTGACTGACTGAAAGGGAACAGCTATTTTAAATATTTCAAATTTTTTACTGTCTTTTTGGTGAGATTAAGAGACTTCTTTAAGAAATGTAAAAAAATCTTATTGACCCCAAACTTTTGACCTATGTTTTAAACATTTTCAGATGGTCGGCCATTGCTTTACAAACCAGTTTATTCCAGCAAAACAGGTTTAAAAATAGTTTGAAGAGTGGATTTTTCATTTAATGAAATAGTGTTGTATGTATACACTATTACAGAGAGCACCAAAAGGACACATATAGAAACTAACCTGAATTTTCCTCTTTCTCAGAAAATAAAAAACCTGTGCAGGTAAATTTATATTCACTGCATTCTCCTAAAAACCAGCAGACGGCTGCAGTGCAGAAAGGGAAGGTAAATTCCAGTTGTATGTCTTTTGAACTGTCACTGCCAGCCACTACTGGTACCAGAGTGATATATAATTCATATTTCTGCCAGGCTTATGGGTTTAATGTATTCTGAATCTGACTGCCCGAAATATTCCACACAGCCGAAGCGGGGCGTGTGACATTGGGGCGAAATGTTCTGACAGCGTTGTACCAAATTGTTATCGCAAACAAAGATTGCTGCTTAAATCTTGCATAATTCATGTCTGCCGGGTCCGGCGTCTTAATGAATTCTGCCTTTAAGCATCACTTCTTTAAAGCCAGAGAGTTGAAGTTGATTTTACAGCAGCTGTCTGGCATTCTGGAGGAAATGGCGTCATGATGAGATAAATGTGCTGAAGTGGAATGATGTTGCTTCTTTGAAAGTGGTTGTTTGTGACATCCTTGGAAAATTCTCCATATGCAGAAGACATTATAACTTGTCATTGTCAATGAGTGTCATATTAATTATTTATGTGTTTTACTTATTTATTTGCTGTTAAAAACACATTGTTTTTCCCCCCTGTAACCTGATGTTCCTCTTGGGGAATTCCCAATGAATTCTGTTGTTGATTCTAGTACATACTTTACCTTTGGTTAGTGATATTTACATCTCTGCACACTTAAACCCCTAACTCAGTGTTTATTTCTTTAAAAAATCTTATTGACCTCAAACTTTTGTGCACATTGGAATTTTAGGCTAATAACTTCACCTTCACTAAAGGATGTTTATTGCATTTGTTCTGTAATATAAAAAAGCTGTGTGTGTGTGTGTGTGTGTGTGTGTCACCAGGGGTAATATTGGGCCAGAATGATCCTCTCCCTCAGATGTGTTTCTGTCTCTGTGGCCCACTCTCCGTTCCAGTGAAATCGCAAAATAAAATGTAAACAAAATCCTCCCACGTTTGTAATATACAGCCACTGATGTGCATATGATTAAACATGATTTCAGCATAGCAGGTTGATTTTTTTTTGGGACGGTACAGGTCATGCCATCTCTTATTTTGGGTGCTAATATAAATTTTAGATGATGAAAATGAGTGAAAATGAGAGAACTGAAATAAGTTGAAACAGTAAAATTAACTAGAAATAAAACCTAAAACAGAACACAATTACAAAATTACACACAAATAAAAGCTAATTCAAAATGTCAATGAAAACTATAACTGTATATATTAATATGCATTCAGAAAGTATTCATAGCGCTTCACTTTTTTCCACATTTTGTTATGTTACAGCCTTATTCATTATTCAATATACATTATTATTTTCCTCAAAATTCTACAAACAATACCCCATAATGACAACATGAAAGAAGTTTGTTTGAAATCTTTGCAAATGTATAAAATAAAAATACATGTACATAAATACATGTACATACGTATTCACAACCTTTGCCATGCTCCTGTTTCCACTGATCATCTTTGAGATGTTTCTACAACTTAATTGGAGTCCACCTGTGGTAAATTCAGTTGATTGGACATGATTTGGAAAGGCACACACCTGTCTATATAAGGTCCCACAGTTAACAGTGCATGTCAGAGCACAAACCAAGCCATCAAGTCCAAGGAATTGTCTGTAGACCTCAGAGACAGAATTATATTGAGGCACATATTTGGGGAAGGGTACAGAAAAAAATCTGCAGCATTGAAGGTGAGCACAGTGGCCTCCATCATCCGTAAATGGCAGAAGTTTGGAACCACCAGGACTCTTCTGTGGAGAGAGGAGAACCTTCCAGAAGAACAACCATCTCTGCAGCTCTCCACCAATCAGGCCTGTATGGTAGAGTGGTCAGACGGAAGCCACTCCTCAGTAAAAGGCACATGACAGCCCGTTCTGATGAAATAAAGATTGAACTCTTTGGCCTGAATGGCAAGCTTCATGTCTGGAGGAAACCAGTCACTGCTCATCACCTGCACCATCTCTACAATGAAGCATGGTGGTGGCAGCATCATGCTGTGGGGATGTTTTTCAGTGGCAGGAACTGGGAGACTAGTCAGGATCGAGGGAAAGATGAATGCAGCAATGTATAGAAAACCTGCTCCAGAGTGTTCTGGACCTCAGACTGGGACGAAAGTTCCTCTTCCAACAGGACACCGACCCTAAGCACACAGCCAAGATAACAAAGGAGTGGCTACGAAACAACTCTGTGAATGTCCTTGAGTGGCTCAGCCAGAGCCCAGACTTGAACCCGATTGAACATCTCTGTAGAAATCTGAAAATGGCTGCTCCCCATCCAACCTGATGGAGCTTGAGAGATCCTGCAAAGAAGAATGGGAGAAACTGCCCAAAAATAGGTGTGTCAAGCTTGTAGCATCATACTCAAAAAGACTTGAGGCTGTAATTGGTGCCAAAGGTGCTTCAACAAAGTACTGAGCAAAGGCTGTGAATACTATTGTTTTCGTTTTTTATTTTGAATACATTTGCAAAGATTTTTAAACAACCTTCTTTCACGTTGTCAATATGGGGTGTTTGTAGAATTTTGGAATAAGGCTAACAAAATGTAGAAAGTGATGTGAATACAAACCCGATTCCAAAAAAGTTGGGACACTGTACAAATTGTGTATAAAAAGTGAATGCAATGATGTGGAAGTTTCAAATTTCATTATTTTGTTCAGAATACAACATAGATGACATATCAATGACAAAATGTATCATTTTAAAGGAAAAATAAGTTGATTTTAAATTTCATGGCATCAACACATCAAAAAAGTTGGGACAAGGCCATGTTTCCCACTGTGTGGCATCCCCTCTTCTTTTTATAACAGTCTGCAAATGTCTGGGGACTGAGGAGACAAGTTGCTCAAGTTTAGGAATAGGAATGTTGTCCCATTCTTGTCTAATACAGGCTTCTAGTTGCTCAACTGTCTTAGGTCTTCTTTGTGGCATCTTCCTCTTTATGATGCGCCAAATGTTTTCTATGGGTGAAAGATCTGGACTGCAGGCTGGCCATTTCAGTACCCGGATCCTTCTTCTACGGCAGCCATGATGTTGTAATTGATGCAGTATGTGGTCTGGCATTGTCATGTTGGAAAATGCAAGGTCTTCCCTGAAAGAGACGATGTCTGGATGGGAGCATATGTTGTTCTAGAACTTGGATATACCTTTCAGCATTGATGGTGCCTTTCCAGATGTGTAAGCTGCCCATGCCACACGCACTCATGCAACCCCATACCATCAGAGATGCAGGCTTCTGAACTGAGCACTGAGAACAACTTGGGTTGTCCTTGTCCTCTTTAGTCCGGATGACATGGCATCCTAGTTTTCCAAAAAGAACTTCAAATTTTGATTGGTCTGACCACAGAACAGTTTTCCACTTTGCCACAGTCCATTTTAAATGAGCCTTGGCCCAGAGAAAACGCCTGCGCTTCTGGATCATGTTTAGATATGGCTTCTTTTTTGACCTATAGAGTTTTAGCCGGCAACGGCGAATGGCACGGTGGATTGTGTTCACGACAATGTTTTCTGGAAGTATTCCTGAGCCCATGTTGTGATTTCCATTACAGTAGCATTCCTGTATGTGATGCAGTGCCGTCTAAGGGCCCGAAGATCACGGGCATCCAGTATGGTTTTCCGGCCTTGACCCTTACGCTGCACAGAGATTGTTCCAGATTCTCTGAATCTTTGGATGATATTATGCACTGTAGATGATGATAATTTCAAACTCTTTGCAATTTTTCTCTGAGAAACTCCTTTCTGATATTGCTCCAGTATTTTTGGCCGCAGCATTGGGGGAAGTGGTGATCCTCTGCCCATCTTGACTTCTGAGAGACACTGCCACTCTGAGAGGCTCTTTTTATACCCAATCATGTTGCCAATTGACCTAATAAGTTGCAAATTGGTCCTCCAGCTGTTCCTTATATGTACATTTAACTTTTCCGGCCTCTTATTGCTACCTGTCCCAACTTTTTTGGAATGTGTAGCTCTCATGAAATCCAAAATGAGCCAATATTTGGCATGACATTTCAAAATGTTATACTTTCAACATTTGATATGTTATCTATATTCTATTGTGAATAAAATATAAGTTTATGAGATTTGTAAATTATTGCATTACTTTTTTATTCACAATTTGTACAGTGTCCCAACTTTTTTTGAATCGGGTTTGTACATTCCGGATGCACTGTAACACTGGTGTCGTGTTCAGTATGTATGCATGAGTTGTTGATGAAGCTCTTTTATATCTGTAACATCAGCTTTGCATGAAGAGCGGAAAACTCATGTTTATATTAAACTCTTCTAATATTGACTTTGGTTGGCACACTTTTACTTTAGGACTCTCTCTCACACATTCTATGTATTATCACCTGTCTAATCACAAATTATCTGACAGGGAAGGTGTTTCTGTTTAATTAGACTGATAATTCAGGTCCTGCTTATGTGTGGCATACTGTAAATTAAATCGGCACACACAATTTAAAATGAAAATGTTTAAGAACATCCTTTTAACAAAACATTATGACCCCAGCTTACACTTTATGAAAGAAAGACTTCACGACTGTAAACTTTGGCTTGTGAGTTTGTGTTCACATGAATTTACCTCTCTTAGTCTGAGACTACAAGGATTATTTTAATTTCTATACTGTATATAGAAGTTTATAGAATTTGTTAATATATGTTTGAAATTTTTTCAATTGTCATTTTAATTATTTAAGTTTTAGGGCCCTATCATACACAATATGCAATGCAACGCCAGGTGCGATGCAAGTGTTTTTTGTTAGTTTCATCCCAAGGCAGTTATAATTTTTATGTCCAGTGCCACATTGTTTAAATATATATACACTCACCTAAAGGATTATTAGGAACACCTGTTCAATTTCTCATTAATGCAGTTATCTAATCAACCAATCACATGGCAGTTGCTTCAATGCATTTAGGGGTGTGGTCCTGGTCAAGACAATCTCCTGAACTCCAAACTGAATGTCAGAATGGGAAAGAAAGGTGATTTAAGCAATTTTGAGCGTGGCATGGTTGTTGGTGCCAGATGGGCCGATTGTATTTCACAATCTGCTCAGTTACTGGGATTTTCACGCACAACCATTTCTAGGGTTTACAAAGAATGGTGTGAAAAGGGAAAAACATCCAGTATGCGGCAGTCCTGTGGGCGAAAATGCCTTATTGATGCTAGAGGTCAGAGGAGAATGGGCCGACTGATTCAAGCTGATAGAAGAGCAACTTTGACTGAAATAACCACTTGTTACAACCGAGGTATGCAGCAAAGCATTTGTGAAGCCACAACACGCACAACCTTGAGGCGGATGGGCTACAACAGCAGAAGACCCCACCGGGTACCACTCATCTCCACTACAACTAGGAAGAAGAGGCTACAATTTGCACAAGCTCACCAAAATTGGACAGTTGAAGACTGGAAAAATGTTGCCTGGTCTGATGAGTCTCGATTTCTGTTGAGACATTCAGATGGTAGAGTCAGAATTTGGCGTAAACAGATTGAGAACATGGATCCATCATGCCTTGTTACCACTGTGGTGGTGGTGTAATGGTGTGGGGGATGTTTTCTTGGCACACTTTAGGCCCCTTAGTGCCAATTGGGCATTGTTTAAATGCCACGGCCTACCTGAGGATTGTTTCTGACCACATCCATCCCTTTATGACCACCATGTACCCATTCTCTGATGGCTACTTCCAGCAGGATAATGCACCATGTCACACAGCTCGAATCATTTCAAATTGGTTTCTTGAACATGACAATGAGTTCACTGTACTAAAATGGCCCCCACAGTCACCAGATCTCAACCCAATAGAGTATCTTTGGGATGTGGTGGAACGGAGCTTCCGTGCCCTGGATGTGCATCCCACAAATCTCCATCAACTGCAAGATGCTATCCTATCAATATGGGCCAGCATTTCTAAAGAATGCTTTCAGCACCTTGTTGAATCAATGCCACGTAGAATTAAGGCAGTTCTGAAGGTGAAAGGGGGTCAAACACAGTATTAGTATGGTGTTCCTAATAATCCTTTAGGTGAGTGTATATATATATATATATATATATATATATATATATATATATATATATATATATATATATATATTTCAGTAATTTTACTTTGTTTTAGATTTATTTAACTATATTAACCCTTTTCAGTCGCCAATGCAACATTTCTATTTTTTGTTAATTTTATCTAAGTTTAAGTTTTTCACCTAACATTTATATTTTATGTCAGCTTTATGTCAATATAAAATGGCTTACCATGTTTTTACTTTTAGCCAATAACAACACTGATTATATGATCAACAAATCGAGTGAAAACTAATGAAACTGAAACTGAATCTGGGTTTTGCTGTACAAAACTGATGTACTGATGACAAGTTTTGTTTCCAAATCTTTCTGTTTATTTCCAGGTATACTTGGAAAAAAATTCTCATATTTTCAGTGCAGTCTCAGACTTTTGAATTCCCACCCCTCTAGTCATATTTCACTCTCAGACACAACATTATATAGTCAAAGAGTGAAAGCCAACATCAATTAGCCTTCATCGCTCACAGCGAAAAAGCAAAACCATGTAACACAATATAGTGCTGTCAGAAGCCTGAAGCCAGGCTTTCTCTCTCTTCTCATGCCTCCGCAGTGTGAAATCCTGCTGCGTTACATATGTAGGTTCTCAGTCTCCTGAGAAACATCCATCACTGTCTGGCGAGTGACTCTCTTGCTGAAGATCGAGCACTTAATGTTTCTCTAGGGAAATGTGAACTTACTTGACCGTGTTTACTAATGATATTGACTTATGTTTTGAGCTTGGCAATATATATATATATATATATATATATATATATATATATATATATATATATATATATGGACTAACAGGAGATTAATAGCTGTTAGATTAAACATTTTCATGGTGAAGTACGGTCCTTATACAAACAGCTCAGCTTTACAAAACACCTCTTCACTTCTCATAATGAAGTGCCAAGCATATTGAATAATTAATAAGTTCTTGAGAACTAGTTAAAATGGACCTCTTATGCTTTTTCATGCATGTTCATCTCTCTTTAGTGTGTAATGTTGCTTTTTGAGCATGAAAGCGTCCCTCCAGCGGGAGTTCTTCTCTATATCAGTGTCAGTGTTTCTGAGCTCCTGAAACGCCTCCATTGTAGTCTTGAGTTTTCTTCTGGGAATGAACATATCACAATATTCCTCATTTCAGTAATTCATATGCAGACTAAAGCAGCGGGGCCTGGTGGAGTTAGATAGTAGTGTATTGAAACTGGCGGTTATGTTAAGTGGACATTTGTGCTTGCAGGTATTCACTACCTGGTCCCTGAAGGGAGGGGTAGGAATCTTGGGCACATAGCTAGGCTGGGGTCTCAGCATCATGTGGGTGTCACCTAGCCTGAACTCTAGGCACAATTTGTCAACCAAAAATGCCTGCAGGTCCCCTCTTGATAGAGGCCAGTATGGTCAGAAGCAAAGTCTTTATAGACAGAATCTTTAGTTCTGACTACGGCAAAGGCTCAAACGGGGCATTCTGAAGTGCTCTAAGCACCAGAGCAAGATCCCAAAAGGGTATGGAGGGAGGTTGAGGAGGATTTAACCGTATCGCCCCCCTAAGGAACCTGACAACCAGGTTGTGCTTCCCAACCGACTTACCTCCTATGGGGTCATGATATGCAGATATTGCAGCAGCATACACTTTAAGGGTGGAGGGAGACAGCCTTCACTCCAACCCATGCTGCAGGAAGGAAAGCACGGACCTAATCGAACATCTTTGGGGGTCTTCTCAGCGAGAAGAACACCACTCAATGAACAGATTCCACTTCAAGGTGTAAGCGTCTCATAGACAGTGCTCAGACCGAAGTGATGGTGTTAAGTACCTCTTGGTGTAAGTCACCTAGAACCTCCGTGTCCCATCCAGGGACCAGACATGGAGTTTCCAGTGGTCTGGACGAAGGTGCCCCATCTCTGAGAAAGAAGATCCTTCCTCAGATGAATCCGCCATGGAGGGGCTGTCATGAGCAGCAATAATTCTAGGAACCAGGTCCGGTTGGGCCAGTAGGGTGCAACTAGCAAGTCCTCCAAGCTCCATGTCCTCCCTGACTTTGCACAGTGGTGTTACTGCCGCTGTGGCTGCCATTTGTCCCAGGAGCCTCTGAAAAAGTTTCAGTGGGACCGCTGTCCTGCCTTTGAATGTATTCAAACAATTTAGCTTCTACTGAGCACATTCAACTGTGATGTGTGCTGTCTGACCGAATCCAACTCCATACAGAGAAAAGAGATCCTCTGCACAGGGAGCGAGTTTGCTCTTTTCCCAGTTGACCCGAAGACCCAGACTGTGCTAAAATGAGCCTGTTGTCGATATAGTTGAGAATGCGAATTCCCTGTTCTCTCATGGGAACAAAGGCCCCCTCCGCAACCTTCGTAAAGACACAGGGAGACAGGGACAGCCCGAAGGGAAGGACTTTGTACTGATATTCTCATCCACAAAATGGCCTGTTTCTAGTTGGTTCCCCCGAGGGAAGCACGCTCACCGTCACCCAATGGAAAGCATATTTACACTGTAAATATTCCCTATCTGTTCCCTATCCTCTATATAGTGCACTATGTGCCATTCACCATGTAGAAAATACTAAATGTGTGAAGACCGATTTCAGCCGCAGCTTCTGTTATAATGTAGGGGGCGGGGCTTCAGATTCTAGAGAGCATCTGATTGGACAGCAAATCTGATGAGAAGCTGAAGTGCAGAGGGATGTCATCAAAATCATTAATCCATATTGGCTCAAGTGAGAGACTATTTCTTTAATGCTTATATCTTCTAAATGCAATTTTCCCCATTGTTTTGGAGTACCTTATTATAGATAACCTTTCAAGTCACCTTTATTTATATAACACTTTTTACAATGCTGATTGTTTCAAAGCAATCTAACAGTGGTAACAGAAAAATAATGCAACAGAATTTGATTCGACTGTACAGCCATTCTGGAAAAAACAGTGATGTGGGCAGATCAGTAATATAGTTGAATATTTAGAGAATCCTATTTGTGCTTCCCTTAAGTCTTTATTCATTCTACTTTTGATTTCATGGGGAATTTAAATTTTCATGATGATGCAGCACTGGCCCGTCAACTGTCCTTGAGCATCGTTCACGTTTGTTCACGTTCATGTTTGGACAACATTGCATTGTTAGAATTCATAAAAATGTTACTGGCCAACTAGAGATTGACACTGTTTCATATACTCTGCAAAACTTCTTTTTACTTGCATTTAGTGCTTGGCAAGTGTTCATTTTATGCCCTGTTGTTAAGTATAAGTACTAATAAACAGTCAGTTGTAATAAGACTATTTAAATTATATTTGTGCTATGACAACATATGTTTTTATATTCTTTAACACATCAAAATAAGTTATAAAATTATAAAAATTCAAATATATATTTTTAAAAGTCAGTTTAATGTATTTTAAGTTGAAATGACTTAAACATCCAAGTTGATTGTACTTTTAAGGCAGCATAACATCTCTCCCAAAGTAATAATGAACTGTCAAGCCAACAAATAATAATTGATCCTTCATTTATAGAACCTTTTAGTGCTTTCATCATAGGATCATTTTATGGATTTAATATTTGAATTCAATATTTTTGTTTAAATTCATTGTTAACTTTAATTGTATGAATCAAGGCATGCTTTATCACTAGAAAAAAAACTGTTAAACATGAAAGTATACAATAGAACCCCATTGAACCTTTCTTTCTAAGAGTGTTATCAATTATGAATTACTATAAGTAACTGCAGTGACCTTTGTAGCTTTCATTTAAAGTGAACAATGTGTCGCAAAACAAGAACAACATGACCCCCATTTACACTTTAATAAAGAAAAATTATGATAGAAAACTTTGGCATGAACGTTCACAGGAATTTACATCCCTTCATCTTATAGTGGCATCCAAAAGTTTTTGAGACTTCTAGGTTTATTTATATTTATAAACTATTATAGTAGCTTACTAATATTTTAGGTTAAAAAAAAAAAAAAAAAAAAAAAAAAAAAAGAAAGAAGGTAAAACAACTTCCAGTTGTCACAAGCCAGCCTAGCCAGTTGAGATGACTGAACGCTAAGGGAAAGCTGCTCTCTCCAGGTGAAATGTGTCACATTACGGATGTGCATGTTGATTTTAAATATTTTTGGGGACTGGTGTGTGTAACTAGAAAAGACAACAAAATCTGGGTTGCATTTAGCATGATTAAATGCTGAAATAACAGAGCATAAATGGAAGGCCAGCATTAACCACAAAATACCTACATTTGTGTAACATTCTGTGTGTTGTTTGTGTGCGTGATGAATTTCCCCACTGAGATTATGAACTTTTACCATTAATCCTTTTGTAATCCTTTATTTGGCCTCTGGGGTGATTAATTCTCTCCCAGGTTACGGCCAGACTTTCCATCTAGATGCAAGGGAGGTGAATTGAGGCTAAAATACCAATGTGATCAATCAGGCCTCGGTGCAAAGCAAACACACTGGCGGGTTTAAGTGATGGGGTCGGCACGGCGAAGATGTTAATAAAGACGGAGAAAGCGAGATCGAGAGAGAGGCTGGATGTGAGAGATTTTCTGTCAAGAGCAGCGAGGGTAAGATTTATCCCTCTTCAGACTTAATAAGCTGGTGTTTCTGCTGAGCATGCGGGTATGTGTTGCTTTAATTGCCTTAATTGCATGCATAATTTAAAAAAAAATCTTTGTTCCTTGTGAAACTGGCCTAGGGAAGGGAAAGTTATTTGCAAGTTTGTTTTTTGTTTTAAGGCAAGACACTTCTTTTTATTTCTTCTCCATTTTGCTTCCACAACTGGTAAAAAGAAAACATTCAATATACACATTTAAGTTACATTTACTTTATCTATTTGCATTTTTTTCTCAGAATCTTGACAGTTTTATTCCTAAATATATATCATTCACCCGATTTATACAACACGCGATTTTTTTAGGCTGTTCACAGTATTTTCTGATAAATGCTTTGATTAAAAAGTAAAAACTCTGTAAAAACTGTAACCCTAATATGTCCACAAAACGAAATAAGAATTTTGAACCTGCTTTAATCCAATGCTCAGACTTCTGTAATATGCAAATACATGCATTTTAATTAGATAAAACCTCACTTGCATATTTAAACAACATTTCATAATGTCTTAATGTACTGTGATTAAAGGATTAGTTCACTTTAAAATGAAAATTACCCCCTTATTTACTCACCTTCAAGCTATCATATGTATATATGACTTTCTTCTTTCTGATGAACACAATCAGAGTTATATTAATAAATATCCTGGCTCTTCTCAAGCTTCATAATGACAGGGAACGGGGCACATGAGTTTGTAGCCCAAAAAAGTGCATCCACTCATCATAAACATACGCCACACGGCTCCGGGGGTTAATAAAGGAAGCAAAGCAATGCGTTTTTGTAAGAAAAATATACATATTGAACACGTTATAAAGTGAAATATCGAGCTTCATCCAGACCTCCTTCCATATTCAGCTGACGAATAAAGACACGACGTATGACGTCAGGCGTACCGTAAGCGTTTTGGACTGTGAGAGGTGTCACACTTTCTTTGTAAGTCATGGGGTAACTAATCCTTTAACTAGGGAAAAATACTATAGTAGACAAACTTTAATACTGTGGTTTTGAAATGGTTTGCCTTCATATTTAATGTGGCTAACAAATACCCATTTTGAGTATTTGCATATTATTATTATTAATACTATTATTTATTTTTTTGAGAATTATGATGTTAGTATCTGCCTAATTTGTCATTTAATCATGGTGCAAGAAGACTTTACTAACATTATGAGTCTAAAAATAAATTCTAGAATGTGGCTTTTAAACCAAGACACATGAGATTAAAGAGCATGTGTGACCTTTCTGTTCTCAGATAGGGCTTCCTCCATCAGAAGACGAGCAGTTCAGTTTGAGTATGTCTTCAATTCTCTACAATTCTCTGATCCAGACTGAATCCCTCTGAAGGTTTGAAAAAAATCCCGTTTACATAAGCCTGCACTTCCGCTGAGTCAAACACTCAGACCGCCAGTAATTGGTCACAGAGTTCATCCTGTCTTACTGCACAGTTGCCTCCTGCTACATTGAGCTTTAATTTGGGAGCAGTCAGGTTATATTTATTTAAACCACAAGCTTCCTCACACAGATTAATAATAGCTACACTGTACAAAAAAAAAGAAAAGAAAAAAAAAGGTGAAATTAACAGCAAAGCGTCCCTCCAGCAGGAGTTCTTCTCTATATCAGTGTCAGTGTTTCTGAACTCCCTGAAACGCCTCCATTCTAGTCTTGAGGTTTTTTTTGTTTGTTTTTTCGGGAACAAACACATCACAATATTTCTCATAGGGATATGCAATTAATCGTATTTTCAATTTCAATTTCGATTTTGGCTAAGCAAAACTTAACATCCAAATCACCTGAATAAGTGAGTGATGTAAAATGCAGTCTACTGTTGCTAGACTGTGGGACGTGCTTGATATTAAAGTGTTATTAAAAACGTATTAAGCCGCGAAAGAGACGCTGTTCCCTAGGCAACCTCTTGTACACATGCTACTAGCAGGATACTAGGGCTTCATATACGCACCTAAACGGTCAAATAGCCTAGTACACACAAGATATGTTGAAATGCCGTTTTGCTAAGTATCCTCATAAACACAGTTGTTTATGTCTTAAAGGGGTCATTTAATGGTACATGCACTTTTACAAGTTGATTGTACGGAACTGTGTGTTGGCAGTGCCTGTACACAACCATCCTATAATGATAAAAATCCATCCAGTGTTTTTTTTTTTTTAATCTCCTTATATGTTTTCCCCTGTCTCAAATCGAGCCGTCACATGGTTGGACGCCCCTTCCGCAATTGTTAATTGACAGCAGCATTTCAACACAGACCCGCCCTGAGCAAGCTGTCATCATAGTCCGCCATTGTTGATACGCTGGAGCAGAATGGCGTCTAAGCGATTGTGCTGTTCTGTTCTTGGGTGTAATAATGAACACAGCAGTCATTTTGATGTTCCTAAATCCGAACCGCTGAAGACGCAGTGGCTGAGTTTTGTTTTCGAAGGGAATATTCCCCCGCTCAATGTCAATGTTTGCGCGAATCATTTCTCACCAGGCTGCTTTATAAACGAGGGTCAGTATAAAGCAGGTTTTGCTAAGAAGCTGCTCCTGAAAAAAGGATTGGCATCAACTATTCGTGTTCCTGCTGCACCTCCAGAAGAAGTGATTGTAACGCTTTATTAACCTTTATATTAATCTTTGCAAATCGCTTGCACGCTTCATGATGAATGCAAGTTTACAGGGTAAATTACAGCATGCTTTCTATGTATGACGTTCTCAATATAATTCATAATCCCACGTTTATAATTAAATTATGGTTATTGTATTATTACAAACTGTGTACGTTGGTGATAAAGTTAACATGGTAACGCTACACTAAGCTTACCTTTGTAGATGGTTTATAACGGTGTCTGTTACTGATTAAGAAGTAATCGTGTTGTAACAGTTATTACTGCATGAAGATGAATGGTAACACAATACCTGCAAAATACCTAATGTCAGTGCTTCACGAATAGTTGATGCCAATCCTTTTTTGTGGCGATGGTTGTTGTTTATAGTTCATGCCACAAATACTATGTTTATGCCTCTGTAGTTCGGGCATATGTAATGACTCGGGACAATAAAAGCTCAATTTGTCTTCTGCATGTGCAAGATTATGATTTTTAGGTGATGATAATTTTAAATTTCATGTCATTTCAATGCCTCTTGCAGCAAAATTGCAAAAAATTATTTTTATATTCTATGCTATTTTCTGTACTTGATAAACAAAATAAAATAAAAATTAAGTGGGAGGGGAAGAAAATACTACTGGTTGATTGCATTAACCTATTTATTGTAGTTAATCTTGCACTCTCTATAATAAATGAATAAAGATTAAAAATATACCAAATTGATCAAATGATCAGATTCATCAATGCATAATAGCAGTGCCGAACAACTACTCTGTACAAAACATGCTATTTTATTTTTCACCCACAGATGCTGATGGAGAAGCAAACATTTTGTAGTTCAACTTTAAAATCAAGAAACTTAAATGTGCATTATCTCCAATACTGTCATCACACAAAGCATTAAAAAAAGCTTGTCATTGTCAACAAAAAAATCCACTTTAATATGATAGCCATGATAGTGCCAAAAATTCACCGCAAAAACAAATAGACACTTCGGACTTGTTCAGCGTGTTTAAGATCACACATGTTGTCATTCCAGCTCAGGCTTACATTAATGTAGAGAACGGACTGATGTGTTTTTCAGTCAGACTCGAGGAGTCGAGGGAGCAGTACTTTGTCATGGTTTATTGCTGCACTATACAGCTGTTTAGGGACAAGAGCTCAAGTGAAGCGCTAATGTCGCTATTTTACAAAATACAATACGGTTACTCATTGGGGGTTAGCTTGAATTTCATCCTGCTACATCATGTCAATTTGGTTTCAAATTCACTAATTAGTGCTTACTTACTGATTACCGCAAACACGACACTCCCTACTGAGAATCAACAGAAGTTGATGTACAAATAATTGTCTAGCGTGAGACGGCAGACACTTATGTGGCATGTTTGGTTTGTTTGGACTATTGCTTAAACCAGCACACCTGCAGAGCATCATCTGTACCTTTTGAAAACCACAAAGTGCACAAATAATTTAAAAGCATGCTTGTGCCTCCTCTATTTAAGCACTCATATTTTTGAGCAGCTGTTTTTTTGCACCCTGCTTTTGAACTTAAGGGCCATATTAAGCACAACGTCTTGATGTGGTTTTTGGGCTCTACTAGAGCAGGTTTTCCTGCTTGAATGTTGATTATTTTCCTCATATTCTCCATTGTTGCAGCTCGTCTCTTCCCAGTCTGTCAGTAACGCTCTGTTTAGTTCCTGTCTCTATGAAACCAAAGCACAATGTGCTCTGATTGGTCGGCTGGAGCAGTGTGTTGTGATTGGTCGAGTGTTTGGGAAATGTCCCGCCCCTTACCATAACCACCAGTTTCAACACACTACTAACTGATTCAACCAGATGCCGCCCCTTTATCCTACGTATTAATTATTTAAAGGAGAAATTAGGGCAGTTCGATTATGGCAAAAATCATAATCACGATTATTTTGGTAAATACTGAAATCATGATTATTTATTTTTATTGGTGGGTGATATGATCAAAGTCTTATTTCATGATATGAGCCATTTTAAACGTAAGTGAAATTTTATAATTATCAATACTTCAGCAAAAGCTAATGCTAGGTTAATTAATGCAAGTAAAAAGTCCTCAAAACAGCTCCAGAAGACAAGTAAACTGTCAGCAATAAAATAAGAACAAAGAAACCAATAATACAACAAAGCACTGTTTATTTATTTTTTCAGGAAGATGAACTTACGAGTAGTATTCAGATAAGTGAAATTGAATAAAGTAATCAAAAGTAAAATAACACTGCTGTATACATTAAATATAAACTAGCTTATTCATTCAAGAGCAGTGAGTGATTTTATCTTTGTCTTTTCTAGTTAACAATGACTACAGCAGTCATTAATGTTGGCTACTGTCACTTTAAGAGCTGCACGGAACCAATAAACTCTTACACGCGCTCTTTCTCAGTGTTTAAATTCACTTAAAGGGGTCATATAATGCCATTTTTGTACAAGCTAATATGATTCTTTAGTGTCTAAATGAAAAGTTTGTAATATACTTTATTTAAAAATTCTCATTAGTATTGTAAGAAAATACTAATTTTACCTGGTCAGAAACAGCTCTGTTTTCAGCAAGCCATTTCAGTGCATGTGTTTTTAAATGATAATGAGCTTTGCTCACCCCGCCCCTCTGTTTTGTGGGGCATTTTGACACAACACACATGGAGTGTTGCCTTGACAACAGTTGAGGGTATATTTTGGAGAAAGAATGGCAAACAGTGGTTTCATTGTTTGTTGCTTTGTTTATCTCTGTTTACATTACCTCACATAATTATATCTACTGCTCACACATGAATAACTGACTCAATATGCTAGAACTAATGTGTTTCACTATCATCCAGCAGATAAAATGAAAATTCCTCAACCAACTTTCCTTTAACTTCAATCAGGGTAAGGTAAAATTTTCTTCCCTCATATCTCTGTAAAGTCCAACTGGCTCTCCTATAATGGTCATTTGAGCCTTTGCTGCTGAATAATGCTGAATAATTAAAATATGCACAACTGGATTTAGAATATGCCTAAAGAATAAAAAATCATCAAATTTAAAAGGAATAAACATTTGAAATACACTCACCTCAAGGATTATTAGGAACACCATACTAATACTGTGTTTGACCCCCTTTCGCCCTCAGAACTGCCTTAATTCTACGTGGCATTGATTCAACAAGGTGCTGAAAGCATTCTTTAGAAATGTTGGCCCATATTGATAGGATAGCATCTTGCAGTTGATGGAGATTTGTGGGATGCACATCCAGGGCACGAAGCTCCCATTCCACCACATCCCAAAGATGCTCTGGGTTGAGATCTGGTGACTGTGGGGGCCATTTTAGTACAGTGAACTCATTGTCATGTTCAAGAAACCAATTTGAAATGATTCAAGCTTTGTGACATGGTGCATTATCCTGCTGGAAGTAGCCATCAGAGAATGGGTACATGGTGGTCATAAAGGGATGGACATGGTCAGAAACAATGCTGAGGTAGGCCGTGGCATTTAAATAATGCCCAAATGGCACTGAGGGGCCTAAAGTGTGCCAAGAAAACATCCCCCACACCATTACACCACCACCACCAGCCTGCACAGTGGTAACAAGGCATGATGGATCCATGTTCTCATTCTGTTTACGCCAAATTCTGACTCTACCATCTGAATGTCTCAACAGAAATCGAGACTCATCAGACCAGACAACATTTTTCCAGTCTTCAACTGTCCAATTTTGGTGAGCTTGTGCAAATTGTAGCCTCTTTTTCCTATTTGTAGTGGAGATGAGTGGTACCCGGTGGGGTCTTCTGCTGTTGTAGCCCATCCACCTCAAGGTTGTGCGTGTTGTGTCTTCACAAATGCTTTGCTGCATACCTCGGTTGTAACGAGTGGTTATTTCAGTCAAAGTTGCTCTTCTATCAGCTTGAATCAGTCGGCCCATTCTCCTCTGACCTCTAGCATCAACAAGGCATTTTCGCCCACAGGACTGCCGCATACTGGATGTTTTTAACTTTTCACACCATTCTTTGTAAACCCTAGATATGGTTGTGCGTAAAAATCCCAGTAACTGAGCAGATTGTGAAACACTCAGACCGGCCCGTCTGGCACCAACAACCATGCCACACTCAAAATTGCTTAAATCACCTTTCTTTCCCATTCTGACATTCAGTTTGGAGTTCAGGAGATTGTCTTGACCAGGACCACACCCCTAAATGCATTGAAGCAACTGCCATGTGATTGGTTGATTAGATAATTGCATTAATGAGAAATTGTGTTCCTAGGTGTTCCTAATAATCCTTTAGGTGAGTGTATATCAGTCTGTGTGTAATGAATGATATAATACACAAGTTTCACTTTTTGAATGGAATTAATGAAATAAATCAACTTTTTGATGATATTCTAATTATATGACCAGCACCTGTATATACATGGAGTAACAATTAAGAAAATAAATAAACAAATATATATATATATATATATATATATATATATATATATATATATATATATATATATATATATATATATATATATATATAATAAATCAGTTGTTATAAGATTACTTACACTATATAAAATATTTATAGACATCAGGGACAGAAAATAATATATTTGTGCAATGAGAGAATGAAACGGCACTCTTTTTGAGTAAGTGTCTGAATCTTATGAAAGTGTCTGCAGTATGAGAGGGAGATTATCTTTGGCAGGTTAACTTCTGGTCAGGGTTAGTTACTTTCAGAGAAGAAAATGTTCCTCTCTCTTGGGTGAAGACTGCATCTCATAATGGTCCTTTGAATCTTTGCTGCTGAATAATTCATAACATCCACAGCTGCCTCATTTAGTATAGCCTATATTCTGATGACTTTTTAAATTGTACCATAATGAATGCCTAGGCAATGTAGTAATTAAGGTATTGGACTTCTGCCCTGACACTTAGTATAATATCTATAGGAAATGTTCATGGACCAGTCATCTCCAAATGCTTTTGTTTTTGTTCTATTTTTTTAAAAGAGAGAGAGAGAGAGAGAGAGAGAGAGAGAGAGAGAGAGAGAGAGAGAGAGAGAGAGAGAGAGAGAGAGAGAGAGAGAGAGAGAGAGAGAGAGAGAGAGAGAGAGAGAGAGAGAGAGAGAGAGAGAGAGAGAGAGCGAGAGAGAGAGAGAGAGAATAAGCACATATTTACAGAAAACCAGAGTAACAAAAGGCTCAATTTCTCCATTTGAAATACTGGTCATGTATGGTGATCACAAAGATATAAAGAACTGTTTTCTGAAATAATTATCAAATTAACTAAAACAAGGACAAATACACTGAGAGAGAGAGAGAAAAAAAGATGTTCTTCCTCCGTATATATTTGTCTTGTTTTCCAGTACAAATATCTAAACATTCGAGATACATTTACTGGAGAAGCAAAATGACTGTCAATGAAACATTTGTCAAATTGAAGTGACTTTATGCTTAAAAACAAGAGCAAAAACTCTCCCAATGGGGTCAGAAAATAATTTTGTTTTCCCTTTGAATTATGTTTTTTTCTGACCCCATTGGTGGATAAATTTGTTTTTATTTTTATTATTTTTATTTTGTTGGGTTTAAAGCACAAATACACTTAATTTTGATAATTTTACATTAAATAGCACTTGATATCTGAAGTCATTTTGCTTCTCCAAATAATGCATCTTGATGTAAGAATGTTTAGATATTTGTACTGGAAAACAAGATGGAAATATTGAAGAAAGAACTTTTTTTCTTTAAATTGTTGTGCTTTTTTTTTTTTTTTTTTTTTTTACCATTGGTAGATATTTGCTCTTGTTTTAAAGTATAAACACTTAATTTGATGAATTTTGCATTTCACGTAAATGTATCTTGAATAATGTTTAGATATTTGTACTGGAAAACTTGTCAATTTATAGGGTGTTTATTTTGTCATGATGTGCTAACAGGCATTATCTCACTTACTGTGATATTACAAATTTATATTACAAAAGCCGTTGCCTCTGGCTTTTGGCTTGCTCAGTTGGGGACACCTAAATTTCATCTATATTACCGATCTGCCCGCATTGACACTATATGATGCTTGAAATTAGCTGGATAACATCACTGTTTCACCAGAACGGCTGTACAAATTCTGTTGCATTATTTTCTTGTTAACAATGTGAAGCTGCTTTGAAACAATTGGACTTGTTAAAAGCGCTATATAAATAAAGGTGACTTGACTTGACTTGACAAATTAAATGAGATGAAATATTGATTAGAGCTGAAATGGTTTTATTATGTGAGAAGAAAGAGTGTGGTGTGATACGAGAGACATGATCAATGGCAGAAAGTGCGTGTCTCTTTGTTACACACACTTTCTGCATGTGTGTACGTGTTTATTTTTCCAGGGTTCCAACATCCTGGCTTCCCTCTGTTCTCTGCGGGCACTTCCACGATGCCCACTCAGAAAACTCACAGCGCTGCCAGATTCATGAATCAGAGCCCCTCCAGAGACACTTCACTCAGATTTACATGCATAAACAAACACATGCAAGAATTGCACAGACACACAGAAACAATTACAGGGTCTGCTTTTTTTTATTGGAAACATGTTTTTCCATGTACAAAACAATGTTGAGAGTATGGCAGTGTTCGAACTATACCATGGAGCTTTGGGGGAGCCCACTTGTTTTTTCTTCCTGCAAAAGAGGAAATGTATGCACTACTTTCTTTATGCAAGCACTATATAAATCACAATACATGATTTACCCTATTATACTTAATCGACACAAATTGATAGGTCAAACAGGAAACAGTCACCCACAAACAGTCAAGGTCATCAAGGTTAAAGTTACTCATCAGGCTACAGAAGAATACCATAATTCCTCGTTCAATATAGGCTTAAGACATCGATAGTCACGCAGACCTATATCAACCCAGCCACAATATCTCATTGGGAATAACATGCCTTACCTTAACACAGAATCGACCACAGAGGCCTGGGGTCAGCTTCCTTTGCTGTTCGTCCAGAAATCCAAGAAGTGGATATTCGTTTATATATTTTTTCTACAAATCTTTGCGTTAACGTACTAAACATGAGTTGAACAAAATGGCGCCGCTGTGTTTGGTCGCCGTTCAGGTCGCTCCGCGAAGACTGTGCTTTTATTTACTATTTTACTTTCTTTTACTCTCAGTTTTTACAAACTTATCATCTGCATTGATCTACTATGACAGCAAAACTCTTTTGGACATTGGTTACCTCTACACTGGACTGCTTCAGGACACTTTCACCGATCCCCTGTGGCCATCTGAGATTCTTCGCAACGCCGAGTTGAACAATGGACAGAGCCGACAGCGAAGAATCAAGAAACACCGTGGGAAACGCGCTAGTATCCGCAACAGACTGAGGAAAAGGGCATTCAGACCTCCTCTCCCGAGCATTCTTCTAGCAAATGTTCAATCCTTGGATAATAAGATGGACGATCTTAGAGCCAGGATAAGTTTTCAACGGGACATGAGAGACTGTAATATCTACTGTTTGTCCGAAACATGGCTCACGCCCGCGGTCCCGGACACAGCTGTGACGCCGTCTGAGAACAGCCGAGGCCGGTAAATCCAAAGGCGGTGGAGTATGTTTCATGATCAACAAGAAATGGTGCGATCCCAGGAACATCACCATTCTCTCGCAGTCCTGCTCGCCTCATCTGGAACATTTAACAATCATCTGCCGCCCATTCTATCTGCCGAGGGAGTTTTCTGCGGTTGTCGCGACCGCCGTTTACATCCCACCGCAGGCAGACACAGCGCTGGCTTTATCTGGCCTTCATGATGTTGCCAGCGGCATCATAAACCAACATCCCGACGCGGCATTCATTGTCGCGGGCGATTTTAACAAAGCAAACCTAAAGAAAGTCCTGCCAAACTTTCATCAGCACGTCTCCTGCCCCACACGAGGAGCAAACACACTGGATCATTGCTACACCCCGTTTAAGAACGCCTATAAAGCGCGGTCACTTCCAGCGTTTGACAAATCGGATCATGCCGCCATTTTCCTCACTCCCGAATACAAATAAAAGCTCCTCCAGGAACCCCCGGTGAGGCGGGAAGTTAAGTGTTGGTCGCCCCACTCAGAGACCGCGCTTCAGGCAGCTCTTGATGACGTTGACTGGGACATGTTCCGAGCGAGTTCAGCCGACGTCAGTGAGTTCACAGATGTGGCGCTTTGCTTCATCGACACGCTTACAGAGCAAGCCACGCAAACAATAACAATAACGTCCTTCTCAAATCAGAAACCGTGGGTGGACAATTCAATCCGCGCGGCAGTGAACGCACGCACTGCTGCTTACAACGCCGGTCTCCATTCAGGGAATATGACTGAATACAGAACGTCCTGTTATGCTCTCAGATGCGCAGTTAAAGCCGCAAAGCTCCGTTATAAAGACCGAGTGGAGTCTCATTTCCAACTCAACGACTCGCGGCGCATGTGGCAAGGTCTGAGGTCCATCTGCTCTTTTGGATCTAAATCCTCTGCAGAGGTGAACGCTGACCCGTTGCTCGTGAACGAGTTAAACTTTTTCTACGCTCGCTTTGACTGTAACCGCGGCAACGCGACTCCGCCAAGTGGCGCGTTAGAGGAAATTACTCAGAGCAGCAACAACCACGTGATCTCTGTCTCAGAGGATGAAGTTCGGAGAGCACTCAAGCGTGTGGACGCCAGGAAAGCTGCCGAGCCGGATGGTATTTCAGGTCGTGTTCTGCGGTCCTGTGCTGATCAGCTCGCCGGGTTGTTTACATCTATCTTTAATGAGTCCCTCGCTACATCTGTGGTCCCCACCTCCTTCAAAAAATCCACCATCATCCCTGTCCCTAAGAACAGTAAACCCTCTTGCCTAAATGACTATCGTCCAGTGGCTCTCACGTCTATAGTCATGAAGGTCTTTGAGAGACTCATTAAAAACACCATTTGCGCCTTCATTCCTGGCACTTTGGACCCTCTTCAGTTTGCCTATCGTCCCAATAGATCGACTGAAGATGCCATCTCTCATGTCCTCCACTCCTCCCTCACTCACATCGACAGCAAAAGTGGGAACTACATAAGGCTGCTATTTATTGACTATAGCTCAGCCTTTAACACCATAGTTCCCACCAAGCTAACCTCCAAACTCCTGGATCTCGGCCTGAATCCTTCTCTCTGCCACTGGATTGAGGACTTCCTCACTGGCAGGCCTCAGGTGGTGAGAATAGGCCAGTCCACCTCCTCCTCCATCACCCTGAGTGTCCTGAGTCCCCTGCTCTACTCTCTCTACACGCATGACTGTTTGTCCACACACAGCTCCACCTCTATCATCAAATTTGCTGATGATACTGTTGTCCTGGGCCTCATTTCCAACAACAATGAGACGGCATACTTGGACGAGGTGGAGCATCTAACATCATGGTGCCAGGACAACTGTCTCTCTCTGAATGTTGGCAAGACCAAAGAAATGATTGTGGACTTCAGGAAGAGACAGCAACGGACATACTCCCCCCTCATGATCAGCGGGTCACCAGTAGAGAGAGAGCAGCTTCAAGTACCTGGGAGTAAACATCTCCGAGGACCTGACCTGGACTGCTCACATTCAGACACAGGTGAAAAAGCCAGGCAAAGACTGTACCACCTGCGCCAGCTGAGGAAATTCAGGGTTTCACCAGCTATCCTGAAAACTTTCTATTTAGGGGCGATAGAAAGTGTTTTAACTCAGTGCATCACAGCGTGGTATGGGAACAGCACCAGTCATGACCGCAAAGCCCTGCAAAGAGTCGTGCGCTTATCCGAGCGTATCTCAGGGTCAGCTCTCCGTCTCTGCAGGACGTCTACACCAAACGCTGCAAAGGTAGAGCTACCAAGATCATCAAGGACTCTAATCACCCTGCAAACCCTCATTTCACGCTGCTGCCATCTGGTAGCGCTTCCGGCCTGATGGCCAAAACTGAGAGACTCAGGAGGAGCTTCTTCCCCAGGCCATCAGACTCCTGAACTTAACGTCCACGTGACTTCACTTCAGGATAAACATCGATACACTGTCATTGCACTGCACTTTCTGTTCTCGTTGATTACTGTGTAACAACCTGTTATAAACCTGTTTGCACATTATACTCTTTATACATTTGTTAACCACATATTTATAAGTCTACAGTTTACTCACTGCACAGTCTACTTCAATTATTTTATTCCACTTTATCCTTATTTTTACCTTTTTTTTCTTGACTTGATTATTTATAATTCTACAGATATAGACATATATATATATATATATATATATATATATATATATATATATATATATATATATATATATATATATATATATATATATATATATATAGTACTTTTTTTTTTTTTAATCCTATTTCTATATAATTTCCTCCTTGTGTTTTTAACTGTGAATTTGCACTGTCCATGGAGCGGACCTGTTTACATTTCACTGCCGGTTGTATATTCTGTATATAACTGTGTATGTGACAAATAAAACTCTTGAATCTTGAATCTTGAATCTTGAGTGGAATTTGCACCTCAGCGCCACCACACCTTGATGCTCATGAATAGCATGTATAGTTATCTTTATTGAAGTGAATTAGGTTTAAATCACCGTCATGCATGAATGAAATATATTTTTGCAATTTTACACATTATAATCCAAGATGATCACATTACACAAAACTGAAATTGCACAACAAAATAACACACTGTCAATATTTTTTGAGACCCCCCAAAATTTCACAAATCACGTTTTCAGGGGAGCCCATGTCTTAGTTGCCTCTGGCTTTTGGCCTGCACAGTTGGGGACACCTAAATTTCATCTATATTACCGATCTGCCCGCATTGACGGTATATGATAACTGAAATTAGCTGGATAACATCACCGTTTTCACCAGAATGCCTGTACAAATTCTGTTGCATTATTTTCCTGTTAACAATGTGAAGCTGCTTTGAAACAATTGGACTTGTTAAAAGCGCTATATAAATAAAGGTGATTTGATTTGATTTTAGTTCGCACCCTGGGCTATGGAATGATATTCCAGACAATATTCAAAAGGAATTGCAATTGCATTTTCAATTTATTCATGCATCTGTTGTGACATAATGGAAACACAAATGTGTGATTTGCAATTGCGTTTGGATTTTTCCTCTCTGTGTATGTAATATGTCTGCCAAGTTTCAAATGGAAGCACAAAGTAAGTTTGCAATTGCATTTCCAATGTTTCACGAGTTATGACCCTGCCATTTTGGAATAGCAATAGAAAAATCACCAATTTGCCATTTCACTTCCTCCGTGTCCTGCCACAACCCTCACAAAACTCAACTGGAATCACAATCCCCTTTGATCAGGAGTAAATGTTTTGCTAAATTCTTTTGAGGCGGATTTAAATCAAATCACTCAAATAAATAAATTCAGAAGGTGGTCTGGGCATTTCAGACGAAACTGGGCAAGCGTGGATGCTTCTGGTTGCTTAAAACCCCGCATAAACATTTTACTTCTGGCAAATTGTTAAAAATAAGCATGTGAGAGCGTTATAGGCTATATATATATATATATATATATATATATATATATATATATATATATATATATATATATATATATATATATATATATATATATATATATATATATACATATATATATATATATATATATATGACACTGCAACATGCATCACCGCAAATGAGTAGCCTATCACTAAAGCATTAAGCCAACACACAAACGGCCGCCAATGAAACTGAAAGTAGCCTAAGTCTCAGATGCTCAAAAACACAATCATCTTCATTAAAACTAATTAGACTAAATTATCTTGCCAGTGTTTAGGTCACTCTTTCTCATATTTGCGACTTTTGATCTTGAAATGAGCTGATGATAAGATGCAGCTCAAATCTTTTGCTTTCGTTGATGTGAACTGAATTTGCATAGCCTATAGCGCGGGAATTGAAGATCGGATTTATATTCATTTTGCAGAGAGGTGTAAGCTAAGACAACCTGCATGTTTTTTAATCTTTATTTTGTTTATTAGTTTAGATTGTAAAGTCAACACTCAGCTTGTCAAAAATGCCTTTTTACTTTGGTGGTGATAGTAAACATTTAAACTAATATTGTGATGCTTGAAGTGTTTTATATCTATGGATTTTATTATTGGCAAGACAAGTCAATTGTTGATTTGAGAGGCTAAAGCGTTGCGTTAACTCACTGTCTGCTGCTTGGTCGTTACTTAAAAAAACCAAAAAAAAAATTTATTTAACAACCAAAAATTGCTCCAAACATTTTTTCTAAATTAACTTAAAGAAACAAAATATAACTACTCTGACATTAAAAACAAAGCTGAACTTTGTGGCTGCAACAATCTGTAATAGGGAGGGAGAAAAAAACATTTATTGTAAGAGTCCTATTAATTTTAAATATTATGGTTATCGCCAATACCGGTATATTGCGACACCCCTAAATGTGTCTATTTTTGCAATAAAAACATGTCGTAAAACTGCTGTGTATTTATCACCCACCAACCAAAAAAACGAGAAAGAAAGAAACTAAAAGAAGACTGCTCTGGTTGCAAGCAAAAATTAAGATACATCTGTGGAGCCCCACAACTAAGCAGCATGTGTATATTTGAAAATGTATGTATTAAATGTCAAAATAAAGATATTATAATAAATATATATATATTCAATATATGTTGAATAAAATGCTGAAATTAAGCAACATTCAGAGCATCCTCCTACTAAACGAACATGAACTGCGATTGAATGTCACTGCTAAATAATGAGATTTTCTTTTTTTTTTATTTCTCATTAGTCCTACTTGGATCATGGGCACAAAGTCATATAGACAACATACCGTCTCGGTTACGTATGTAACCCTCGTTCCCTGAAGGAGGGAACGGAGACGCAACGGCGGAGTACCGACGAATAGGAATCCCTACCAAAGTGCCATGGCCTCTGCCCCCTTCCAGTGCCCAGGAAGTCCATCACTGCTGTTCCGCATGACCCTGCTCAGTGATTATTGGATGACACTGGGAAAGCGTGCCCTAGAAAAGGGGCCGCTGCGGAGCCCACATCGTACCCTGGAGGAGTTATGTGGAGTACAATGCTGAGCCGTAGCCCGCAAGGGAGGAGGGGGCTCAGTCCCGGTGACGGGAAGGCTCTCCCAAGGGAAAGACACGGGCTTCCCGTAGGAGCGACCGTGGAAGAAATATGGGATCCCCGCAGGGTCACTCATATAAGCCCAGCCCATTACCGGTTCTCAAGGATTCAGCGGCAAGGGGCCTGATGCCCGACGCTCCGCGACGTCCGGCACCGAGGGTGATGGAGGACTCACAGAGTTTGCTTCTGGAGAATAAGAGCACCGGAGCGCAGCAAGCCGACAAGAGCTGGGGCCTCTCAGTGCTTCTACCCGTTTGAGGTGAGAACACAGGAGGAGACCGGCTCTACACGTAGGCTATAGAATCTAGCGAACGTGTTGGGTGTCGCCCAGCCCGCAGCTCTACAGATGTCTGACAGCGAGGCGCCATGTGCCAGCGCCCAGGAGGATGCAACACTTCTAGTAGAGTGTGCTCGCACCCTGAGCGGACAGGGCACACCTTGTGCTTGGTAAGCCAAGGTGATGGCATCCACTATCCAGTGGGCCATCCTCTGCTTGGAGACAGCCTTTCCCTTCTGCTGGCCTCTGTGACAGACAAAGAGCTGATCTGAGGTTCTGAAGCTTTGAGTTCTATCCACGAGATCCGCAGAGCGCGGACGGGACAGAGCAAAGCTAGGGCTGGGTCTGCCTCCTCCGGGCAGCGCTTGCAGGTTCACCACCTGGTCCCTGAAGGGAGTGGTAGGAACCTTGGGCACATAGCCAGGCCGGGCCTTTAGTACCACGTGGGTATTACCCGGCCCGAACTCTAGGCATGATTCGTCGACCGAAAATGCCTGCAGGTCCCCTACCCTCTTGATGGAGGCCAATGCAGCCAACAGCAAAGTCTTCATAGACAGAATCTTTAGCTCTGCTGACTGCAAAGGCTCGAATGGGGCATTCTGGAGTGCTCAGAGCACCAGAGCAAGATCCAAAGAGGGTATGGAGGGGGGTTGAGGAGGATTTAACTGTCTCGCCCCCCTAAGGAACCTGACGACCAGGTCGTGCTTCCCAACCGTCTTACCTTCTACGTGGTCGTGACAGGCGGATATAGCAGCAACATAGACCTTGAGGGTGGAGGGCGACAGCCTACACTCCAACCCTTGTTGCAGGAAGGAAAGCACAGACGCGATCGAACATCTTCGGGGGTCCTCTCGGCGAGAAGAACACCACTCGACGAACAGGTTCCACTTCGAGGCGTAAGCCTATCTTGTAGACAGTGCACGTGTCGAAGTGATGGTGTTAACTACCTCTTGGGGTAAGTCACCTAGAACCTCCGTGTCCCGTCCAGGGGCCAGACATGAAGCTTCCACAGGTCTGGATGCGGGTGCCACAGGGTGCCCCATCTCTGAGTCAGAAGGTCCTTCCTCAGAGGAATCGGCCAAGGAGGGGCTGTCGCGAGGAGCATAAGTTCTGGGAACCAAGTCCGGTTGGGCCAGTACGGCGCCATCAACAGGACCTGCTCCTCGTCCTCCCTGACCTTGCACAGTGTCTGTGCAAGTAGGCTCACTGGGGGAAACGCATATTTGCGCAGCCCCTGGGGCCAGCTGTGCGCAAGGGCATCCGTGCCGAGTGTACCCTCGGTCAGCGAATAGAACCACTGGCAGTGGGACGTTTCTGAGGAAGCAAACAGGTCGACCTGTGCCACCCCGAACTGTCTCCAGATTAGCTGAACCACCTGGGGGTGGAGTCACCACTTCCCTGGGAGCGCAGCTCGTGAGAGCTCGTCAGCCACACGGTTGCGCACACCAGGGACATGAATGGCCCGAAGCGACCTCAGACACTTCTGACTCCAGAGGAGAAGATGGCGGGTGAGTTGCGACATGCGACGGGAGCGCAGACCACCTTGTCGGTTGATATACGCAATGGTCGCAGTGTTGTCCGTGTGGACCAGTACATCTTTGCCCCGTAACCGCCCTTTGAGGCGGCTCAGAGCAAGATGTACTGCTAGCAACTCGAGGCAATTGATGTGCCAATGCAGGTGCGGGCCCGTCCAAACCCCTGACACTGCATGCCCGTTGTACGTGGCTCCCCAGCCCATGGCGGAGGCATCCGTGAAAACCACAGCATGCCTGGACACCTGTTCATGGGGCACTCCAGCCCGAAGGAACGAGGGGTCGGACCACGGACTGAAGGACTGGCAACAGGCCGGTGTGATGCTCACCCGGTGAGTGCCACGTTGCCACGCCCATCTCGGGACTCGGCCGTGTAGCCAATGCTGAAGCGGTCTCATATGAAGCAGGCCAAGGGGCGTTACTGCTGCCGCGGCTGCCATATGCCCCAGGAGCCTCTGAAACTGTTTCAGTGGAACCGCCATCCTGCCTTGAAACGTGTTCAGGCAGTTCAGCATCGACTGGACACGCACCTCTGTGAGGCGCGCTGTCCGCTTGACCAAATCCAACTCCATACCGAGAAAAGAGATCCTCTGCACGGGGGTGAGTTTGCTCTTTTCCCAGTTGACCCGAAGACCCAACTGGCTGAGGTGTCTGAGCACCAGGTCCCTGTGTTCGCACAACTGATCCCTGGACTGTGCTAGAATGAGCCAGTCGTCGAGATAGTTGAGGATGCGAACGCCCGCTTCTCTCTCATGGGCACGAGGGCCCCTCTGTGACTTTCGTGAAGACACGGGGGGACAGGGCCAGCCCGAAGGGCAGGACTTTGTACTGATATGCTCGACCCTCGAACGCAAAGCGCAGAAATGGCCTGTGTCGAGGAAGGATCGAGACATGAAAGTACGCGTCCTTCAGGTCGATCGCTGCAAACCAATCTTGGGGACGGATGCATTCGAAAATGCGTTTCTGCGTGAGCATCTTGAACGGTAGCTTGTGGAGGTTCCGATTCAGGACTTGCAGGTCCAAGATTGGCCGTAGCCCACCGGTTTTCTTGGGTACAATGAAGTACGGGCTGTAGAAGCCGGTCTTCATATCGGCTGAAGGGACCGGCTCTATCGCGTCCTTCGCCAGCAGGACAGCGATCTCCGCACGCAGGACATGGGCATCTGTGGCATTCACCGGGTGAAGCGGACGCCCTTGAACCTGGGGGGGCGCCGGGCGAACTGAATCGCGTAGCCGAGCCTGATGGTCCGAATGAGCCAGCGAGACGGAGCAGGGAGCACTAGCCAGGCTCCCAGGGACCGTACAAGCGGGACCTTAGGGACCACCGGCGTACCCACCGTGGGGCAGCGCGGTGGAATGCAGGTACCAGGCTGGGGTGGCTGTCTCGTGGAGGCGGCCCGCAGCGAGGTGAGAGTGTGCCGTGCCACACTTACCTGATTCCACAGGTGGGCAGCAGGAACGTGAGGGGGATGTCCACTGCTGCCTGCTGGCGAAGGGGGAGGATGAGTGTGGTCCGGCGTCGCCGAAAAGGCCAGTCTGGGAGACGGGGGAGTTAAGGAACCTGACTTTGTCGGTCTCCCTCATGTCCGCCAGACACAGCCAGAGATGGCGTTCCTGGACCACCATGGTGGACATCGCACGACCCACGGCCCGCGCCAGAAACCTTCGTCGCACGCACGCGCGAGGTCCGTTGGCGGTTCTCAGTTCCTGAAGAACTGTGGGATCGTGACCACCCTCGTGCAGGGCCTTCAGTGCCTGGGCCTGATGGACCTGCAACAACGCCATAGCGTGTAAGGCGGAGCCTGCCTCTCCACAAGCCTGGTAGGCCTTCCTGATCAGATCGGACGAGTACCTACAGGCCTTGGAGGGAAGACACGGGTTCCCCCTGGAAGTGGAGTTAGGGCACAGTTGCATAGCAACGGCCTGTTCCACGGGAGGAACCTGCATGTATCCCTTTGCAGGTCCGCCATCGAGGGTGGTGAGGGAGGAGGATCCACTAGGCCGGTTTCAGGCAGTAAAAGGTGCCGTCCACGACCTCGTGAGCTCCTCGTGCACCTCCGGGAAAAAAGGAACCGGGGTGGGGCGCTGAGAACCAGCACGGGCCACCCCGAGAAACCAATCATCCAGCCTTGAGGGTTCGGGACACGGTGGAGGGTTCCACACGAGCCCGACTCTCTCGGCGGCCCGGGCAAGCATAGCCATCATCTCCGGATCAGTATCGGCACAGCGGGTCTACCCAGAGGAGCCCCCTGCGCCGACACATCCTCTCCAGAGAGTTCTGACCCTCCCTCCGATGCAGCGATGGACATCTGGTCCTCAAGGGGAGCCCCAAAGGATACGGATGATGCACATCTCGTGGACGGCCCACCGCATTCCAATGGCAGCTCTACTGGCTGCGGAGTGCGAGAGGGATGAGGGTTCCCCGGGGGTTGGTTCCCTGGGGGAAACGCGTTCACCGTAACCCTCAAATCAGCCGGGCTACTGCCTGAAGTAACCCTCTGAGGAGGGTTAGTTCGAGGCAGAGGCACGGGGGCTCCGCCCCTTGCGAGACGGAGCCGCGATTGCAACTCCGAGATGGTCATGTTCCCGCAGTGAGAACATGACTCATCCACCAGCGCTGCCTCAGCGTGCTGAACGCCCAAACACGAGATACAGCGCTGATGACCATCCCTCGGTGACAGGAGACCACCGCATCCAGAAACACACACATAGAATGTCATCTTGAAAAAGACGCAAGCTCTATCTGTGCAAGCTCTTTCAGAAGGACGCTCTCCTTGGTGCTGAAGCACACAGGGGAGGGGTCGCGCGACACAGTCAGGGGTAGTGCAGCCTGACGTGGCGCGCTCTCTCTCGAGGGCGCTCTTACCAGCCGTGGAATGGCTTTTAGTGCTCTCCACCTAGCGCACCGAACCAGCTGTGAGAACAGCTCCTTGTGATCGTTCTAACGAACAACAAAGAGAGAGATGATCGAAACCACACGACCCGCTGCAGTGCCGTCACACCAACACCGACTGAAGAGATCGCTTCCGAAAGGCGGCTCCGCTTCAGTCACTGCGAGGTAGGGAGTGATAGCTGGCGTAACCATCTACCACTCGGCTCCGAAGCAAAATGCTAATTTGATGCAATCACCTGTGTCTCATTTATACCCGCACAGCGTGGCATGAGCACCTGGTGCAATCATTGCATGCCAATGTGCATTGGCTCGTTTTAGTTACACTCGAAGTAGATTGGCTCTCGCGAGCGAGATTCCTATTCATCGGTACTCCGACGTGGCGTCGAGAGTGACCGACTGAATGGGAACACTCACATCATGTCAAGTTTCTCTATATCCTCTGATTTTGACTTAAGATAAGTCACTGTGGGAGCTGGAACTATGATGGTATTCGTCTGATACATGCCGAATGCACACAGCAGTTTTCTTTTTCTTCTTTTTTTTGGTTGCCAGGTGAACATAAAATTTATTCTGGATTTTTTACTTTGTTTGAATTTAAGTAGCCTATATACACTCACCTAAAGGATTATTAGGAACACCTGTTCAATTTCTCATTAATGCAATTATCTAATCAACCAATCACATGGCAGTTGCTTCAATGCATTTAGGGGTGTGGTCCTGGTCAAGACAATCTCCTGAACTCCAAACTGAATGTCATAATGGGAAAGAAAGGTGATTTAAGCAATTTTGAGCATGGCATGGTTGTTGGTGCCAGATGGGCCGGTCTTACTGGGATTTTTACGCACAACCATTTCTAGGGTTTACAAAGAATGGTGTGAAAAGTTAAAAACATCCAGTATGCGGCAGTCCTGTGGGCGAAAATGCCTTGTTTATGCTAGAGGTCAGAGGAGAATGGGCTGACTGATTCAAGCTGATATAAGAGTAACTTTGACTGAAATAACCACTCGTTACAACCGAGGTATGCAGCAAAGCATTTGTGAAGCAGTGAAGCAGAAGACCCCACCGGGTACCAACAGCAGAAGACCCCACCGGGTACCACTCATCTCCACTACAAATAGGAAAAAGAGGCTACAATTTGCACGAGCTCACCAAAATTGGACAGTTGAAGACTGGGAAAATATTGCCTGGTCTGATGAGTCTCGATTTCTGTTGAGACATTCAGAATTTGGCGTAAACAGAATGAGAACATGGATCCATCATGCCTTGTTACCACTGTGCAGGCTGGTGGTGGTGGTGCATCTTTGGGATGTGGTGGAACGGGAGCTTTGTGCCCTGGATGTTATTATTATGGGCCAACATTTCTAAAGAATGCTTTCAGCACCTTGTTGAATCAATGCCATGTAGAATTAAGGCAGTTCTGAAGGCGAAAGGGGGTCAAACACAGTATTAGTATGGTGTTCCTAATAATTTGAAATTTGGCAGACATGTTACATACACAGAAAATGCAAACGCAATTGCAAATCATGCATTTGTGTTTCCATTATGTCACAACGGATGCATGCACAAATTGAAAATGCATTTGGAATTCCTTTTGAATATTGTCCAGAATATCATTCCATATTGAGGCAGTCATTCTGCATTCAGATTCAGAGTTCAGATGTAAAAACCCCATCCATTGTTTATGTAGGAAAACTGATTTATAATAATAAAAATGCATAAACCTTTTACAGTAAAACATACCTGTGATAAGCTCTGAGGATGTTATGTGTTGATGCAAGCATCTGTATAAGCCACAAATAGTGTTTATTAAATTGTTAAATACCAAAAAGTTTATAGATTACTGTTCATAAGATTTTATAATGTTTTGTAAAGAAGTCAAGGCTCATCAAGGCTGCATTTATTTGATCAAAAACAGTAAAATTGGTAATATTGTGAAATATTATTATAACTTCAAAATAGCTGTTTTCTTTGTGAATATGTATGTGAATATGTAGTTTTATTCCTGTGATCAAAGCTGAATTTTCAGCATCATTCTAATCCTGGGTAAACAGAATCCTGGTTTCCCTTTCTTCAGTCACTCCGAGTTACGTCAGTGACTGACAAATGGGGGTTTCGCTTAGAAGCCTATCACCTTTGAGTTCTACAAAATGAGCCAATGGCAAGGAATTGCCATGGGTCTGCGGAATTTGCATAGCCTAGCTCCACCCCACCTCATGGGTATATAAGGAAGGACGCTGGCACTCTTGCATTATGTTTCTGCTTCGGAGCCAAGAGCATCTCTTCACTCCTACAAGCCTGAATTCTGAGTTCTCTCTTCAGTTCTTCGAGAGCAGCGGTTCTCTGGTGTGTTGGCACCAACGGTGCTCCAGACGAAGATGAGATATCGATCGCGGCATCTCAAGGTGGGCTGGAGTCCTCTGAGGATGAAGATTGGCTATGCTGCCACCTTCTGGCGGAACCCTCCGCCCTGTACCTAGTGCTCGCGGCTGGATGATTGGTTTTTGGGGGCGGCGCATCCTGACAGCCGCCAGGCCCTGCCCCCAATACCTTTCTTTCCTGAGGTGCATGAGGTGGTCACAAGATCCTGGAAGTCCCTGTTGTCTTCCTGTGATCGTTCGGCGGCCTCGTCCGCCTTCTCTACCCTCGATGGGGCCATGGCTAAGGGGTACACTGGGGTCCCCCCTGTTGAACGCTCTGTTGCGATGTAACTGTGTCCGTAGAGTACTTCAATGTGGCGATCCTAAGCACCCCTCCAAGGCCTGTAGGTTCTCATCTACCTCAGTGGCGAAGTCCTACAGAGCTGTGGGGCAGGCCGCCACCTCACTGCACGCCATGGCCATCCTTCAGGTCTACCAGGCCAGATGCTCAGGGACATGCACGAGAATAGAGCTGACCCAGGGCTCATGGATGAGCTGCATGCTGCCCCTGACCTCGCCCTCCGGGCGTGAAAGGTGACTGCACGCTCCCTGGGTCAGGTGATGTCCACAGCTGTGGTCCAGGAGAGACACCTGTGGCTCAGCCTGGCTGATATGAGAGAGACTGAGCAAACTCGCTTCCTAAACGCTCTCCATTTCCCAGGCTGGCCTCTTCGGCGGCATGGTCAAGGACTTTGCCCAACAGTTCTCAGCCACCCAGAAGCAGACTGAGGCCATTAAACATATACTGCCCCGGCGGCCAGCTACTGCTTCCACCCAGCCACCGGCTCAGTTGCCTCAGCCACCTCAGCCTGCTTGCCACCAAGGGCGCCCTCCTGCGGCTCCCGCTCCTCCTGCCCCAGCAGCAGCCTTCACCCGGGCCGCACCGTGGAGGTGGTCGCAGGAAGGTGCTCCAGCCCTGCAGCCTGCCAAACGCCAGGCGAAGTGGCGCTCCTGACGCGGACAACTCAGATGTTTTTTTTTTTTTTTTTTTTTTTTTAAGTATAATTTCAAGAGAGTGACGAAAAATGAATGTTGATTTTTGTTTTTTGGTCATGATTCTAACAGTAGTTCAGGTTAAAGATATATAATGTGTTTATAAATAGACTTTTAAGAGTGAAATCTGAGAGAGTTGTTAAATATAATAGATAAAGTAGCTAATTGCAGTCATTGCATGTTTTGTCTTTTTTTCTCATGGGTGGATTCTTTTTGGTTTGAAAAAAAAAATGCTTGTGCTGTCTCTGTTTTTAAAATGCAACTTGCTTTTTTAATTAATATTTTATCTAATGCAATGACATTCATACATAATTATTTTGGGGCCACTGAACAATTACGACCATGTACATTTCCACAGTTAATTCACAATAAAATCAAAACAAACAATAAAATGGTTTTTATTATATATATATATTATGTGTAATAAATATTTTTTTTTGTACGCTGTTTTCCTTACAGCTTAGAAAAATAAGTACATTTTAACAAGATTAAAATGGACTATGGAACAAGGACTATGTTTTACAAGAAAACTATTTCAGTCTTTATACTTCAAAATTGTAATGTGTTACTTGCCTTTTTGTGATTTGTAGGAGTAAACCCTACGACAATTTTCTTTAAAAAAATGTCTTTCATTATTTTCTGTCTTTATTCACCTGATGTCATACCAAACCTGTACGACTTTCTTTTGTGTAGCATAAAAGAAGATACGGTACAATTTTTGGTTCCCAGCGTTCTTCAAAATATGTTCCGCAAAAGAAAGTCATATAGGTTTGAAACGTGATGACAGAAATTTTATTATTTTTTGGGTGGACTGTCCCTTTAAATCATGTTTAGATTGTTACCATGGTCTAAAATTACTCATACTGTGATATTTTTGTCATGCCGCCCACGCCTACTGCTTCTTCAAGCACTTCCTGTTGTTAAAATTGATCTTCCTGTGTGAACATTTCTTCAGCAATCCCTATTCTGCATGTCTCTGTACAACCAAGTGTGTGCCTTTCCTTTGTTTATCGTTGCTGTTTTTCCCCCATTATTATTGGAATCTGGAATTGTTTTACTCCTCTTACTCTTGTGTCTGGATCTCTCATTAGTTTTGTGAGAGTGGGTGCAGTGATAGAGAAGGACAGCAATGGAGAAGGACAGGCAGGTCAAGGGTGAACGCAACTGGTCCTAATTTCCTCTCTCATTGTTTACAGCCAATATGAGAATGACTTTTAAGACCGAAGCTCTTGAGAATGTGAAATGAATCACGCCGACGGAGGCCAAAAGCTCAATGGGTTTTTAGGGGAGATTGAGAAAAAAGCCCACGAGACGCAAACAATGTGAACATGCACTGGATGATTGCTCCCCATATAAGAGAACAAAGCTGAATCACAAAACCTAATTGAAAGTGTTGTATCTCTTTTCAAGGCAATGAAGCAGCTGATTAGAAAGATAATTGAGCTGGGAGACGAGATCTGGCAGGGGACTTTAGCGCTAGTCTTGCATTTGGCAATATCGAAAACTGTAGCGCTGACATAACGCAAAAACAGATTGCATGAGAGGGCTTCATTAGGGACTCTGTCCTTTAGCATAAGACTCTGAGCTGTCCGTGTGCATTTGCATATTTTTCCCAAGCTGAAAGCACGTTCTGCTGTCTCGCGTGTCATTGCGCTGATCTGACACATGGTCCTTTGTGTCAAAGGATTGTGCTTGATAAAGCATCTTCTAAGAACTTTGTAATCTTTAATTAATTTCTAGCATCCTTCGAGAGTGTTGTAAGTCAAGCGTCTGTTAATGAGGTGCTTTGTGCATCATTCCATCTACATAACAAGGTTTGTTTGCAGCTTAATTAGTTGTGGATGATTATTTTCGATACAGAATAAAAAAATAAAAAAAAAAAAAAATAACTAATAGCTAATTTCAAGTATCATATAGTGTCAATGCGGGCAGATCGGTAATATCGAAAATGTAGGTGTCCCCAACTGAGCAGGCCAAAAGCCAGAGGCAACGGTGGCAAGGAACCAAAACTCCTTCAGGGTCAGAATGGAGAAAAAAACCTTGGGAGAAACCAGGCTCAGTCGGGGTGCCAGTTCTCCTCTGGCCGACGAACAAACAGTGTATGATTATAATGCTGGCAACATTGCAGGTCTTAATTCATATTAGGTAAATAGATATTCGTGAGATTATTCGAAAGATTGGAGTCGTCACGCTGAAGACGGGTTTAATGAGGATGTTGTGTCGATGCGGCATTTACAGGGGGAGTTTATTTGACACGCTCTCTGCAGACATTTCAGGGATGCATTGGTCATGTCCAGGCGCAGGTCCACAATCTGATCTGGATACGGCCCGGATCCAGCTGACTGCAGTAAACCTCGGGATAAACAGAGAGACTAACATTAGCGTAGATGCCATTCTTCTTATGATGTAACGAGTACATCAGGTGTTATGGGAAGTGTTCCCGGTTCCGGCTGACCTAGTTAATGCAGCCTAACAGTCATTTACCTGTTTGAATAATAGAAATTGACAATGTTTTATGTGTAAGCCATAGTAAAGAGATGCGTTTTTAGTCTAGATTTAAACTGACAGAGTGTGTCTGCTTCCCGGACAATGCTAGGAAGACTGTTCCAGAGTTTAGGCGCTAAATAGGAAAAGGATCGACCACCTGCAGTTGATTTTGACATTCTAGGTATTATCAACTGGCCAGAGTTTAGAGACCGCAATAGACGTGATGGAGTATAATGCGTTAAGAGTTCGCTCAAGTACTGGGGAGCTAAACCATTTAGTGCTTTGTAAGTAATAAGCAAGATTTTAAAATGTATACGATGTTTAATAGGGAGCCAGTGCAGTGTTGACAGAACCAGGCTAATATGGTCATACTTCCTTGTTCTAGTAAGAGCTCGAGCTGCTGCATTTTGGACCAGCTGGAGTTTGTTTATTAATCGAGCAGGGCAACCACCCAGTAAAGCATTACAGTAATCTAGACTTGAGGTCATGAACGCATGAATTAACTGTTCAGCGTTTTGCATTGAAAGGATGTGCCATAATTTAGATTAACCATTAACCATTTTTATTTTTTTATTCTGTGGCAGAATCAAAAATGTCTCAGGTTACGTATGTAACCTTTGTTCCCTGAGAACAGGGAACAAGACACTGCGTCCTAGAACTTGAACTAGCGAGCTCGCTGCAATGCAGAATTTTAGTGTAGACTAATCTGAAAATGGTCACGCAAGGAACAATCTTCGATTGATAAATCTCAGTAATACCATGTCAGCTATTCTAAAAAATAAAATAAAAATTCAAAAAAGGAAAAACTTAAAAGACAAAGAGCAGAGATGGAGATGGTCATTTTACTAAAGCTGTTGATGGAGTGGAAGTTGTGGAACAGCAAGTTGATGGGCACATGAAGCAGATAAAAACACAGCATCATCGTCCCCACCAATTTTAGGTTAGTTTGATTATAAATTTGATGGATGTATATTGCTTTTTATGTTTGAACAAACTCTAGCCTATACATTAGCTTAAGGTGTGGGCAATAGCCCGGTTGAAATATTTAAATTGTGTTGCACCGTCATCATGCAAGCTTATCATTTAAATGCTCTTTAATCGTTGTTTTTAAACCATTCAGACACATTAAGCAGCGAGAGAGAATTAATTTAGGTAAATACGCGTGTTAAGTTAAGCCTGATATGCACGGCGCACACCTCGTACAGCGCCTGACTAAACTTGAGTTATATTTTGTGCCTTGTGCTTGAACGTTCAAATACACACAGTATGTTTCAAAATCCCTGTCTTTGCGAGTGTCCTCGTAAACGTATCTTAATCTAAAGATCTAAATCTTAAATAAATGTTAACAGTTTAAGATAAAGCATGTATAGTAGTAAGCTATATATGAGATCCTGGTAGACTATTAATGAGGTCTTAAAGGTATAGTTTCCCCTCCTTGAACTGTCACCTTATCGTGGTGGAGGGGTTTGAGTACCCGAATGACCCTGGGAGCTATGTTGTCTGGGGCTATATGCCCCTGGTAGGGTCTCCCAAGGCAAACAGGTCCTTGGTGACGGGCCAGACTAAGAGCAGTTCACAAACCCAATATGAGTCAAATTAAAACCAGGACCGAGATGTCGCCTGGCATGGTGCACCCGGGGCCCCACCCTGGAGCCAGGCCTGGGGTTGGGGCTCGTATGTGAGCGCCTGGTGGCCGGGCCTACCCCCATGGGGCCCAGCCAGGCTCAGCCCGAATGAGCGACGTGGGGCCATCCTCCTGTGGGCTCACCACCTGCAGGAGGGATCATATGGGGCCGGTGCGTAGTGGATCGGGTGACAGTCGAAGGCCTGAGCTTGTGCGGGAGGTTGAGAGGTACCGGCTAGAGATAGTCGGGCTCACTTCCACGCACAGCTTGGGCTCTGGAACCACACTTCTTGAGAGAGGCTGGACTCTCTACCACTCTGGAGTTGCCCATGGTGAGAGGCGGTGGGCTGGAGTGGGTTTGCTTATAGCCCCCCAGCTCAGCTGCCATGTGTTGGAGTTCAACCCGATGAATGAGAGGGTTGCTTCCCTGTGCCTTCGGGTAGGGGATAGGTCTCTCACTGTCGTATGTGCCTACGGGCCAAACGGCAGTGCTGAGTACCCGGCCCTAATGGGGTCTCTGGGAGGGGTGCTGGAAAGTGCTCCAACTGGAGACTCCATCGTTCTACTGGGGGACTTCAATGCACACGTGGGCAGTGACAGTGATACCTGGAGGGGCGTGACTGGGAGGAATGGCCCCCCTGATCTGAACCCAAACGGTGTTCTGTTATTGGATTTCTGTGCAAGTCACGGCTTGTCCATAACAAACACCATGTTCAAGCATAAGGGTGTCCATCAGTACACGTGGCACCAGGACACTCTAGACCGGAGGTTGATGATCGACTTTGTGGTCATCTCATCTGACCTCTGGCCATATGTCTTGGACACTCGGGTGAAGAGAGGGGCGGAGCTGTCAACTGATCACCCAATGGCAGGGGAGGAAGCTAGACAGACTCGGGAGACCCAAACGTACTGTGAGGGTCTGTTTGGAACATTTGGCCGAGCCCCCTGTCAGAGAGATCTTCAACTCCCACCTCCGATGGAGCTTTGACCGGATCCCGAGGGAGTCTGGAGATATTGAGTCTGAGTAGACCATGTTCTCCACCTCCCTTGTCGACACGGCTGCTTGGAGCTGTGGCCATAAGGTCTCCGGTGCCTGTCGAGGCAGAAATCCCCGAACCCGGTGGTGGACACCGGAAGTAAGGGATGCCGTCAAGCTGAAGAAGGAGTCCTATCGGGCCTGGTTGGCTTGTGGGACTCCTGAGGCAGCTGAACGGGTACAGGCAGACCAAGCGGACTGCAGCCCGGGTATTTGTGGAGGCAAAAAATCGGGCCTGGGAGGAGTTCGGTGAGGCCATGGAGAAAGACTATCGGTTGGCCCTGAAGAGATTCTGGCAAACCGTTCGCCGCCTCAGGAGGGGGAAGCAGTGCCCTACCAACACTGTTTACAGTGGAGATGGGCAGCTGTTGACCTCAACTGGGGATATCGTCAGACGGTGGAAGGAATACTTAGAGGATCTCCTCAATCCCACCACACGTCTTCCATTGAGGAAGCAGTGGCTGAGGGCTCAGAGGTGGATTCATCCATCACCCGGGCTGAAGTCATCGAGGAAGTTAAAAAGCTCCTCTGTGGCAAGGCACCGGGGATCGACGAGATCCGCCCTGAGTACCTCAAGTCTCTGGATGTCTCTTGGCTGACACGCCTCTGCAACATCATGTGGCGGTTGGGTGCCTCTGGACTGGCAGACCGGGGTGGTGGTCCCTCTTTTCAAGAAGGGGGACCAGAGAGTGTGTTCCAACTACAGGCGGATCACACTTCTCAGCCTCCCTGGGAAAGTCTATGCCAGGGTACTGGAGAGGAGAATTTGGCCGATAATGGAACCTCAGATTCAGGAGGAACAGTGTGGTTTTCGTCCCGGTTGTGGAACACTGGACCAGCTCTATACCCTTTCCAGGGTGCTGGAGGGTTCATGGGAGTTTGCCCAACCAATCCACATGTGTTTTGTGGATTTGGAGAAGGCATTTGACTGTGTCCCTCATGGCGTCCTGTGGAGGGTGCTCTGGGAGTATGGGGTCCGGGGCCTCTTGCTTAGGGCTGTTTGGTCCCTGTTCGACCGGAGCAGGAGCTTGGTCCGCATTGCCGGCAGCAAGTCGGACTTGTTCCCAGTACATGTTGGACTCCGGCAGGGTTGCCCTTTGTCACCGGTTCTGTTCATAATTTTTATGGACAGAATTTCTAGGCGCAGCCGAGGGCCGGAGAGTGTCTGGTTTGGGAACCACATGATTTGTTGCTGCTTTTTGTGGATGACGTTGTCATGTTGGCCTCCTCAAACCAGGACATTCAGCGTGTACTGGGGCGGTTTGGAGCTGAGTGTGAAGAGGCCGGGATGAGAATCAGCACCTCCCAATCTGAGGCCATGGTCATGACCGAAAGGACAAGATCCTGGATACAGGCGGCCGAAATGAGCTTTCTCCGCAGGGTGGCTGGGCGCTCCCTTAGAGATAGGGTGAGAAGCTCAGTTACTTGGGAGGAGCTCAGAGTAGAGCCGTTGCTTCTCCACATCGAGAGGAGCCAGTTGAGGTGGTTCAGGCATCTATTTCGGATGCCTCCTGGTCGCCTTCCCGGGGAGGTGTTCCGGGCATGTCCCACTGGGAGGAGGCCCTGGGGAAGACCTAGGACACGCTGGAGGGATTATGTCTCCCGGCTGGCCTGGGAACACCTCGGGGTTCCCCCGGAACAGCTGGAGGAAGTGGCTAGGGAGAGGGAAGTCTGGGTGTCTCTGCTTAGACTGTTGCCCCCATGACCCGGCCCCTGGATAAGCGGAAGATAATGGATGGATGGATGGAGGTATAGTTCACCCCAAAATGAAAAATCTATCATCATTACTCACCCTTAAGTGGTAAAGGCATATGTAATTACACAAGTGCTACTACTGAGAGTGCAATGTCAATACAGCCTGATTTATATTTTGCATAAGCTTAATTGAATTGTTCTAAATAGAGAAAAATTATAATGACCATTTTTGCCTAAAGACTATATATAAAAAAGCTACCAAAATTGATGTTGGTAATGGCAGTTTGACGAAAAGTAATGACTAAAACTTGACAAGAAATGCAGTGACTTTTCGTCGACTAAAACTAGACTAAAACTATGAATGACTAAAATGTGACTAAGACTAATAAGCATTTTCATCTGAAGATGAAGACTAAATTAAAAATGGCTGTCAAAATGAACACTGCTCTGAACCTTCCCACCACCACCATGACGGAGGTGGCGAAAAGCTCAGATTTCAGAAAGGATTTCACTTTCTCCCCGATGTCCGCCAGGTTCAGCCACAGATGTCTCTCGGTGGCCACCATAGCCGCCATCGAACGACTGATGGCGACAGCTGTCTGTTTGGTGGCCCAGAGAGCTAAATCTGTGGTCCGGCGGAGCTCAGCCATCGCATCAGAGGGTAGGCCCTTCTCCTGATTGAGATCCTTCAGCAAATCAGCCTGGTAGGCCTGCAACACCACTGTAGTGTGCAGCGCCGCCGCGGCCTGACCTGCTGATGTATATGCCCTGTGCTCTCAGTGTCAATGGCCGCCCGGACGTGAGCTAGTTCGTGAACGTCTCATCGATTGGTGGTATCGACACATACCCAGACTCAGCCAATTCCTCAAAATCAGCAAAGTTCCCCCGCTGATACCAAAAAATCTGGGCCGAGTACGGGTTCTTTCATGCCCCCAAGATCTGTTCGTGAAGATCTGGGAGGAATGGAAGGCTCCCAGGAGCTGGGCGGTCATGGCCAGAGAGAAACCGATCGAGACGATTTGCACGCGCGATCTCTCTCCTAACTCTGCCACTGCAACTGCAGCCTGTGGGTGACGCATTCCATGGCTTCCAACAGCTCCCTATACACGGTGCAGGATGGCTGACAGGGTTTGGCCTCAGCCGAATTATCACCACCCTGCTCAACCATCCTTTGCACGTGTGGAAGAGGAAGCTGACGATGCGGAAGAGAAATCCAACTCCTCCCCCCAACAGCTGCCTCTCGCGACCTGGCTGATCATCTGAGAGAACTACACCTCTCAAGACGATGAGCCAGGTCCATCTGGGAATCCCAGGACAGCGGTCGCCGCTCAGACTCAGCATGAGAGGGACCATTCCCAGATGCTGGGTCCAGAGGGCCAGACGAGAGCGGAGCGTTCTAACTGGGAAACGCACACAGTTTGCACAGGAGGCTACCCCATGCGTGCTCTTCCCCCAGACAGAATACACAGAGAGTGTGGGTGTCCTCAGGTGTCAAAAACCTGGGACACGGGTCAGCGCACTTACGGAAGCTGTGCTTCTTCTCTGTGCACTTCATCTTGGATTGTTTTCAAATCTTTTTAGTTGACCCAGACAAACAGTCCCTGAAGATGAAAAGGATGGTGTCATGTTTGCATGGCGCCCTTATATACAAACCCGATTCCAAAAAAGTTGGGACACAGTACAAATTGTGAATAAAAAAGGAATGCAATAATTTACAAATTTCATGAACTCATATTTTATTCACAATAGAATATAGATAACATATCAAATGTTGAAAGTGAGACATTTTGAAATGTCATGCCAAATATTGGCTCATTTTGGATTTCATGAGAGCTACACATTCCAAAAAAGTTAGGACAGGTAGCAATAAGAGGCCGGAAAAGTTAAATGTACATATAAGGAACAGCTGGAGGACTTATTAGGTCAATTGGCAACATGATTGGGTATAAAAAGAGTGGCAGTGTCTCTCAGAAGTCAAGATGGGCAGAGGATCACCAATTCCCCCAATGCTGTGGCCAAAAATAGTGGAGCAATATCAGAAAGGAGTTTCTCAGAGAAAAATTGCAAAGAGTTTGAAGTTATCATCATCTACAGTGCATAATATCATCCAAAGATTCAGAGAATCTGGAACAATCTCTGTGCGTAAGGGTCAAGGCCGGAAAACCATACTGGATGCCCATGATCTTCGGGCCCTTAGACGGCACTGCATCACATACAGGAATGCTACTATAAAAAAAAAATCACAACATTGGCACAGGAATACTTCCAGAAAACATTGTCGGTTAACACAATCCACAATTCACTGTTGCTGGCTAAAACTCTATAGGTCAAAAAAGAAGCCATATCTAAACATGATCCAGAAGTGCAGGCATTTTCTCTGGGCCAAGGCTCATTTAAAATGGACTGTGGCAAAGTGGAAAACTGTTCTGTGGTCAGACGAATCAAAATTTGAAGTTCTTTTTAAAAAACTAGGACGCCATGTCATCTGGACTAAAGAGGACAAGGACAACCCAAGTTGTTCTCAGCGCTCAGTTCAGAAGCCTGCATCTCTGATGGTATGGGGTTGCATGAGTGGGTGTGGCATGGACAGCTTACACATCTGGAAAGGCACCATCAATGCTGAAAGGTATATCCAAGTTCTAGAACAACATATGCTCCCATCCAGACGTCGTCTCTTTCAGGGAAGACCTTGCATTTTTCAACATGTCAATGCCAGACCACATACTGCATCAATTACAACATCATGGCTGTGTAGAAGAAGGATCCAGGTACTGAAATGGCCAGCCTGCAGTCCAGATCTTTCACCCATAGAAAACATTTGGCGCATCATAAAGAGGAAGATGTCACAAAGAAGACCTAAGACAGTTGAGCAACTAGAAGCCTGTATTAGACAAGAATGGGACAACATTCCTATTCCTAAACTTGAGCAACTTGTCTCCTCAGTCCCCAGACGTTTGCAGACTGTTATAAAAAGAAGAGGGGATGCCACACAGTGGGAAACATGGCCTTGTCCCAACTTTTTTGAGCTATGTTGATGCCATGAAATTTAAAATCAACTTATTTTTCCCTTAAAATTATACATTTTCTCAGTTTAAACATTTACTGTGTCATCTATGTTGTATTCTGAATAAAATATTTACATTTTAAACTTCCACATCATTGCATTCTGTTTTTATCTAAAATTTGTACAGTGTCCCAACTTTTTTGGAATCGGTTTGTACTTCCTGGTAGCACGTCGATGACATCAGACGTCAATAGGATTGACGTGATTCGATAGTGAATCAGACACCTGTCACGCTGGAGGCGTTCCCCATATGTGTTCTAGGATGCAGTGCAAGTTCCCTTTCGAAAGGGAACTGAATTTCCTGATTTAAACTCAAAATTCTTAGGGAAAAAAAAGTCAGAATTACGTGACTTAAACTCAGAATTCTTAGTGAAAAAAGTCAGATTTATGGGATGTACTGTAATTCTTAATTCAGAATGCTTAGAAAAAAAGTCAGAATTTCATGATTTAGACTCAGAATTCTTAGGGGGAAAAAATCTGAATTTTGTAATTTAAACTTAGAATTCTTAGGAAAAATGTCAGAATTCTGTGATTTAAATTCAGAATTCTTATGAGGGAAAAGTCAGAATTCCATGATTTAAACTCAGAATTGCAAGATACAAACTCAAAATGACAAGAAATAAACTCGCAATTCTGAGAAGAAATGTCAGAATTATTAGATATAATCTTGCAGGGGAAATAAGTGAGATAAAGTTGTAATTACCATTTTTATTTTTTGTTCCGTGACAGAAACAAAAAGCAGAATTGCAACTTAACTCGCAATTACGAGTTTATACTTTACGATTTTTCTCACAAACTCTCAGTTATGAGAAAAAAAGTCTGAATTGTGAACCAAGCTTCCATAATTAGTTATGTGGCCATAATTTTTCACACTAATAACGTCTCGGTTACGTATCATTTCCTGAAGGAGGGAATGGATATGCCACGTCGGGGACCAACAAATAGGAATCTCGCTCGTGAGAGCCAGTCTACTTTGAGTGTAGCTAAACGAGCCAATGCACATTGGCATGCAATGATTGCACCAGCTGTTCATGCCACGCAGCGTGGGTATAAATGAGGCACAGGTGCTTGCATCAAATATTTTTTTTGCTGAGGAGCTGAGTAGGTGAACTGGCACCCCAGCAGGGTACAGAGGACATGGCAACAGGGTGTGGCATCTCTGTTCCTTCCTTCAGGGAACGAGGGTTACATACGTAACTGAGACGTTCCCATTCAGTCGGTCACTTCCGACGGCACGTCGGGGACCGACAAATAGGAATTCCTACCAAAGCTTCATGGGCTCTGCCCCCTTCCAGTGCCCTGGCTCACATAGAGAAGTCCATCACTACTGTTCCGCATGACCCGCTCAGTGACTATTGGATAACACTGGGAAAGCGTGCCCTAATAGGAGGGAACACTGCGGAACCCACATCGTACCCCGAAGGAGTTATGTGGAGTACAATGCTGAGCCATAGACCGCAACCAAGAGGGAGCTCCAGCCCCACTGAAGGGGTGGCTGTCCCAAAGGAAAGACATGGAATATATATGGGATCCCTGCAGGGTCACTCATATAACCCCAGCCCAGTACCAGTTCTCAAGAATTAAGCGGCAAAGGGCCTGATGCTCCACCATGGAGGACTCGACAGAGTTTGCTTCTGGAGAATATATGTTGCCCGTGCGGACCAATACATCTTTGCCCCGTAACAGACCAACGGACCAATACATCGTTGCCCTGTGCTAGCAACTTGAGGCAGTTGATGTGCCAATGCTGGTGCGGGCCCGGGCCCGTCCAAACCCCTGATACTGCATGCCTGTTGTACGTGGCCCCCCCAGCCCATGCAGAGGCATCCGTGAAAACCACAACAACGGTCACAGTGTTGTCTGTGTGGACCAATACATCTTTGCCCCGTAACAGCCCTTTGAGGCGGGCCGAGCGGTGTTACTGCCGCCATGGCCACCATATTCCCCAGGAGCATCTGAAATTGTTTCAGTCGGACCGCCATCCTGCCTTGAAACATGTTCAGCATCGACCCCAAAGGAGTTATGTGGAGTACAATGCTGAGCCGTAGCCCGCAACCGAGAGGGGGCTCCAGCCCCACTGAAGTGGGGGGCTCTCCCAAGGGAAAGACACAGGCTTCCATTTAGGAGTGACCATGGAATATATATGGGACCCCACAGGGTCAGTCATATAACCCCAGCCCAGTTCCGGTTCTCAAGGATTCAGCGGCAAAGGGCCTGATGCTCCGCCATGGAGGACTCGACAGAGTTTGCTTCTGGAGAATATATGTTGTCTGTGCGGACCAATACATCTTTGCCCCGTAACATCCCTTTGAGGCGGCTCAGTGCAAGATGTACTGCTAGCAACTCGAGGCAGCTGATGTGTCAATGCAGGTGTGGGCCTGCCCAAACCCCTGACACTGCATGCCCATTGTAAATGGCCTCCCAGCCCATGGCAGAGGCATCCGTGAAAACCACAGCATGCCTGGACACCTGGCCACCATATGCCCCAGGAGCCTCTGAAATTGTTTCAGTAGGACCGCCATCCTGCCTTGAAACATGATCAGGCAGTTCAGCATCGACTGGACATGCTCCCCTGTGAGGCACACCGTCCGTTCAACCGAATCCAACTCCATACAGAGAAAAGAGATCCTCTGCACAGGGGCAAGTTTGCTCTTTTCCCAGTTGACCCAAAGACCCAACTGGCTGAGGTGTCTGAGCACCAGGTCCCTGTGTTTGCACAACTGATCCCTGTACTGTGATAGAATGAGCCAGTCGTCGAGATAGTTGAGGATGCAAACACCCTGTTCTCTCATGGGCATAAGGGCTCCCTCCCCAACCTTTGTAAAGACACGGGGGGACAGGGACAGCCCAAAGGGCAGGACTTTGTACTGATATACTCGACCCTCGAATGCAAAGCACAGAAACAGCCTGTGTTGGATGGATGCATTCGAAAATGCGTTTCTGCATAAGCATAAACAGCATTGAATGGTAGCTTGTGAAGGGTCCGATTCAGAACTCGCAGGTCCAAGATTGGCCGTAACCCACCAGTTTTTTTGGGTACAATGAAGTACGGGCTGTAGAAGCTCTAGGCTGTAGAAGTACGGACTCTATCACGTCCTTCACCAGTAGGACTGCGAACTCCACACGCAAGACATGGGCATCTGCAGCAATCACTGAAGTGAAGCGGACACCCATGAACCTGAATCACATAGCCGAGCCTGAATGAGCCAGCGAGACAGACTGGGGAGCACTAGCCAGGTTCGCAGAGACCGTACAAGCGGGACCAAAGGAACCACTGGTGTATCCACCGTGGTGTAGTGAGGTGGAATGCTGGTACCGGGCTGAGGCAGCTGTCTCGTGGAGGCAGCCCGCAGCGAGGTGTGAGTGTGCTGTGCAACACTTACCTGATTCCACGAGCAGGCAGAGGGTACATGAGGAGGCTTGAGCCGTCCACTGCTGGCTGCTGGTGAGGGGGGAGGATGAGTGTTGTCTGGCGTTTGACTGGCCACAATTCTCTGAGCACCCTGTGGACCCAGAGATGGAGCAGCAGCTGACTACAGGCCCAGGAGGGGAGACACGGGTTCTTGTTGCATAGCAATGGCCCGTTCCACGTGTCTGCGCTCCGCATCCAGAAATAACCACCGCATCCAGAAACACACAGATAGAATGTCATCCAGTTTTCTCACTAGTTGAGAGCAAATTACGTTTCACTTATTGCAGTCTGTAAATATTAGTCACAATTATGATAATAATCAGCACACAAACTCCACAGTGTTAAATAGATGCAGAAGTATTGTAGCAGGAAATTATGTCAGATTCTGGCTGTGTTATAGAGACAATCCAATCAGAATCATTAGGGTGCATGAAGAAACCAGAGGCATTTGGAGGTCCTGTTTTTCTCATACATTGCACCCCATGTGGTGTGGGATTTCTAGCCCAGCATGGCTGGATCTGGGCCAAACCCGTCAACAGAAGAAGGACATTAGACAAATTCCACAACAGATAAAAATAGAGCATTTATTGTATCCCCACTGCCAGGTCTCAGACAATAAGCCCTCATCAGAGTCTCTCCTTTAACCTCTGAACTCAGTTTCCAGCCCTATAAACTACACTAGAGACCTTGTCAGATGTTGTGATTTCTATTTGTGATTCACTGATCATGGGAAATGTGAGAATCATAATATTCTATGAATTTTGCTTATTTATTTATTTAACCATTAATGTTTGGGCAAATCTCATGAAAACATAACTGACTCACTCACTGACTCACTCACTGACTCACTCACTCACTCACTCACCACTCACTCATTGCCTTACTGACTCACACATTCACTCACTAGCTGTGTCCCAAAGTGAAGCGTGGCCACTTCGAAGGCCATATTTGAAGTGCGATTGCGTCACAGCGGCATTACGAAGGCTGTCCCAATGTGAAGGCTGCACCTCTGAAGGCCACATTTGAAGTGCGATTGCATCACAGCAGCGCGACAAAGGCTGCCGCAATTCGAAAGCGACTTCAAAATATGCCCTCCGTTTCTCAGGCAAAGGAAGGGCACAACAGACGGAACCTTCACACAAATTTGCAGAATTCATCCCAGAATTCATAGCACATTGGTGACTACAGGATTTGTATAGACTGGTCTGCATTCCCGCAGCACTTGATCAGATTTCTTGCGGTGTGGGATAACATTTCCCAGCAAAAGATGGTAGTGGTCGGTAACTCTGGTGTAGCCTGGATGCTATTGAACACAACAGCCAACCGTGCTTGAACTTGAAGTAAAAAAAACGTTTAGTGGTGGCATTCACTCAGTTCCCAGTTCCCTGCCCTGAGCAACCTGGCAAGATAAAGTTTAATTTCCCAATTTTAACTTGCATAAATGTCATTTATTTCTCAACCATTCTCTCAAGAAGAGAATCAGTCCATTCTCTCCCTTTTCGCTCTTTCTTTCTTTTTTTCTTTTATCTTTTCTTTTTTATCTTTCATGGCACAGAATAATTTTTCTATATTATTATTATTATTATTATGTTTTATTTATTTTTTATTTATTTTATTTAAGTTATTTGTAAATGTAACAGTAATTGCTGTCTATTCATTGCTGTTAATTTTCGTTAACTTGAAATGTGTAGACTAAATAAAAGAGAAGTGGTTGTTCATTGTTTATTTTTGTAATGCAAGTTATAATTTGTACATTAAACAAATTCTTCTATACATATATTTTCTTGTCATGTAAATTAAAATGTGTAAATGAAAATAAATTGATCTATACATTACTTAAAATACTTTTTACAACTATTTATACAATATAACTTAAGTTTAACATCAGAAACAACAGAAATTTAAATTAACAGCTAAAACAGAAGAAAACATTTGTATGTACACTTTCATTGAGCTGATCGGGAGACGCTGGACTGGGATGGGCTACACAATAGAGACCCTGGTAAGGCTCTGCCAGCGGGACATCATCTGGGATGAGTGCATATTTCCACTGTCCACTGGTTTGCGGGGCTGAATCAGTCGACGGCTGCCATGTCATAAAAAGTTTTAATGCATCTGAGATGATGTGAGTTGAATAAAAATAAGTAGCCTACTTAAATAAAGACTTGGAAGTAAATATATGAATGTAAAAATATATTGTAACAGTTACTATATTTAACATAAGAAATAAACTGTTGAAGTAATAGTTGCAACTTGCTTATGATTAAATATTTAACCATAGGCTACAGATTTACCTGGTTATGGTCCGGTCTCCCATCGTTGCAGGCTTTGAAGCATGTCAAAATCCATCCATCCATCCATTATCTTCCGCTTATCCGGGGCCGGGTCGCGGGGGCAACAGTCTAAGCAGAGACGCCCAGACTTCCCTCTCCCTAGCCACTTCCTCCAGCTCTTCCGGGGGAACCCCGAGGCGTTCCCAGGCCAGCCGGGAGACATAATCCCTCCAGCGTGTCCTAGGTCTTCCCCGGGGCCTGCTCCCGGTGGGACATGCCCGAAACACCTCCCCGGGAAGGCGTCCAGGAGGCATCCGAAATAGATGCCCGAGCCTCCTCAACTGGCTCCTCTCAATGTGGAGGAGCAACGGCTCTACTCTGAGCTCCCCCGAGTAACTGAGCTTCTCACGCTATCTCTAAGGGAGCGCCCAGCAACCCTGCGGAGAAAGCTCATTTTGGCCGCCTGTATCCGGGATCTTGTCCTTTCGGTCATGACCCACAGCTCATGACCATAGGTGAGAGTAGGAACGTAGATTGACCGGTAAATCGAGAGCTTCGCCTTACAGCTCAGCTCCTTCTTCACCACGACAGACCGGTACATCGACCGCATTACTGCAGAAGCTGCACCGATCCGTCTGTCAATCTCCCGTTCCATCCTTCCCTCACTCGTGAACAAGACCCCAAGATACCTGAACTCCTCCACCTGAGGCAAAATCTCTCCACCAACCTAAAGTGGGCAAGCCACCCTTTTCCGACTGAGAACCATGGCCTCGGATTTGGAGGTGCAAACCGCCCCAGTGCACGCTGAAGGTCCTGGTCTGAGGAGGCCAACATGACAACGTCATCCGCAAAAAGACCCCATACTCCCAGAGCACCCTCCACAGGACACCACGAGGGACACAGTCGAATGCCTTCTCCAAATCCACAAAACACATGTGGATTGGTTGGGCAAACTCCCATGAACCCTCCAGCACCCTGGAAAGGGTATAGAGCTGGTCCAGTGTTCCACGACCGGGACGAAAACCACACTGTTCCTCCTGAATCCGAGGTTCCACTATCGGCCGAATTCTCCTCTCCAGTACCCTGGCATAGACTTTCCCGGGGAGGCTGAGAAGTGTGATCCGCCTGTAGTTGGAACACACTCTCCGGTCTGCCAGTCCAGAGGCACTGTCCCCAACCGCCACGCGATGTTGCAGAGGCGTGTCAGCCAAGACAGCCCCACAACATCCAGAGACTTGAGGTACTCAGGGCGGATCTCATCGACCCCCGGTGCCTTGCCACCGAGGAGCTTTTTAACTTCCTCGATGACTTCAGCCCGGGTGATGGATGAATCCACCTCTGAGCCCTCAGCCACTGCTTCCTCAATGGAAGACGTGTTGGTGGGATTGAGGAGATCCTCAAAGTATTCCTTCCACCGTCCGACGATATCCCCAGTTGAGGTCAACAGCTGCCCATCTCCACTGTAAACAGTGTTGGTAGGGCACTGCTTCCCCCTCCTGAGGCGTCGAACGGTTTGCCAGAATCTCTTCGAGGCCAACCGATAGTCTTTCTCCATGGCCTCACCGAACTCCTCCCAGGCCCGATTTTTTGCCTCCACAACTATCCAGGCTGCAGTCCGCTTGGTCTGCCTGTACCCGTCAGCTGCCTCAGGAGTCCCACAAGCCAACCAGGCCCGATAGGACTCCTTCTTCAGCTTGACGGCATCCCTTACTTCCGGTATCCACCACCGGGTTCGGGGATTTCCGCCTCGACAGGCACCAGAGACCTTACGGCCACAGCTCCGAGCAGCCGCGTCGACAAGGGAGGTGGAGAACATGGTCCACTCAGACTCAATATCTCCAGACTCCCTCGGGATCCGGTCGAAGCTCCGTCGGAGGTGGGAGTTGAAGATCTCTCTGACAGGGGGCTTGGCCAAACGTTCCCAACAGACCCTCACAGTACGTTTGGGTCTCCCGAGTCTGTCTAGCTTCCTCCCCCACCATCGGATCCAACTCACCACCAGGTGGTGATCAGTTGACAGCTCCGCACCTCTCTTCACCCGAGTGTCCAAAACATACGGCTGGAGGTCAGATGAGACGACCACAAAGTCGATCATCGACCTCCGGTCTAGGGTGTCCTGGTGCCACGTGCACTGATGGACACCCTTATGCTTGAACATGGTGTTCGTTATGGATAAGCCATGGCTAGCACAGAAATCCAATAACAGAACACCACTCGGGTTCAGATCAGGGGGGCCGTTCCTCCCAATCATGCCCCTCCAGGTATCACTGTCACTGCCCACGTGTGCGTTGAAGTCCCCCAGTAGAATGATGGAGTCTCCAGTTGGAGCACTTTCCAGCACCCCTCCCAGAGACCCCATTAGGGCCGGGTACTCCGCACTGCCGTTTGGCCCGTAGGCACATACGACAGTGAGAGACCTATCCCCTACCCGAAGGCGCAGGGAAGCAACCCTCTCATTCACCGGGTTGAACTCCAACACATGGCAGCTGAGCTGGGGGGCTATAAGCAAACCCACTCCAGCCCGCCGCCTCTCACCATGGGCAACTCCAGAGTGGTAGAGAGTCCAGCCTCTCTCAAGAAGTGTGGTTCCAGAGCCCAAGCTGTGCGTGGAAGTGAGCCCGACTATCTCTAGCCAGTACCTCTCAACCTCCCGCACAAGCTCAGGCTCCTTCCCCGCCAGCGAGGTGACATTCCATGTCCCTAAAGCCAGTTTCCGTGTCCAGAGATCGGGTCGTCGGGGGCCTAGCCTTCGACTGTTGCCCGATCCACTATGCACCGGCCCCATATGATCCCTCCCGCAGGTGGTGAGCCCACGGGAGGTGGTGGCCCCACGCCGCTCGTTCGGGCTGAGCCGGCCGGGCCCCATGGGGGCAGGCCCGGCCACCAGGCGCTCGCATACGAGCCCCAACCCCGGGCCTGGCTCCAGGGTGGGGCCCCGGCTACGCCATGCCGGGTGACGTCTCGGTCCTTGTTTTAATTAGACTCATACTGGGTTTTTTGAACTGCTCTTAGTCTGGCCCGTCACCAAGGACCTGTTTGCCTTGGGAGACCCTACCAGGGGCATATAGCCCCAGACAACATAGCTCCCAGGGTCATTCGGGTACTCAAACCCCTCCACCACGATAAGGTGACAGTTCAAGGAGAGGCATGTCAAAATCAAATAAAAAAATAAATAAAAAAACTTTTCTGCTCCATTTCTCTTTTTAAAATCCCCGCACAAACGTCTGCTGTCAGTTGTCACACACCTGCTATAGCCCATTTAACGACGCTCGGTTCAGTGTTGCCAAGTCTGGAATCGCGCTACTTTTACACTGTTGCTGTGGGTTTTTTGTAGCCTATAGTCCACATGTTTAAGTTGTCTTTACTTTAGCAATATTTCTACCGCCCACCCCCCGCATTTTGGCGCATTTTGGCCGTGATTCCGCTACTTTTGATGGCCATCTGAGATTCTTCGGAACACCGAGTTTGAACAATGGCCAGACGAGTCGGTGGCGAAGAATCAAGAAACACCGTGGGAAACGCGCTAGTATCCGCAACAGACTGAGGAAAAGGGCATTCAGCCCTCCTCTCCCGAGCATTCTGCTAGCAAATGTTCAATCCTTGGAGAATAAGATGGACGATCTTAGAGCCAGGATAAGTTTTCAACGGGACATGAGAGACTGTAACATCTTTTGTTTGTCTGAAACATAGGTCACGCCCGCGGTCCCAGACACAGCTGTGATGCCGTCGGAGAACTTCTCTGTTTTTCGGATGGACAGAACAGCCGAGGCCGGTAAATCCAAAGGCGGTGGAGTATGCTTCATGATCAACAAGAAATGGTGCGATCCCAGGAACATCACCATTCTCTCGCGGTCCTGCTCGTCTCATCTGGAATATTTAACAATCATCTGCCGCCCATTCTATCTGCCGAGGGAGTTTTCTGCGGTCATCGTGACCGCTGTTTACATTCCACCACAGGCAGACACAGGGCTGGCTTTATCTGGCCTTCGTGATGTTGCCAGCGGCATCATAAACAAACACCCCGATGTTGTTCATCGTTGCGGGCGATTTCAACAAAGCAAACCTAAAGAAAGTCTTGCCAAACTTTCACCAGCACGTCTCCTGTCATACACGAGGAGCAAACACACTGGATCACTGCTACTCTCCGTTTAAGAACGCCTATAAAGCGCGGTCACTTCCAGCTTTTGGCAAATCGGATCATGCCGCCATTTTCCTCACACCTGAATACAAACAAAGGCTCGTTCAGGAACCCCCGGTGAGGCGGGAAGTTAAGCGTTGGTCACCCCACTCAGAGACCGCGCTACAGGCAGCTCTGGATGATGTTGACTGGGACATGTTCCGAGCGAGTTCAGCTGATGTAAACGAGTTCACGGATGTGGCGCTTTGCTTCATCAACACGCTTACAGAGCAAGCCACACAAACAATAACAATAACGTCCTTCTCAAATCAGAAACCGTGGGTGGACAATTCAATCCGCGCTGCAGTGAACACACGCACTGCCGCTTACAATGCCGGTCTCCTATCGGGGAACATGACTGAATACAGATCGTCCTGCTATGCTCTCAGACGCGCAGTTAAAGCCGCAAAGCTCCGTTATAAGGATCGCGTGGAGTCTCATTTCCAACTCAACGACTCGTGGCGCATGTGGCAGGGACTGAGGACCATCAGTGCTTTTGGATCTAAATCCTCTGCAGAGGTGAGAGCTGATCCGTTGCTTGTGAATGAGTTAAACTCTTTCTACGCTCGCTTTGATTGTAACCGCGGCAACGCGACTCCGCCAAGTGGCGCGTCAGAGGGAATTACTCAGAGCAGCAACAACCACGTGATCTCTGTCTCGGAGGATGAAGTTCGGAGGGCACTCAAGCGTGTGGACGTCAGGAAAGCTGCTGGGCCAGATGGTATTTCAGGCCGTGTTCTGCGGTCCTGTGCTGATCAGCTCGCCGGGTTGTTTACATCTATCTTTAATGAGTCCCTCGCTACATCTGTGGTCCCCACCTCCTTCAAAAAAATCCACCATCATCCCTGTCCCTAAGAAAAGTAAACCCTTTTGCCTAAATGACTATCGTCCAGTGGCTCTCACATCTATAGTCATGAAGGTCTTTGAGAGACTCATTAAAAACACCATTTGGGCCTTCATTCCTGACACTTTGGACCCTCTTCAGTTTGCCTATCGTCCCAATAGATCGACTGAAGATGCCATCTCTCATGTCCTCCACTCCTCCCTCACTCACATCGACAGCAAAAGTGGGAACTACGTAAGGCTGCTATTTATTGACTATAGCTCAGCCTTTAACACCATAGTTCCCATTAAGCTAGGCGCCAAACTCCTGGATCTCTGCCTGAATCCTTCTCTCTGCCACTGGATTGAGGACTTCCTCACTGGCAGGCCTCAGGTGGTGAGAATAGGTCAGTCCACCTCCTCCTCCATCACCCTGAGTGTGGGAGCTCCACAGGGCTGTGTCCTGAGTCCCCTGCTCTACACTCTCTACACGCATTACTGTTTGTCCATACACAGCTCCACCTCTATCATCAAATTTGCTGATGATACTGTTGTCCTGGGCCTCATTTCCAACAACAATGAGACGGCATACTTGGACGAGGTGGAGCATCTAACATCATGGTGCCAGGACAACTGTCTCTCTCTGAATGTTGGCAAGACCAAAGAAATGATTGTGGACTTCAGGAAGAGACAGCAACGGACATACTCCCCCCTCATGATCAGCGGGTCACCAGTAGAGAGAGTGAGCAGCTTCAAGTACCTGGGTGTAAACATCTCCGAGGACCTGACCTGGACTGCTCACAGGTGAAAAAAGCCAGGCAAAGACTGTACCACCTGCGCCAGCTGAGGAAATTCAGGGTTTCACCAGCTATCCTGAAAACTTTCTATTTAGGGGCGATAGAAAGTGTATTAACTCAGTGCATCACAGCGTGGTATGGGAACAGCACCAGTCATGACTGCAAAGCCCTGCAAAGAGTCGTGCGCT